>VYXH01002023.1:83189-134603 GCA_013397275.1 Burhinus bistriatus | reverse complement strand
ATTCTGTGATTCTGCAATTCTGTTTCATTGAATCTGAACGTATCCTTCTCAACCTCACCATTTTTCATGGAAATCAGGCTTTCCAAAATGTGTACGAAGTTCTACTCCAAACCTCTAGGGTTAAGAAATCACAAGAGAGCAATATATCACATCACAGCCTTTCATACGTTGGATCGAATTTCTCTTCACATGTGCATCACTGGAAACAAAATTAAATCAATGAGGCATAAATAGTGTGAGGAATGCTTGTTTTAGACTAACCAGGTAAACATATGGTGCACATTTTTTTTAACCTTTTTTCATTTGAAACAACTAAATAAGATGCTGCAAAATTAATTTTTCCTGACTATCTGGACTGCCTCTGAGATTCAGAGGAAAAATCTAGAAATCCAGATTTAGTGCATTTATATGCATAAGATACCTGAAATAAGTGAGATATCAGAGATCAGATGAGTATCTAATGGCTAACAGAGGACAAAATTTTCTACAGTTCAATCATATAAATGAATAAACCATGTGTACCAAATATTTTACTACTATTGTTTTCTCTTAACATAAAGCTTTTTTCCATATCTTGGAACAGTGTAAAGTGTTTCAGCATTAATCTTAATTTTAAATAATAGAACATGATACATGCTATGTGAGAAATTTTAAAATATGGATTTTTCCAGTATTGTGTGCCACCATTCCATGACTGTTTTCTATATTTTACAGCAGGTAACTGTGATTCCAAGCAACACTCCCCAGTCTTTCTTGAAACTGAAAAATTTATTTACTCCCCTGTTCAAATAAAGTTGCAATTTAAATGGTTTCTTATGAATCTACAGTCTGAAAAATGTGACAGTGAAGGATTTATTTTTAGAAAATTTATAACATTTACCATGTTGTTAAATGATTAACTCAGTCAAAATGGAAATTACACATTATTTCAGCTGGATATTCTTTACCTATTTTTTTGTTTTACAGTTCAATGCAAGATTGCAGGTGAAATAGAGAACCTACAGTAAATTTGAAAGTGAAAGGAAAGATTTTCTTGTTAGCTATGTAAGAACTTCACACACATTTTTCCCATCTACAACTGAAACTAAGAAGTAAATCTTCAGAGGATCAGTGAATCATAGAATAGCTGAGGTTGGAAAGGGACCTCAAAAGATCGTTTGGTCCAACATTTTGTGGGAAAGTGAGCCTAGAAAAGATTGCCCAGCACCCTGTCCAATCATGTCTTGAAAACCACCAATGACGATGACTCTACCATGTTCCTGGGGAGGTTCTTCTGGTGAATGATTGATCTCACTGTAAGAAATTTCTTTCTTATGTTGAGATGAAACCTCTCCCGGTGCAACTTGTGCCCATTGCACCTTGTCTTCTCCATGTGGTCCTTGTGAAAAGAGAGCCTCCATCCTCTTTGAAGCCACCTTTTAAGTACTGTAATATAGCGATAAGGTTCCCCCTCCCGACTCTTCTCCAGGGAGAAAAGACCTAACTCCTTCAGTCTTTCCTTAGAGGGTAAATTCCCTAGCCCTTTCATCATCTTCATGGCCTTCCTTTGGACCCTCTCCAGTCCAAATTAAATTATTACTGTTACTTAAACTAGCCTTTCTCCAGCTAAAGATTCTGAAATAAAGAATAAGGAAGAAAAATGTATCTGAGAAAAAACAAATGTCTATTTCATTTTTGTTCAACTTAAAATAGGATACCTTATAAAGAATTTTAATAAGCTGGGAAAAAGATTTTCTAGTAAAATAGAGAAATTAGCTAACTAAATCCCTTAATAAAATGTTTCTTTCCCCAAATTCACCATTTTCTGGATTAAAAAAAAAGCTTTTATAAATTCCTTATTAGATCTGATTTATAATAGTAAATAAAATAAGACTAAAACAGAACTGCAAATTCATATAAAAGACTGGGGAAAAAAAGAAATATTACTATTCCTTTTTACATTAAAAAAATAATGCACTTAAAGATAAATTGATTGTGCAATGTCCCATGAGAAACCTAAGAGAAGCAAGAATTGAACCTGCATTTTAGTCTATGACCTTAACTGTAAAAATGCGCAGTCTTGAAACTGTATAATTATTAATACAAATGACAAGTTAATTACAGCTATACTCCCCTCACTACATTCCTCCTTTTGTTTCTCCATTGAGAGGAAAAAAGCTAGTAGTGTCTCTCTGAGAATGTCATTCACTTTTATGGACTGTTATTTCCTCTGTGCCTTTTAAATCTAATTGTCAAACAGCTCAGAGTCTCTTTTGTTGAGAACCTCAAAAGCAGTTTGAATGACGCTACCAAGGGCAGCAGCAGCAGTTTAGCTGTTGAAGTCTATACTGTGCTGCTCACCCGTGACTGGAGACTAGACTGAGAAAACAAAATGTATTCTTTTTCAAATAAACTTGGCTTTGATTTTACAAGTCAGTTGTTTCTTCTCCTTTCAGATACAGAAAACATAATCATGCAATAAGACTTAATTGCTACACATGGTTTTGCTTTTAGTTGAGTTGGTTTAACAGAGCACTATGGATTACTTTGGGTAGAATGACCACAATGTTGGGAAAAAAAAACATAGCCAGTATTACATTGTGTCTAGAGAACACATTACAGAGCACCATGAGCAATAAGAAGTGACAAGAACAAGTGCGTATTCCTGTAACTTCCATGATGGCTGACGCCAGCTGTTCTTTCTCTAGTGTATATGATGTTCTGTACATATTATAGACTGGATAAGCACACTTAGATCCAAGGGGAGCATTTCTTGACATTGCTGTACTGTTCAGAGATGGCTCAATACGATACATTTCAGAAGACTGAGAATATTAAATGACTAAGTTTCTGAAAGTCGGGATTCAACCAGCACTCACTGCCTTATGGCTTCTGGTTTCTTCACCTGCATGTTTATTCCCTTTCTGGCAGGATTGGCATCTTGGAGGAAAGGTGCTAGAGATGTATCATGCCTGGGAAATGCTGGAGTCTATCATTCAGTTTTCAACCGCAGCAGTTCTTTCTTAAGGTGAGGCGAAAAGGTGTGTCTTCTGGAGTGCTTCCAAACCAAAGAAATCCCAAGAGGAAATCCTGTGGAAGAAAATGGCACTTTAAATATTAGTTTTAGGAAGAACTTGCAAGGAGAACACAGTCAGAACTGGAAGACTTTGCACTGAAGCAAATGGAGTCAGAAAGTCTAATGCTCAGATGGTGGAAGGAAATATGGACAAAAATATTTTAGGGGATTTCCTGAATTTCAGAGATTTGGATTATTTCAAGTTAACCTATGTAGAAAAGGAAAGCAGTCTACATATACTGACTGAAACATTAGGCATGAAATCTTACCTGTTTAGCTCTAGTCATGCTTTGACTCTTGGTCTTTATCTCACACTCCAATACAGAACTTTTACAGTCATTACTAGTGCTTGTTCTATTATGGTCAATGTTTTTATTACATTTTTTTATTATTTTAGTGGCAGTGCTAGCTATGGGAAAAATGCTGCAGAAAGTGGTTGCTGGAAAGAAATTTTCCTCAGTGAGGAAGCTTATTTAAATCAGCCTCTGTGTCTGTGGCTTTAGGTATAAATTATTATAATCACAATCTAAGCAGTCTTGCACTTTGGATGTTTTTCAAAAGCCAATTTATTTTATCTCCTTAACTTCTTAAATAATCTGACAGGGGTTTTGGAAGATTCATCTTTGTATCTTTAAAGAAAAACTAAAACATATGAAGTGCTCCATTTTGCATTCGTTATTGAGGCAATACTCTGTTATCAGAATTAATACTAAAGGACAAACAAAATAATGTAGGAAAAAAACCAGAAAATGAACAGCAAGGTGGTTGTTGTTAGTGTTGTTGTTGTTGTTGTTATTATTATTATTCCCATGTCTGTTTGTAATGAAGATTAGTAGAATCTTACAGATTTCCTTTGTATTTCATAAGAAAATCAAAAGTTGGTTTTCCCATTTTTTTATAGAGGTACCTTTGCTCTAGATTAAGAATCTGTTCTGTAAATTATTTTTCATTTGTTTCTGAGGTTCTTGTAAAAACACACAGAAAATATACCACAAAGAAAAGTGGATTTGCGAGCCTTTGAAAATCTCTACTCTTTTCCTCACTCTGTTTTAAACAGTATTGTGCTGCCTATTTAAACTTCTCAGTAATATATTAGAGGAAATTACAACAAGTAAAGCACTATATTTCTAGAGCATTTTGGATTCAGCAGAGCAAAACTTTGATACACATTATTACAACCATAAACATATTGGGACTGGTAAAATATTTACCTAAACTAACACACAATGTATATGAGTTTTAACATAGCAAGTAAAGTAGTTATTCCTATATCAATATAATATTGCATTGGTTTATTAATATAAATTTCCCATTCCAGACATCTACTTTTGTAAACCTACCAGCTTCTGTGATATACAACTGTAATTACATAAGAATACATAATTTAAATATATTTTCAATCAAATTTAATCCCTATGCCAAAATCTCATTCAGCAACTTGGGGCAGAGGGGATGGTTTATGACTTTGTTTAGTTGTTTAGAAGCTAGTTTTTGTTTCTTCATTTTAAGGGAAAGGGTATGTTTGTAATATTTCTAATTTATTTCACTGCATCATTGACCAGAGGCTAATATAATTCTGGTTTTGCACTGCTTTTTTAGTCTTTTTAAAAATTACATAGCATCTAAGTAACATCTTATTACATCAGACACTACATACTTAGCTCAGCTTACTGATGTAGAAAAATCACTGAAATAGAAACTCCTGTCTGCTAAAACAACTAGTCATAATTAAAAATGTTGCATTAATTCTTGAAAAGCTATATGACCCATTTTTTTTTCTCCAGATATCTTTGAAGCGTTGTGGGTTTTTTTGTTTGTTTGGTTGGTTTTGATTTTTTTAAAATTTATAAAATCTGATGCAATCTATTAGGAAATAACATAGGTTATCAGCTTGAGATTACATTCTAAAATAAACCTTCAGAGATTCACACTCCTTAACACTTCCTCTCCATTTTCATTTGTAATGCAAGTGTTCGGATCTGAGCAAGCCAACACCTCTGAAGAAAAAAATTGCTTAGCTACTGACTCACAGCCTGATAAAAATAATGTTTTTAAAAGGTTCAGTCTGACACTTTGAAAATATTTTAGAGTTATGAAATCTTTGAATGGCCAATTTAACTGAAATCTTACTGTTTCTGATTTGTTTGACCATAAAATCTACTTACGAAAATATTTAAATTGCATTCACTCAGAAGACAATGGACAGAAGTCCATAAAACTTTGTATACTTGCATTCAATAAAAAGTATTAGAAGAGGTATTCTACTTTGTCATGAAACAAAGTGACTTTTGAACTCTTCTGGCATGATGTTTCTGGCATGATTTTTTATTTAAAATGTTTCTATAAATACATTAGCAACAAAAGGAGGGCTAAGGAGAATCCTTTATTGGATGCAGGGGGAAACATAATAACGAAGGATGAGGAAAAGGATGAGGTACTTCATGCCTTCTTTGCCTCAGTCTTTAGTAGTAGGACCAGTTGTTCTCCAGCTACCCGTCTCCCTGAGCTGGAAGACAGGGACAAGGAGCCACCGTAATCCAAAGGGAAATGTTTAGCAATCTGCTACGCCATTCAGACACACAAAAGTCTATGGGGCCAGATGGGATCCACCCAAGGGTACTGAGGGAGCTGGTGGAGGTGCTCACCAATCCACTTCCCATCATTTATCAGCAGTCCTGGCTAACAGGGGAGGTCCCAGTTGACTGGAAGCTAGCACATGTGACACCTCTCTACAAGAAGGGCTGGAAGGAGGATCCAGGGAACTACAGACCAGTCCGTCTGACCTCAGTGCCTGGGAAGGTCAAGGAGCAGATCATCTCGAGTGCCATTACATGGCACATGCAGGATAACCAGATGATCAGGCCCAGTCAGCACTAGTTCATAGAAAGCAGGTCCTACTTGACTAACCTGATCTCCTCCTATGACAAGGTGACCCACTTAGTGGATGAGGGAAAGGCTGTGGATGTTGTCTACCTAGATTTAGTAAAACCTTTGACCCCATTCCCCACAGCATTCTTGTGGAGAAACTGTCTGCTTATGGCTTGGACAAGGGTACTCTTCTCTGGGCAAAAAAACGGGCTGGAAGGCCAGGCCCAAAGCGTGATGGTGAATGGAGTTAAATCCAGTTGTCAGCCGGTCACAAGCGGTGTTCCGCAGGGCTCAGTATTGGGGCCAGTTCTGTTTAATACCTTTATCAATGACCTGCATGAGGGGATCGAGTGCACCCTCAGGAACGTTGTAGATGACACCAAGTTAGGCAGGAGCATCAACCTGCTTGAAGGTAGTGTAGCCCTACAGAGGGATCTGGACAGGACTGATCGATGGACCAAGGCCAATTGTATGAGGTTCAACAAGGCCAAGTGCCAGGTCCTGCACCTGGGTCACAACAACCCCGTGCAATGCTACAGGCTTGGGGAAGGGTGGGTGGAAAGCTGCCCAGTGGAAAAGGACCTGTGGGTGTTGGTGGACAGTCGGCTGAATATGAGCCAGCAGTGTGCCCGTGTGGCCAAGAAGGCCAGTAGCATCCTGACTTGTATCAGAAATAGTGTGATGAGCAGGATTTGGGAGGTGATCATCTCCCTGTACTTAGCTCTGGTGAGGCCCCACCTCAAGTACTGTGTTCAGTTTTGGGCTCCTCACTACAAGAAAGACATTGAGGTGCTGGAGTGGGTCCAAAGAAGGGCAACAAAGCTGGTGAGGGGTCTAGAGCACAAGGCTTATGAGGAGTGGCTGAGGGAACTGGGGTTGTTTAGTCTGGAGAAAAGGAGGCTGAGGGGAGACCTTATCACTCTCTACAACTACCTGAAAGGAAGTTGTAGAGCAGTGGGTCGGTCTCTTTTCCCAAGTACCAAATGACAGGATGAGAGGAAAAATCCTCAAGTTTGCCAAAGGAGACTTGTATTGGATACTAGGAAAAATTTCTTCACTGAAAAGACTATCAAGCATTGGAACAGGTTGCCCAGGGAAGTGGTTGAGTCACCATCCCTGTAGGTACTTAAAAGACATGTAGATGTGGTGTTTAGGGATATGGTTTAGTGGTGGACTTGGCAGTGCTAGGTTAATGGCTAGACATGATGATCTTAAAGGTCTTTTCCAATTTAAATGATTCTATGATTCTATGTTTATTGTCAGTCAGTTTGAGCCCAGTTAATGTAACTGTACTACATAATATAAAGGAGTATAACATAAAAGGGTATTTCTGTTACTTCATTTTGTTTAATACGTAGTTTTGACCATAAAGGATTATGCTTTCAGAGAAATAGACTGTGACAAAACAGCATCAAAGGTAGGGATTTAGGAAAAAAAAAAAGAAAACAAAACCATTTTACTACATATGGAAAATATGTAGATTTACTAAATTTTTTTAAGACACATGGAATTTATCTGAAAAAAAAAAAAAAGGCACTGTAGAGTGGAAAACTCCTTAGAAATTATGATTTCTTATTTCTGCTATTTGCAGAATGAATGACCTGTTGTTATGTTTCTCCAGACATTGCAGATTTCTGCTTCTGCACATGCCTCCACCTTGACATTTACCAGCTGGGATTTCTTTAATAAACATGAATTTATCTGAATAGTTTGATCTAGGAAGACACTTAATACACAGGGAACAGGTTTAATGTTTCACAAAAAGCACTTTGTTTCTGGTTTCGTCAGACAAATAGTAGTTTTCCACAGCCTTTCACAGAACCAGCTCATGATCCCAAAACTCAGCCACAAGAAATTGAGGTGCATACCCATCATCTTGCAGTACAGGAATAAAAACTCACGGTTTTCTTATGTTACAATATATTACAGTCACCAGTAATTTGTTCTACATCAAAGGCTAAAAGATGCCCTTTTAATGATGAGATATGACTACCAATCCAAATGAAAAATGTGTAAATGCGACTTTGTAGGCAAGCAGTGAGGGTTGGGCCAGATTCTCATCCTGTCTTGCTGGATTGTTACTGTTGACAGTATGATGTAAAATGCACCAACAGTTTTTGGAGCAAAAGCCTGAACTAAGGACTGGTGTGTCTCATGTGGTTGCCCACCCTACTTCCCAAGAGAATGTGTTAATGTTAGGTTTTTGTGAGAATGCTAGATACCATACCTACATCATTTTATTTTCCTTTCCTTTTTATTATCCTTTTTATGCCACATTTTATAATGAAAGGCATTTTAAGTTTTATAAGTAACTTTTAAAGGACGAGTGTTAAAACCCAACAAACCAACCAAACATCCGAACACAGGGATTGAACTACAGTGCCTGAGGACAATACCTTCAGACAGGAGCACAGTTGAAGGAACATTTTGATCCTTAGCCGCCTCACATGTTGTACAAGGACTTATGGCAGCCCTCTACTCCGTGTCTGGTCATGTAGCATTCCAGCCTAGGAATCTAACTTTTTAATGTGTTGTAAATGTTGTTTGAGCTTTCGTATTCACCTCAAAACCACTTTTGGGTGGGGTGTCAGCCCCTGGTAGCTGAGGTATAGTTACCTTGGGGTGTATGTACACACATCTGCTAAAATTGTTCTATTTATGGAGTTTCTACTGAAGGCTTATCCAAAATGACTTATAACTGCTCGATCTTAAATAGAGCTTAAATGGTGCAAAAGGACTTGTTCAATGGCCTCTATTATAGAAGGTTAGATTTTTATGGATTCAGACATAGTCTGTTCTGTGATGAGATTGTATACACACCGTGAGAGCAAATAGTTTAATCAGAATTGTATTTAAGGGTATTTTTAAATTATCTCTGAAATGGATTGTCTTAAATTTATTTTTTTAAGATACTGCATATGGTGTATTTTGTACTGTTTTTCATTGCTGTTCTATTTCCATTATGTTTTTCAAATTATGCATTTTCACCTTACCTTCAGAGTTAAAGTGTCCTCATTAGAACAAACCTGCACCTTTACCTCACAAGACACAACTTTGTCCTTTTGTTCATTATTAATGATCATTGCTACTTCCAATGAGTAGACGTCCAATAATTGTATTTCTGCAGTTCAAAAATCTCATTTGAATCTTTTATGAATATTAATAGTAATATTTTAAGTTACTGTCCGTTGTCCTTAGGGACCAGACAAATCTAATGCAATAATGATTCTATTAATTTGAAGTAAGTTTTGTTCAGCTCTAAAATTTCTTCCAATTAAAAAGTTCATACAGACAAGCAGAACACTCCTGCTGAGTATTGGCAAGTAATAAATCTATAAGTCACATTTCATAAAAGTCTGATAACTGTCTCTTCCAGGGATGGGAAACCTCAGTAGTGCAAAGGGAGCATAAATTAAAGACCATGCAGGTACAATATATCAACGAATTTAAACTCACCTATGTTTTGAAAAGATAACAGGGAAAAACAGCAGGAACTGAAATGGATAAGACACAAATGATATAGAAATATTCTATCTATTCAAGAATAGAAAATAGCTGCTTTCAGCCTTTTATCTAAGATAATTTCCACATGAAGCAACTTTAAGGAAAGATTTACAGTCAGACAATAATTTCTTCAGTGAAGGCCTATCTGCTGCATGTGACATTCCTGTCATTATACTGTATCAATGTTATGTGAAATAACAACACCTTAATCTTTTCTCCCTTCTATTAAAATATGTGTCAGTTTGAAATTAAGCAAGAATTTTCTTCACTCTTGAGTAGTTCACCATCTGAGCTAAATCAGTTCAGTATATTAGCCAGCTATTTAGAACCTCTGATATAATGAAGGTGTTCAAGGAATCTGAGAATCATTGTGACCAAATGGAAGAATAGAAATAGAACATCTGAATAACCCAAAAGGGAAAGCAGGAAAAGTAAGGGGAAATAAAGAAATATGTAGACTAAGGTCCATCAAACAGGTAATATTGCTCTTTTTGAGCCAGGTACTTAGGGAAAAAGAATAAAATGTTGCATCTTCCATGAAGAAACCAAACATTAAAAATAGTCTGAAGGAAAAAGTTGTAAACTAGGAATTTACTCTTCAATGCTCTTTTTGAGTTAGAAATAAGTAGAGATAATTTCTGAAGGAAGTAATTTTCTCTCTAGAAATATTCTGAGAGAGAATAATGAGGAGAAAAATATAATCAAAGTTTCTAATTAAAGTTGTGGGTTTGTTGTTTTTTTTTTAAAGATTGCATAAAAAAAAACATTTAGGAACTTGATTTGGTAAGTAGAAGAGGAAAGAATGGGAGAAGGAGGCTCTGAGTCCAAAAGATTGACATTTCAATATAAGTCCCTTTGAACCACGGACCCTTCTCCTCTTCTTTCTTTATTCCTTGACATACATCTGGGTATGGGGAAGCAAGGGAGCAGGGAAACAGAAAGAAGAAAGGGCAGAGGGAGAAGGGACAGAACTGCATCTTAGAAATGCTTTAAAGGGATTGTGAATAAGAAGAGGTTTCCAGACTTAGGGGAAAAAATTAGTGGTGTCTAAAATCTAATCAATAATTTTCTTCACTGGTTTTATGAAGTGAAATAATTCCTTTAGATTTTTTAATTGAATAAATCCATATATCTATGCTTTCAATAACTCTTCCTCCTTTAACATCATATAGTGATTTTAAAGTGAAAGTTCTGAATGTTTTATCCACAACATTCCTTATTTTGAGGTCAGACAGTGTATGCATCCATTCTTCTACATTTTATAGAATTCTTTATCTGTGTTAGTCTTTTCTTCTCTGGGAACCCTCTTTCTTTTAATTACTTATATTATGGTTTATTAGTCATTAATGTGAATTCATAATTTACTTTTGTGTTCATCAAAGATGTTAGGCCAGCTGTCCAACTGTACCCTTCATCCTCTGCCTGAGTCCTTTTTCCATCTGTACAGTGGAAATACAATCTCCCACGAAGGATTTCTGAAGCTCAAAAATGTGTTTGGAACTGCAGCTGAATTCCTCAAGGGGGCACTATAGTCATACATGCTAGTGTTTTATTTTGAAGGTTCCAGTCCCTTTGAACCAAAATTATTCTTGGCCTTTTATGCATTTGAAGATTCAGATGGAACTTTTAGCTTTGTTTTTTTTTTTTTTTCTGCTTTATATGCATTGGGCTCAGTGGATTCAGCTGATGGATACCTCTGAGATCAGGTTTTGTTGTGAGATAAAAACAATGCAAGAGTTGGAACCATTGTTCAAATCTGCTCCAACGAACTGCAAGTTTACAGTTCATCAAATTGTTCCATTTTAAATTTGCCTGCTACATAATAAAAGCAGCATGGAAACCCCCTAAATTAAGAACTGATCTCAAATCAGCTTATGATGCTTTTATTTCCTGAAGACATCCCCCTAGACTTGAAGAATTCAGGCAACGGTTACTTTTCTTTAGATGCTACATAGTTCATGTAAGAGCTTCTGATTTCTTTTCCTTTCTCACAGGAGCAGTCCTGTTAATAAAATAAATGTAGTATATGGTTAGGTTCTGTAGTCACTGTAGGACCTATTTATTTTTTGAATGATGCAGTAAAATTAATAGGACTTTATTCAACTAGACAGCTCTCCATGACAAGATGTCACTACAGAACACACTTAACCCAACCAGGCTAATTGCTTACTCCATTCTAGCATTTTCTTCACATATATTCTGGGGAAAAAGGAGTCATAAACCAGCTTCCGTTTTCATGAAAAGGATGCAAGGTACTTAATTTGATCTTTGCATAGATATCCTCATAAGCATAAGGAAATTTAACACAATATTTTATTGATGGCACACCTGTTCATTTTGAAAGTGTTCTGTGAATTGCAAGAACATGAACTGACATAATACCATGCTGATCATTTAATTTTGTGAAGTAATACAGCTCTGCTTAGTTGTATGCAGTCTGTTCATTTCACTTTTCTTGTTATGCTGGGAGACAGAACAGATTTCTGAATGAAGATTTATGATGCTCTTGCTTCTCATGCATTGTCTTTACCCATTTTCACACCATCATAAAGTAAGTCAATGACAGTGACAACACCTTTGGAATTTTTAGATGAAAAAATTTACAGCTTGTCAACTTAAAAATTTATGTCAATCACTATTTTTGCATGACTTATTTTGAAAGCATTAAAACTTGGGAGGTTCCCAGTTGTGTGGTGTGTGGTTTTTTGGTTTTGTTTTTGGTTTGGGGTTTTCTTTTTGTTGTTGTTGCTTTTTTTTTTTCCTGAACAAGAAGAAATTAATAGCAACACAAAGCACTTCTGAAAGTACATGAGATATCACTCTCATACGTCAGCCCCTATATCTGCCTCAGCCTCTTACACATACACAGCTGCTGCCTCTGCATTTTTACAAGAATGACAGAAAATAAGCCTAGCCAATATAGATAGAATACTTATGGGGCAAAAAAAATACAGCTATAACAATGTTTATTTGCATACACTGGGAAAATAACATTTTTTTAGTGAGCTCCTTGAAGAAATGACTGCTCACAGTTCAGAAGGGTTTTTACTAGATGAAACATCTGCTTTAGCAGTCATCAGTTTTACCAGAATGAGTTATAAAAGATGGATCAAATGTGCTTTGAGTTAGGGTAGGGAGAGAAGGTACTAGTATGTGTACATATTATAGTTTCAGTGTTAACATCACTACACTGGTGTAAAGAGGAGACTGCCCAGTGAAAGGAGAAAATGCAACAGCAGAAGTCCAAGAGTGGGTGAGACGTGGGTCTGGTGAAATGGATGTACAGAGACAGTAGCAGACCCCAGGCCTTGGTGGCTACAAGAACTAACCAGAAATCCAGGGAGACATTATATCAGCCTTTCAGTACCTAAAGGGTGCCTACAGGAAAGATGGGGAGTGTAGTGATAGGATGAAGGGTAACAGTTTTAAACTGAAAGAGTGTAGATTTAGATTAGATATTAGGAAGAAAGTCTTTACTGTGAGGGTGGTGAGACACTGGAACGGGTTGCCCAGAGGAGTTGTGGGGGCCCCACCCCTGGAAGTGTTCAAGGCCAGGTTGGATGAGACTGTGAGCAACCAGGTCTAGTGGGAGATGTTGCTGCCCAGGGCAGGGAGGGTTGGAACTAGATGATCTTTAAGGTCCCTTCTAACCCAAACCATTCTATGATTCTATGATTTCTATTTCCCCTGTGAAGCTTAAGGGGGAAGTATTATTCTTTGCTAGGCTTTTTCTTCTTTTTTTTCTCTGGTATTTTCTTCAGTGGTGTTAAATTAGACATAAAACCTCATCTTGAGCTACCCTTCTCTGCTTGGAAAAAAAAAAAAAGTGCAAAAGACAGGCAATCCATGAGTCTAAGGTTGCTTATGAAGTCTAGCATTCATCTGTGAAAACTGAACTTGGATTCCCATATACCAAGAAAAGGGATGACCTAGAGTATTGAATCTGGCACTGTCCCTAACAGGTCTGGAATTGAACTCAGCAATTAAACTTTTTCTAATCTGAGTTTACCTAAAACAAAATTAACAATAACTTCGTGTTCAGACAGGAATTCCTAAGTGTTAGTCCATAGCAAACTGCACCATATATAACTCCATTTCATATCTTAACAATAGAGCTAAATAAATTTGACTTTTTTGTTTGTGGTGATTTTCATATATTCTGCCAAAGTATTTCTTTGTGGGCGAAAGTCTGCTGTCATCTGTACTGCTAGGTTTTTGTGGCCATTTTTGGTAAAAAAGGTGTCCCTTTACTGTTCTTGCAGATTTCTGACTTGTGACAGTTAAGTCTTGGTATTTAGAGAGGTCTCAGAAAGCCACTTAGAGAGATTGTTATGAACCAGCTATCAGAAGATTTTGGTTCACTTGACCTCTTGATCTCTTGAGTTCAGCATCTCAGTCCCACCTAAATTCAAATTATTTCTCATCTTGCAGTGCTAGTATTTGAATTTTTTCTTCAATACTTCATTTTCAGGAACTCTTAACCTTGTAAGACAAATTCTATAATTACTTTTGGTAGTGAAAGTGAGCAGGCTAGACTCTTGCTCACATCTATGTCAGCTTCGCACCAATCTGACAAGACCTGAGAATGACCATAATGGAGAATTAGAACATCTGATGAGTAAATAGACCTTCTCTGTAATGCAGTGATTGTGATGCTTAAGGAAGGTGGAGGCAAAACCATCCAGAAGTACATTCTCCAGACACACTGATTGCAGGTGGTCTGTCCCACTTCCCTAAAGGAGCAGAGGTCTTTCAATGGTGTGTTGCTACTGTTGTTTGAGGTAGAGCAGCCTACTTGTGATGCAGCAGGGCGAGCCCTAGATACCACATGGGAGCGCCCATAACCACCCCACAGCAACTCCTGCAAGTGAAGGTACCTTTTCTCTGGAAGCCAGTTCCACACTCAGTGAGTAAGTCTAACTTAAAATTAAGGGGTCAGCATAGATTTTTTACATAAAACCTGCTACTCCCTCCCTCAAAGACCAGATACATTGTCTCTCTCATATGAAAGTGGTAGGCACTTGTGCTAGCTTAAAGAAACAACCCGATAATGTGAAAATTTTCATTTTAAATGTTTTCACTTAGGCTGTTTTAGACACATACCAAGGGATTTTTTTTTATGTTATTCTGCTGTACACCATGTTGCCACAAAGATTTCTCTTAGTGTCCAGCTTATAACACATTTTTCTTTCCCTTTCTACTTGAATAAAGTAAAAGTTGGTGAACATTTGTTTTAACAGAAATTGATAAAGTTGGACTCTGGATAGACACTGAGTGCTTTCACAATAATACCTCAGTGTTATGTATAGCTTCTGCATGCTACATAGGACATTTCTGAAATGTACAGATGCATAAACAAAACCATTATCTTTCTGCCATTTGATGGGATGTATATGGAAAGAATATTTATTCTCTAATCTTTTATGTTCTGATAAGAGTTTGGACCCTACAGTATCAGATATTGCACAAATATATAGTTTAGCATGAATTCCAGGAAAGAAGTAAGGTTATCTTCATGATACTAACCTGTCTGACTGTAAGAGGTTAAATGGGATTGGTATAGAAGAAGCAAAAAGGAACTGAATCAGTAAGGAAAAAATGCTCAGGGGAACAAGGTTGGGGAGGAGAACTGCCTGCCTCCCACAAGCCTGGCATGACGTCAAAACTCCTAAAATTTAAAGATGCTGGGGGAGATGAGACCACCCACCAAGTATCAGTGAAAGCTGTCAGGCACACGAAAAGGCACAGGGAGATAGAAGGAACATGCTGACATCATGCTGAGACAGTCTGTTTCCTCCAGAAGCAATAAAGGAGGTGAAGTAGGGCAGACAAGAAAACTCACAAAACCATGCAAGGAAATACTGAAATGAAGAAGTGTAGATAAGGAGAAATATATATAGGGATTATTACTCTTTCTTCCCCCTGCTAGCTACCCTGGATAAAATAATATCTATACAATCATTTGTTCTGTAACTTCTGTTTCTATGTCAGTACAAATTTACACCATTAAAGGCTCCTGCAGAGAACTGTTTACAAATGGTACATGCAGTGTAGCAGGTCACATTAAGTTTACAAGAAATAGAGATTCAGCCTTGAAGTACCATACAACTGAGTCTGAATCAGATGGGACAATTCTGGAATTTCAACAAAACCAGTCCAAATGGAAATAAATATAAAAATGAGTGTCAACTAAATAAATGTCAACTGAACCCTAACTATCAGCTCAGTCCCCATTTCTTATTAATATTTTTGTATTGTTTAAGGTTTAGATGAGTTTTTAATGGGAAATCGCAGTCTGTGATAGCTCAGTACTCCCCCCAGTCCCTGTGAAAAAACTTATAGTTCTCCACCACTCATCCCAAGTGTTTGAACACATAATGAAGTAGCAGTTTAGAAATACTTTGACCATAATGGATTGAGTGCAAAATTCCTAAGTGTCTGTGGTTTTCTTCTAACAAAGTGAAACAAATAGTAATTTTGAAAGATTGCACATCTACCTATGCTTTCGAGAATGCTGGGGAGTTTCACTTGTGTGGCATTCCACACAAGTCCAGACCCCAAGCGCTGCTTGGGCTGGAAGGCTCTCAGGAGGCCTCTAAGTTCAAACTCCTGCCCAAAGCAAGGCCAGCTCTGGCGTCAAACCAGGCTCCTCAGAACTTGAAAAGGTGGGCTTATACAACATCTCTGGGCAGCCAGCTCAGGGTGGAAAAACTTTCCCTTATACCCAGATATATTCCCTTATATCCATTATACATCAGATTATCCCCTTTTTATGCCCATTTTCTTTTGTCCTCCCACCAGGTATCACTGTAAAGTATCTCTCTGGGTCTTCTTGGTACCCCCTTTGTAGGTACGCGCAGGCAGGCAGCTGTTGAACTTCACAGATTTCTCTCTTCTCCAGGCTTAACAAGACCCAGGCCCTCAGCCTCTCCTCACAGGGCAAGTGCTCCAACCCCAAACATCTTCAGGGCCCTCCATTGAACTTGTCGCAGTTTACCAACACCCTTCTTGTACTGAGGGTCAGATATGGAGCGTGCAGTGTGCTAAGCAGACAGGGATAACCCTTCCTCAATCTGCTGGCTGTTCATACGGGCCAGGATAGTGCTGGCTGTCTTGGCTGGCTCGTGCTTGGCTTGCTGTTGGCCCAGATCCCCAGGGCCGTTTCAGGAAGGTCAGCTGCTTCCCAACTGGTTAGTCCGCAGCCTGTGTTGCTGAAAAATTATTGTTATTCCTTCCCAGGTAGAGAATTTTTCTTTTGTCCTTGTTGAATTTCATGAAGTTCACTCCTTCAGCCTGTCTAGGTCCAAAGGACATGGCATTTTTGAAACATATATCCTTACAAACCACACCTGCATAACGAAATTGCAATGCATATTTGAAGTGATTTTGCAAAAATAGTATTGCCAAGAACACGAAGTTTATTGAGACTCTTTCAGAACTTGGTGTTTTTCCTGAAATTCAAACTCAGAAATGCTTATGAAGCTAATGAATGTACAAAAAACTCCTTTTTTATTTCAACCAGTTTGCATCACTTTCCTTCATAGTCAAAAGTATGTCTTAGACACTATGGAGCAAGAACTACTTTTCTAAATATCCTCATGATAGTTTTATTAAAGTTTGTAATTTGGAGGAGAAATTGAGTCGGTCTATGATTTCTGAGTGTTTAAAAGTAATAACAGTGCAGGCTTTGGTTTAAATCAAAGCACGCTGGTGTCAGTGGGCTTTGATTCAGACTCACAGAGCACACAGCTGGCAAAAGCAACATTTGAAATGATCTCTCATCATCCTTGAGGAAGACAGAACTGTACAGAAGGCCAGAGGTGTGCCAAACAGCACTGAGTCCTAAATCCAATTGTATCATCATTGCTGTCTCTTTTAGACTTTATTAGTAATGTTTTAATAGATTTGCTTATGCTTTTGCTGTTAAGCACTTTTGCACAGCTGAAGTGTGAACATATGCCCAGAAGAGGTTTACTCAGCAAAGAGATAACTTTTATGCTCTTAGAATTTGATCAAATACTCATTGTTCTGTTTTCCCTTCAAAAAGAAAATATCCAAATCAAAATTAGTTTAGCCTTCAAATGGGTGTGATGATTACCTTCTTTTCTGTATGATCCCTGGAAAAACTCAATTGTGTGTGACACTTACAGTTTATATATGTATTTACTGTTTCCTAAATGAAACTTTAGTTTGTCTTATTAGGAGATGCAAATCCTTGCAAACACAGGCAAACTTCAAGTTTGCATTCCTAATTACTATTAAAGTTATGTTATATCTATGAGAGGGAGCATAAAAACTGAAGGATCTAAATTGGTAAGTCTGGTGGTCCAATGTTGCAAAAAGCACATTTTTGATTGTGCTGAGCATGTGCATATGTCACTGTCTCTCTCAGTCTCTCTCTCTCCCCTTTTATGTGTGCACACACACACAGACACAGAATTGTCTCTAGAAAAGATGTCCTTTACATGACAAATATCAGCCAAACTGTTTGGGAACCAATCCAGCAAACATTTGCTTAAACATTTCCAGCACAACTATCTCCACTGATTTTACTCGGACAACTGGTGACAATAAAATGTACGTGGGAGTATTTTCAAGGCTGTGTGTTACTGAAGCACTTGGACCCTTTGACAGAGAAAAGGAAACAGAAACAGGTGAGAATGTGTTCCAGTACCCTCTGCTGCCACTTGCAGGGACTGACGTCTTTACAGGGCTTGTCTTTAAAAAATTAGTTTCTGGGGAAATATATGTGTTAGGAGGGAGGAGAGGTGAGATTTAGTTGGTATCTGTGATCATAGTATGTGAAAAGAGGTCAGAAATAAAACATTGCCTTACTCTGCTCCTTTTACGGATCAGTACTGACTTAATACAAATACTCTTACCCTATAGTAAAATAAAAAGATATTCATTGAGGCTTAGGTCATAAAATCATGGAATGGTTTGGATTGGAAGGGACCTTAAAGGTCATCTAGTTCCAACCCTCCTGCCATGAACAGGGACACCTTCCACTAGACCAGGTTGCTCAAAGTCTCATCCAACCTGGCCTTGAACACCTCCACAGACGAGGCATCCACAACTTCTCTGGGCAACCTGTTCCAGTGCCTTCCACTCTCAGAGTAAAGAATTTCTTCCTAATATCTAATCTAAATCTACACTCTCTCAGTTTAAAACTGTTACCCCTCCTCCTGTCACTACACTCCCTGATAAAGAGCCCCTCACCACCTTTCCTGTAGGCCCCCTTTAAGTACTGGAAGACTTCTATAAGGTCTCCACCGAGTCTTCTCTTCTCCAGGCTGAACAACCCCAACTCTCTCAGCCTGTCCTCATAGCAGAGGTGCTCTAACTCTTTGATTATCTTCATGGCTCTCCTCTGGACCCACTCCAACAGGTCCATGTCCTTCTTATTTGGGGCCCCCAGAGCTGGACACAGTATTCTAAGTGGGGTCTCACAAGAGCGGAGTAGAGGGGGAGAGTCACCGCCCTTGACCTGCTGACCATGCTGCTTTTGATGCAGCCCAGTATATGATTGGCCTTCTGGGCTGCAAGCACACATTGCCGGCTCATGTTGAGCCTCTCATCCAACAATATCCCCAAGTCCCTGTCCTCAGGGCTGCTCTCAATCCATTCTCCTCCCAGCCTGTATTTGTGAATGGGATTGCCCTGACCCACGTATAGGACCTCATTACTTGGCCTTGTTGAACTTCATGAGCTTCACATGGGCCCACCACTCAAGCCTGTCCAGGTCCCTCTGGATGGCATCCCTTCCCTCCAGCGCGTTGACTGCTCCACAGACCTTGGTGTCATTGGCAAACTTGCTGAGGGTGCACTCAATGCCAACATCCATGTTGCCAACAAAAATGTTAAATAGTACTGGTTCCAGTACTGACCCCTGAGGATCACCACTCATCACTGCTCACCACTTGGACATTGATCCATTGACAGCAACTCTTTGAGTGCAATCATCCAGACAATGCCTTATCCACCAAGTGGTCCATCCATCAAATCAATGTCTCTCCAGTTTAGAGACAAGGATGTCATGCAGGACAGTCTGAAATGCCTTGCACAAGTCCAGGTAGATGATGTTAATTGCTCTCCCCTTATCCACCAATGCTCTAACCTCATAGTAGAAGGCGACCAAATTTGTCAGTCACGATTTGCCTTTAGTGAAGCCATGTTGGCTGTCACCTATCACCTCCTTATTTTCCATGTGCCTCAGCGTAGTTTCCAGAAGGATCTGCTCCATGATCTTGCCTGATACAGATGTGAGACTGATCAGCCTGTAGTTTCCCGGGTCCTCCTTTCTTCCCCTTTTAAAAATAGGGGTTATTCTTCCCCTTTTCCAGTCAGCGGGAACTTCACCAGACTGCCTTAGCTTCTCAAATATGATGGATAGTGGCTTGGCAACTTCATCCACCAGTTCCCTCAGGACCTGAGGGGGGTCTCAACCTCTGACTGCATTGTAATTTCATTCTTTGTGCAATCCCAGAAATTCTCCTTGGTAAATTACTGTAACAGCAGATCTAACCTGTCTATAATGTAATTAGACCCTGGAAAGCTTTTTTGATCCCAAACTTTATGTTCATTCAGAACCTTTTAAGAAGAAATGTTAAAGGAAAAGTGGACATTTTGACCTTCCAATCTTCATTACCATTTTCAGGAATACTCTTAATGTCCAGCTACTGACTGGACATTTTATGCAATTCTCTAAATTTACCCTCTAGATAGAATAAGGACGTACAAAACAAATGATAGTTTGTAGCTCTGTGAAGTTATTTCCCGTATTTAAATGTAATTCTACAAATGCATCTTGAACACAATCAAATAAAACTACTAGATAGCAGTAATGTGAATGTGACTTAAAACAATAAATGAAATCACTTTACTACTTCTTGGTAATTTCATTTAACTGAAAGTTTTCAAATTATTTCAGTAAGGTATTATAGAGCACATTTATCCACAGCTCCCAAAACAGTTCAGCTAGTTTAGTTATTAATTTGATAATTTAAAATGCTTTTAATTACATTGCAGTAAAGCACATTCACCTTGTCATGTTCCAAAGGTTTTTATTTTTCAAAAAGGAGGAAAGAAAAAGTCTTAATAATTCCAAAACAAACCATGTATGAATTAAGTTCTGAACGGATATCACTAGACACAGAGAATTATTACCAAAGCTAGGGGAAGATTTTAAAAAGAACATGAAAATTCACCTGGATATAACTTGTTTGTTCATATGTTCTTATATTCACTTTCAGAAAGTATACTGTAGACTAATTTTTCAGGGAAGAATATTTACGGTAGAACATATTTAAAATGAATATTACAGAATGTGCACAGGAAGTGAATGTTAGATTAACATATTCTGAATTTATACAGGGCAAATGATTCTATAAGTTAAATTATTGCAGTCCAGGAATTGAAATGTGTCCAATCAAAATGAGAAAATATATCCTGATTGTCAAAAGCAGGTATCTGTCAATAGACTGCAAACCACCTACAGTTTAACGGCTTTCTGTAGATTAGTCCAGAAATCATTTAGTACAAAAAATACACTTGATAAGACTCTAAAATTCTGACAGATTAAAAGAGAGACTCATTGGATTTTTTTAGAAAAGACCAGAAAATTTCATCACAAAATTCTCCATTGTGCTGAATTTCTGTCACTCACAGTAGTTATGAATACTTGAACTAAACGATGAGTTTTGAATTTATCCATCTATTTTTCTTCCACTGACTTCTCCCACATATTTTAATCTTATTGGTGTGCTTAAACTATACTTATACTCTGGGCAGGTACTGGTGTATGTCTTTCCAATTACAGACTGTAAGAAGCATCTGACTGAAAACAAGCCTTGTGTTTTGATTAGTACACTACCCTTCACCCCAGATTAATAACCCGCTCCAGCACAGATCTTGGACTCTCCTGTACCACTCTTACATGTTTGTAGAATGGGGAAAGTAGCAGCACTTCCCTGAAAGAAACACTATCAACCAAATTTTATTCTTAATCTCATGTGAGGAAGAAACTTTTGATTTCAGTGTTCTGTTATAATCCCATTGGATTTGCAAATATACCAGAATGGCTGCTCTCTTTGTGAATAGGCATCTCTGCATTTCAAAATATAGTAAATTAATAGCGATTTCGTAGTAATTACTACTTTTTCTCTAGGCCTACTGTCTTCAGAAACATCTTATTGCTATTGTCAGTTTTGAGAAACATGAATTTAGAATCTACAGGAGAGGTAAAATTATAGTAAGAAACAATAAAGAGATTTTAAATGCTAGTGTTTATCCTAACTTTTTTTATTTCTTGAGAAAAACTTTCCTAATCATTATTAAATCTAGTGGGTCAATTTTTGCTGTAAGTATATAGTAAATGTAAAATGAAAACGGTAGCAAAACTTATTTTTTACCTAATTACATTACAGCTGTAAAGCTAAATATTAGCCTCCATATACAAAAATGCATATATACACACACATAAATAAATGTTTTTATATAATACTTATATGCACACACAAATCTAAAAATGCTTGTATATGTCAGTCTTATTACTCTGAAATACTATGGTCCCTCTCCTAATTGTTTTTATAATATATGGAAAATAAACATCTGTGTTTGTAGAAAGTGCTTTTAATAAGATATGCAAATTATAATAGAGATGTTTCTGCTGCAATTTATAAAATTCTGCAATAGAAAAATATCTAAACACCATGGGAAATCCTGAGTTTCCATTTATCTTATTTTTTTCTAATTGAAATAGTTCTGAAACAATGGCTTTCTGGATAGTAGCTGGCAGTTAAGATAGCCTTCCCTCCCAGGAAATAGCAGTACTGCTAATTAACATGTTTTCAAAAACCAGACTGTTGACAGTGAGCTGCAAAAGCAGAAAAAGGTTGCTAGGTACCTGCAGTCACAAGACCTGAATTTCTTATTCTTTGGGGGAGAATATATTGCAAAGGTTTCAGCACTGGCAACTTTCCCTGCTAAGAAATTTATTCTTCAGTGATTGGAAAACATTAATTTAAATCTTTTTAATGAACTAATGGGTCATGTAAAACACCTTACACTTTAGCAAGATCATTTTTTAATCAAACATTGTAGGTTTAATTGGTTAATATTTGAGCTACACTTTGTACATCGAAAACTGATCACTAGTGTTACCACACAAGTGGTAGTAATCACTGCTAAATTGATAGGGTTGAAATATTTATTGCAGTTTTCTTGATGTTTTCTCAATCATGACACGTTCTGTTGGTGTATTTTCAGCCTGGCCTTTGCCCAAGGCAATGTCCATTAAAGGTTCCATGTAAATACTTCTGTATTAGAGCATTGGGATCTTGTGTACGTGTACACATGGTACCTAATGGTGGGATTCTTTTTATACCTTGTCATCATAGAGACACCTAAAAAGTATATCAAGTTTGTAAAATAGGCTGAGATATTTTCAAGATTTGAAAAATCGTGGACATTAATATGAATGAGATGTAGGTTCATTTTCTTTGTTAAAGCTACAACTTGAAATAGCAACCTGTTCGTGCATACTGTATACCCTTCATGCATATTCATTTGCTCTCTTCAGAAACCTTCATGCAGGATAGTATGTGAGAAACTCCCTCCATTTTGTAAAGGACTCTAGTTCAATGGCATTTACATAACTGTTATAAAACTATACACCAAGAGAAGCAGGATCTCAGCAGGTGAGACAAAACTTAGCAGTCCATTGACCGAAAGAGCCCTACATGGTTACGTTCAGCCAGGGAAAATACAGATATTCAGCAAAATCTTCCTAACATCAGAATGTGAGAATACTCTAGCTAAAACAAAATTTTGGGGTTTGTGGGGGTTTTGTTGTTTGTTTGTTTGGGTTTTTTTTCTGTTGGGACTGAGAAAATGGAAGGTTTAGCAAAGAGGATACGAGAACAGGGCACGATTACAGTGATACACCCCTCAGTTATGCTCTTTCCAACTCCAGCCACAGTTCACCACAAATTATGCTGGTGAGTAATCCACCCCAATAAACATCATTCTGTGGTAATAACCAAAAAGCCTTTAATTAGTTTATTTTTACTACACTAGAAACGCAATTTAATTGACCGCCATTGCATGGCTGTATCTCGTCATGCTGCGGGATTAGGAAATCTGAGAACAACAAATTAACTAACACCAGCATTGCACATGGAGAACAGAAGCAGGGTCTCCTGCTAGTTTGGTAGGTCCCCAGAGCAGGGCAATGTGTCCCTCAAGCAATTCCTCTTACTTCTAAAA
The DNA here is from genome assembly GCA_013397275.1 of Burhinus bistriatus. NCBI lineage: Eukaryota > Metazoa > Chordata > Aves > Charadriiformes > Burhinidae > Burhinus > Burhinus bistriatus. Next base: position 110,911 of record VYXH01002023.1, on the reverse strand, counting down.
TGGTGCATATATGAAGGAAATCACAGGTTTAAACTTACTTCAGTTTGTCACATTACGAGAGACGTATTGAAACATTTACTGAACTGTCAGGGAGTCATTGTGTCACAGTAGATGAGACATTGAACAAGGAATCAAGTAGACTTGATACTAATTTCTAAAATGCAACAATACATTTACTTTCTTCATGATGAATGTTCTACTCCTCTGAGATACGGAGCACCCTCCATTTCCACTGAAGTAAATAAAATGCAGATGTGGCCCTCAATGTTAATTCATCCCCTTGTGTTTGCTGTAGGCACTACACATGCTTTTTTCTCCAGTTCTAACTAGACTAGAATAATAATTATCATCATCCTATTATCCCTGTGCTATAAATTAAGAAAACCTTGCTTTGCAGTGAAGAAGCTCTGCAGATTTCAGCATATAAAGAGGGAAATGAATTGGAAGAGACCAAAGATGCAGAACTCTTGTCAAATGTGCCTGAATTGATAGAAGTTGTGAACTACAGATGCTAATCCAATGAACCAGATGGTATCAATTGTCAAACCAGGTGCAGGAAATAGGGTTGTTAGCCCTCCTGCAAATCAATTAGATCAGCATGAAAAATCCGTAACTGAACTTCCCACCAAACAAACAAATTGTACCAAAAACTGTCTCGGGTGCTCAGCCGAGACATGAATGATTGGTCCTTTTGCAAGTGGCAGCTGCCATTAAATCTCTTTATTTCTTTTATGAATAAGCCTACCAAAATTTAATTTTCAACTGTTAATGCATCATTGGAAGCTGCCGGATCCAACACCTTTCTTTTTACTGATCCATGCTAATTGGAAGTGTCAGAAAGCATGAAGTGTGTCACTGAGCTAACACCAGTTACTACTGCACGTTTCAGTAGACCTTGTTTATCTCAATAGACAAGTAAGTTTTTATTTCACTTAGGAGAAAGCTGTTCCCAAAATGATGCTTCTATAAAATATAAGGTAATATTAGTTAATCAGCTTTTGGCTGATGCTTTGATACTTTCTAATGAAATCTGATTGGCTGTTTTCCCAAAATGATACACAATACGCAGCAGTTTTTATAAGAGACTGTGGAGATCAGTGGGCTGCTAGAGCTGATGTGAAGTTGTTTAGCAGAGATATCTGGGATGATTCCAAGGTCATGGGGAGAAGGGAACTGATTAATTAGATTAGAGCAATCCCCCATATTATGCAGTATCCTAATTCTGACAGGAGGAAGTAGAAGATTTTTCAAGGAAATATCCAAGAATACCCATAAATAGCTTTCCCCTTGAGGGACTGCCTTCTGAAATACACTTTGTAAAGGGTCTTCTAGTCAAATGTGTAATAGAAATCTGGAAATACTTTATACGTATGTTAGCTATATATGCGTATTTTATACACGTGTATATATAGACGTATATTTACAGTAGCTAAATTAAAAAATATTCTTTTCACTTATATTTTCATTAATTTTTTAGCTAAGAGAAGACATAGTAACAGACATTGCACTCTGGACTGGAATTAAAGTACATTTGAATGATTCATAAACAACCTAATTCTCTCTCTGTAAGCACTTCTAGAAGAGAGGAAGCAAACGAGAAGGAGAAATACACTGAGTGCGGTTTCTCAACATTTAAATCCTCATACAGAATGAACCACCACTAGGTTGGACTAAAAGAGAGTACTCCCATTAAACTTGCTCTTTTTAGCTAAAAATTAATTGGAAGCACTTAAAAGGTATAGCAATCAGGATAAACATATAAAAATCTAGATGGTTCTATAGATTAAATTATCCAAAGAGAAACAACGTCAGAAAACCCCAGAGTATGAAGACAGAATACATACCTCAGAATATGCATTGCATGATAATGAACAGGGGGAAAAAAATCCCAGGAAAGCTGAGCAATCTAAGAAAATTATGACCATTTGTTCCACTTACAAACGTTCCGTAGCCAGCATCCTGTTGTTCTGGTTTTTAAAAGTTTCTGCTTGTCATACATCCCAGAACACAAAAGACTTTGACCAAATAAGCCTGAGCCAAACACTTATTATTTTTAAAATTTCATGTTGCTTAAAGCATTGATTAAGCATATGACTCTTAAATGCTCAGCGTGCATGCTATCCCAAGAAACTAAGAATAATATGCTGTTCCAGGGAAATGCCAGATCAAATATCATCAGAAACAAATCAAAGCCTCAGAAAAAAAGAGACAAATCCAATCACTTAGATGTTTAGAGGCAAATATTCCACTGAATATGAGATGAGACAAATTTAAACTTTGTATTTTCCATAGGTGTACTTGCACAAGAATTATAACACTGGAACAAGAATACAAAAAAGAAAAAAAGTGTAGTGTAATTTTCAAGGATTTGTTTTACTGAGTACTTCAGTATACATACAAAAACTGCAGTGTAAACGGAATACAGCAAATATAACTAGATTTTAATATGCAGACCATCATCAAAAGAATAGCAACATGAAATTCTATCAAACAGTTAACCTTCTGCTTAGAAGATTTTTTAGTTATTATTTAAGGTCTGATCAGATACACACATCTATTTTTCTGTTGCAACAGTACTAGAAGTGCATATGATCTTTTATTTCAATCTCACTGAAAAGAAAAACAAACTAATAAACTTATAAAATTACATTTTTGATATAACAATGCTTATTGTACCTCAAAATATTTACAAACAGCAATTTTAATCAAATCTCTGAAAGCTTCTTGTGGTTTACAGAGAATGCTGCATTTAATTTCTCTATGAGTTATTAGTTAAAATATCAACATGTTGGAGTAAATAAAGTAAGAATTATGTCCTGAGATGTGTGTATGAGGGAAGAAATGTCACCTTTAATGCTTCTATATAATAAACTGTCACTGAATGGATCATTAGATTCCTCTGTGTTAAAGGCAATATTATTCAAAATATTTATAGGGAAAAGGATATTTCTGTACTACCTTAAACAATGGCTTAATGCAAAAGTACATGAGCAATAATGAGGTCAGGAACTCCAAGCCCATTCCCTCATTGCTGATGTTACACCAAAAAACTTTTTCTGGATAAAAGTAGAGTTATTATATATATATGAATTTATCATGAAGTCTAATTAGTGTTTCAGCAGTCCAATAGTCCAAATTATCTAATACAGAAAAACCTCAATGATAATATTCTTAAACCTGTTGCACAATGCCTTCTTATTGCCTGCCTGTTTCTAGGGTGATTACGGTGGTTACAGTCACGCTAGGTCTTAAGTTTGACAACTTCAATCTTAAAACTTCTTTCAGTAGACTTTAGGGTGGGGAGTGTCACAGAGAGCCACCAGCATCCCAAGCCATTCACTGGAAGAGTGTGATGTTCCTAGTGGGGGTCTCTTCCTCTTCTGATTTAGAGCTTGTTTTCCCACCCCGATCTGCTCCCTTCTGTCTGCTCCCAGGGAAGGGGTAAAAGCTATCCCACAACCCTCATGTTCCCAGGAGGTGCTTGTCTGTCAGGGACTGCCTGGGGCTGTCAGCCCCTTCCCCAGGAGCGCTCACCGAGCTGGAGCTCAGACAGGCTGGGCAATGGGCACTTGGCCACGGGGCGCCCGGTAAACCCAGCTCAGCCCCGCTCAGGCCAAGGGCAGCCCAGCCACCCCCAGGACCTGCCACAAGTGGCCACGGCACAGGGCTGCCTGCCCTGGGCAATGGCAACACCATATTTACTGGACTACCCAGATCAACTGTTTGGTGACTTTTCTTTTTCTTCCAGGAATTTTGCATTCTTCTTTTTTACAGTGTCATGGCCTAAACAGGAAGCAAGGGCCTCAACATTGTTGAGAGCCCAGTTCTAAAAGCTTTTTCATGGCAGATGCAAGACGTGAGTTTAACTCTTCCACAGGCATAGGAAAGTCTATATTTTTAATCCTATAGAATACTTAGTTGAGGGTAAGAAGGTTAAATGCTCAGTCGTCTACATAGAACATCTATTCTGTGCATACATAATAGTTTTCAATGTTTCTATAAGGCTTTCAAGGCAAAACCAGCTGTCTACAGACTTTCAGGCACTCAGGAGGTGAAAGATTTTACGTCACATCTGTGAATGTAAGAAGTTCCTCCTTAGTCACACTTTAGGTGCTCCTCTAAGGGTTAATTCCAAAAAATATAAAGAATATGTATTGTATTAACAAGAATTTTTATGGATTTTAGGACAGAAAGGAAACTAGATCCCTCTTAAATTCTCCCAAGACAAAGCTAACACTGAGCAGTTCCTTCCCATGTCAAACTCATAACTTGAGCTGATTACTCAATGCAGTAATTTAGCGACTGAATAATTGGAACCGACTGATTTATTGATTCAATTTAAATGTGCCCATTATTTGATCATTGTACTGTTCATCTTTAATTAGCTAATAAAACTGTAGCATATTAGCTTGGAAATATGTCTCATTAAGCGAATATTTGCTTGCTTATGCTTTTCTTTTATAAAATCCATAATTGGCTCATAGAACTGATTTATTTCCTTAGGTTGCAATATGTGCCATGAACTTTCAGACCACAAGTGACTGTAGATAAGCAGCTTCTAAACAGTTGGCCCTTCCCTATCTAAAGTCAGAAATAGAGATTGAGGAAAATATTCCCTTTCACATATTTTTGCCCTGGTGTTGAATCGAAAGCAGAGTTGGATTTGCCCAAAGGGTACATTGGAAAAAAAAAAAAAAAAAGGAGAGGAAGAGAGAGAGAGAGGAAAAAAATGCCTCATGTTAGCCAAATGCTCTATGGAGTTTAAGGGCAAGAGTTAAAGCTAGAGATGAATTTGCACTTCCAGCCACTTAAGAATCGGATCCCTATGAGGAACAGTGTAGTGGCCCCTAATGAATGGAACAGATCTCAACCATTAAAACACAAGCCTGAGGGGAAGAGAAAAATGTACTGTAGATAATAGCCTGATTGTGCAGAAGGTGGTAAACCTGAGAACTTCTGCATCAGTTCACTCTTCCTATTCCTGAAGTAAAAACTTATCTCCTTGTACTGGGTCTGGCTTGGAATTTTCTTCATAACAGTCTGTATCATGTTGTGCTTTGGATTTGTGGCTGAAAAAGTCACGATAACACACTATTTCTGAACAGTGCTTGCACAGCTTTCCTACATCCTGCCAGTTACAACAAATCTTTAAAAGCATAGTTGCCCTATAGACATTTCTCTCAGTTAAGGACAATGAACCTGAACCACCATCAATCTAAATCCCTGCATCTCTAATCAAATCAGGAGTTTTGCACTGATCCAAACCAGCTGGCATCTCAGTCCAGGAATCAAATATTTAAAGAATTCTATTTATTTCATAACTTTTCATAATTTTCTTGGAAAGTTACATTTCCAAGAAAATCACAATATCAGAAATGAAATTGCCACTAAATTCTCCTCTCATAGCAGAGAATACACTTCTATTTGGGGAGTATTAATCAGAGATATAAGACTACATACTCTGTAGGAACACTCTAGAGGAAAAATAGTGAAATAAGCTCAACATACATTTCTAATAAATTACTGGATATAGTAATTGCTAATATATGATCTGGATGTAGAAGACAAAGAATGAATTAACCACCTAAAAAATATTTTCTAGAAGGATTGTCAACAGGAAAATCATATATTAAAAAAAAATAAAATAAAGCGCTGTTCAAGTTCCTTAAGTCATCTGCTCTTATCCAAATGTCCACTTAATAAGTACAAGTTGAAAGACAAAATAATGTTTGCAATGTTTACAGGAACACTAACAAGAGAAAATAGTTACGCATTTGAAGAGAGTGAGAAAATTCTTTTGCTGACACTCATTTGGATAATTTAAAAGATATTCCCGTGAAAGATTTAATTAAAAAATAAAAAATACCAACAAGTTTTATTTGACTATTAATGAAAATAAATCATTTGTCATAAAATACTAATAAATGAACCATGGTCTCTTTTCTTCTACTTGTAACCATACAAATCCTAACGCAAAGCAATGCATGACAAAAGAAAAATATATAAATCAAGGCAATGTAACTAAGCAGCAATGTGACCCTTTCTGTAGCTGAAGGAGTATCACTTTGCTGTTCTGCTGTAATACTGATTTTTTTTAATTTTATAGCATCTTTCTGCTGAGTTCCTCATATGTGAGCTGCTGGAGTATGAATGGAAACAGCACTGCTCCACTGACTCTTGGTGAGTTTACCCTTTCTGTACGCAACAGACTCACATTTGAAAATAATTACTTGTCTCCTTCATATTGGCTGAAATCAGTGACCCTGGCAGTGGATGGAAGTCACAGTTGGTTGATCTAGTATTTTCTGCTGGCTGGACACAGGAGGGAGTTTCACATCACAAAATGCTCATCTGTTCCCAATGCTGTGGACCGTCAGAGTAAAACACAGGCTAAAGTCATTGTTAACAGCATGAACATACAAGTTTATAGTAGCTTCAAATTTTTCTATAAGCCACCCTGAAAAAAAACCCAACCAAATTAAAAGTCAGTTTAGGTACTGCAGACACTTTTGACTCATTCTACTGTTTTTATTAAAAAAATCCAACTAAGAACATGTAATGAACTTCCTAAGGGAATACTTACTTATTTAAATCATCCCCAAAAATCTTGTACATACCAGACAAACCACATACATTTCTTGACAGATTCAATAGACATTTTAAGTTTAAATATTCCATTTTGCTTGTGGTATGATCATTCATTCATTTACTAAACCAGAGTTTTGTTTAGAAAACCAAAACCACGGAAAGGTAAATAAGCAGATTCTTTTATTCTATTAATTTTTTAAGAGAATGAGTCACAATGAATCACTGACTCTTTTTTCCTACTTTTGGATGGTCTGTATGCTGATTTCCAGTTCCCTGAATAAATTTCTTTTTTATTTTTAATAGACAAAGATAGGGGAAACTTTCTTCTTTCTTTTTAAATTGTAAATTGATTATGAATAGGTCATTGGCCGTATTTGTGATCTGGTCTTTAAAATTCACATTTAATTATTGTTAGTCACAGGAATTATTATGATATTAACTCTCACTCGTCATGAAAGTCATGGTAGCTAGTTTTGGGGCTTCAAGATTTGCAAACATATTTAAATGCTCACCTCCCACTGAAGTCGATGGATATACAGGGTTACCACATACCTGACAGTGGAGAGGAGAGTGAAGAGGAACAGGTCACCTGGAGGTCCCATGTGTTAGAGAGAGAAAGGGATGAGACAGTCTTGTGTGGACCTCCTGAATGTCAAATTAGGGTTATATTTATAGGTATCTAAGTAAAGGTCTGCCATATAAAAGTCCCAAATCCTTCATGCTTTCAAAAACTAACCCACCTCTGACTACTGGCCATTAACACATAGCTTTTAACTTCACCTACCTAGAACCTCACAATGCTTCCTAAACCAAATTCCTAGCCCATGGCCACAGTCCCTCTCATGACCTTATACTATTTTTAACCCACTTGTCTCCTCCATGCCCCAAATCGCTAACTTAAACCCCATCAGATCTTTATGAATCCCATCTGGCTGTTGTCACCTTCTGCAAGTATCCTAGAGGTTGCTCCACCTGTTTGAGACCTTTCTTTTAACCTCTCTGAAGACACACACTCCCACTGCTTCTGGTGAAGTTCAGAAGCCCAGACGTAGGTGGCACTCACCAAAAAATCTGTTCACAATGGTCTTATAAATATGAATGAGATTGAGTAATTACTGCAGATGTTACATCTTTTCTTCCCCCCAAAAGAAGTTTTTGCATTTTTCTCTACCATTAGACTACTATAAAATTTATTTAGAGACGCAGATTAAAGTTACATTCAATATTTTCACTTCATACAAAGTAATTGTGAATTTCACACCTGTGGTCCTATTTCTGAAGTGTGAATTATGTCTTTGCCAGATGATCTCCTTGTACAAGAAGCTCTTACAATCAGCTTCATAAATTCTGTTTCTCCACTGGACCCACCAGTGTTTGTCCCATAAAAAGTGTGTTATGGCTGTGGCCAACTCATTAGGCTGCCGGCTAAGCCTCAGTGTTACGCTAACTACACAGGACATGGAAAACTACTGGACAAGACATGAGAAATTACTGTACCTGACAGATAACAGTGTGAGAAGCTCACAGAAGTTACAGACAGTGCTGAGAAGGATGGTGGTTACATAGGGAGTTGCGTGCTAGTCTGTGCCAGAATTCACAAACACCTAGAGAGCAGTCTTGGGGATGTTTAGGGGACTAAAGCCTTACAAGGCCAACAGTACCTAAATATCATTTATATCATGTAAGGCTGAGACTTGAGTATAGGTGTAGCACAACTAGAACCACTGGGGAAAACATAATTGGACATGTTTTTTGTCTGGGAGAAGACTGGAGCGGAGAAAAGGAAGTACATGAGTACCTAAAAGGAGAGTCAGAAAACAAGAAAATGGATAGTAAGTTATCCAAAGGATGCAAGCAGGGATGTACCTGCTAGGAAGCTCAGCATGTGATCACCGCAGCTGGAGCAGTACAATGAAGCAAACCCATTGATCTGATCATAACACAAAAGTCAAACCTGCTTCCTCCATCAGGAGAAAGCCAGAGAGGCAGCACCTGGATGGAAGGGTCAAGCACTCTGGTATCAGCACGTCAGCACCCACTGACCCATCCATAACAAAGTGTACTGGGTTTGTTAGTCTTACTGGTCTGGACCAGAGCCGTTGTCTCCACTACATGCAGAATATACAAATATGGGTACATACATCAGGTTGTCTTTCAAGAGTGTGTACTAGCTCTGTTTACATTTTCTGTAATTTCTACACCAAGACTCTAATAATGACATTTTGGTAGCCTGCATTCCAACTGCATTTTATACCCCATGTGAAATATAGTACTCTGGGTATGAATAACTTCTGTGCAGGTATAAAGATATACCTTCCTTCCCATATAAAGATTATACAGTTAAGCAAACCTTAACTTGTATCTTATCAGTATGTGTATTCAAGAGAATTGGGTAAATTCAATGTATATTCAAGTGAACATGTACAGGCAAATAGTTTAGAAATACCCTGCACCTCTGATGTTTATTAAGAAAGTCCAGAAAGCTTCCTCAGAATATGCTTTTAATTCTGATGTCCTGGCTAAATTTCAGCTCAGGTAATTACACTCTGCCTGCTTCATTTTCCCTTGCATTTTTAATTAGATTCAGCATTCTCCTGCTTTTGTCCTAAGCCATTTTACGGTGCGGTTGTGCTCTATTAACCACTGCGGCATACTACACCACAAATGTACTGCAGAACTGGCTGAAGCAATTTCTTTCTATACAGCTTTTAATGTAAAACAGTTTTGAGGCATTCCAGGAAGAATAGTTCTCTATAAACATATGGACACTTAGCATGAAATCAATGTAGCAAGCAAAGGTTGGCCAGCCTCTCTGGTCCTGATCCAGCAAAGCACTTCAACATGTGAGCTTCTTTTGGCTTCATGTGCCATGTGTAAGTATTTTGCTAGGTTTGTGCTCAAAAAGAAGAAATTCTGTCTGATCTGCAATCAGAAACACTGGTGAGGGTTCTGTACGGTCTTTGACTGTAATTGCCCATTTGGAACTGATTTCCACAATTTCTCCTCTCTCAGTTCAAGCCATGGTGTTTGCTGCAGCAACCATGGAGCTTTTCAGGGAGAGAGTAAAGTAGGCAATAAAGCAGATTACTCTGTGTTTTCAAGGAGAAAAGGATATCATTAACTTTCACCTCACAATTGCCTTTAAGGGGAAATCAAAATATACCTCATCACCAATACAAAAAAATACCATGGTAAGCTTCAGTTGTAATAAACTTGTCTTCGCTATACAGGATGTTTTGAGAGCTATATAGCTGATATGTGCATGCTTTTTTCCTAGCTAATTTTATCAAATTATATGGTCAGGCTAATTAGTGGAACTTCTACATTACCTTTGCCTTCCTTCCATGTCAGTTACTAAAAGTACCACAGCTAATGATATCTTACCACAAAAATTCCTGCACATATCACTTCTACTATAGTGCTTGGAATTCTGTATTCCTTTTACAATATACACTACATTAGAAAGGCAGACCCAGGTCCCTACTATTGTGTTTCTTTTTATGATGTAGTAAAGGTTGTTAACTGACAAATTACAGGAATTATGAAAATAAGACTATTATTTAGGGAACTGATTGATCAAAGAATCATACAGCCCACAGGAATTTGTTCTCAAACAGCAGAACCTCTCCTTTTTAAAAGAATGTGAGGTACTCTCCTCCAAAGGTATTTGAAAAAAACAGTATGGATACAAAGGATACAAAAGCTGAGTGTTCCTCTAGAAACATATCTTTACCTCCTATCTTCTCTACAGAGGGAAGTCACTTTTAAAACAAAGAATTCTAGGAAACCTCTTTGAAAATTAATTTTTAAATATTAAAGTCTTCATTTTCTTAATCAAAAAAGAAAAATTTCATTTTGACTACAAGAGGCTTAAGGCTAGATATCANAAGGGCAACAAAGCTGGTGAGGGGTCTGGAGAACATGTCTTATGAGGAGCGGCTGAAGGAATTAGGATTGTTTAGTCTGGAGAAGAGAAGATTGAGGGGAGACCATATTTCTCTCTACAACTACCTGAAAGGAGGTTGTAGTGAGATGGGAGCTGATCTCTTCTCCCAAGTAACTAGCGATAGGACAAGAGGAAACGGGTTCAAGTTGTGCCAGGGGAGGTTTAGGCTGGACATTAGGAAAAAATTTTCACTGAAAGAGTTATCAAGCATTGGATCAGGCTGCCCAGGGAGGTGGTTGAGTCACCATCCCTAGAGGTGTTTAAAAGTCGTGTAGATGTGGTGTTTGGAGACATGGTTTAGTGGCAGACCTGGTAGAGTAGGGTCAATGGTTGGAGTAGATGATCTTAAAGGTCTTTTCCAGCCTAAACAATTCTATGATTCTATGATTCTATATAATTATTCTTTAAATACAATACTGTAAGATATCCTTGTGTGTTGGTCATTTTAAGATATTTGGCATCAAAGGCAAGTATCTGATGCTAAAAAACTAGAACTGGGTGAAATGTTTTTGCAAGAACGCCTTTTCAGAGAAATGCACAGATTGGTAACATGAAAACATTTAACATGTTTGCATTGATTTTGCTTCATTGTTTGCTAGGCAACTCTTTCATTTAGTAGCTCTAACACTGATTGCACAGATTTGGGAAAACAACATTATAATCAGCCTACTTCTGTATTGATGTGATGGGGCATAGAAACTACACAATAGTGGACATGGTGTTAACGGGAGCCAAACGGTTTGATTAGACCTTAAGGCTGTACCTAGATATATAGACAAACAATCAAATTAGGAATCAGAACATGCAGCTTCCTATAAAGGACAATGAGACTAATCTTGAGAGAAGTACTAGCTTCTGAGAAAAGGTGGGGGAAAATAAACTGCCTCTGAATCACTGTTTCTTAATAAATACATGGCTGCATTAAAAATAAAATATTTGGTTGATTTTAACATTTTGCATTTTCTTTTCTACTCAAAGTCATTGTGACAAGCTTCTGGTCTCATAATTTAATGGAGAGAAACTAAAAATGACTCCAAACACTGCATTCACATCAGCAAAATAGTCCATTAGAAAACACTAGGCAGTGTTAATATATAATACCTACTTGTACTATCTGTAATATTCTTATGCACTTCCATACAATTTTTAAAGGTGAGCTTATGCAGTTGTCTGTAGGACAAAATGCACCTATTGTGTAACCACATTCTATGTACACTTTTTTCCTTGATAAACTTGAATAGTCCCTTTGTTTTGTTCTAAGAGCTTATATTTGCGAGGAGAAATGGAGAAAGTTGCTTCCAAAACAAGGAGAATATGCTCATTTCAGCAATGAAAAAAGTCACTGCAAACCCTGAAGATGCTTATAAAATCTTGGTTGAGAAAGAGAAATTCATCTCAGTGAACATGCCGACATGCCACATGGACCTATGGGCAATGCTGCACCCTGTTCTAACATGTAGCCAATCCATGCACTGTGGAAATGGCAGCTAGAAAACAAGTAGCGTTAGATTCGCCTCCCTTTGGGTCAGAGAGACATTAGCAGCTAATTCTTCATCTGTGATGTACTGTGCTTGCAATCTTACAGTAATTTTAAAATGAAATAAATGCTTTCTGTTTGTTATTATAAAATATTTCTTGCACAGTTGGAAAGAACTATTACATGTTTTCTAATCTGGGCTCTTCTCTTACATCTCTAAGAGCTAGATTTTGTCATTTTAAGAGAGAAATTTTCCTACTGATTGTCCTTTAAAAAAGCAAAATATCATAAAGGTGCCAAAAATTTCAAATTCTCACCCCCTTAAGTGCCAAGCAAAAAAAGTTCAGATTTCCTATCTAGTACACAATATACAATAGTTTAAAAAAGAGACAATCCATTATACTCTAGATATTACTAAGCTAAAAATTGATGCTTTCCATGCACAGTACTCAATAAAAAATAATTGTAGAAAGTATTCATATAAAAATCACAGTTCAGACTTTTAACTCTGTTTCAATGGCATAAAGTGCTCCTAATGTAATCTTAAACCAGCACTGGGAAGACTTCCTGTTTCCTTGTTAGTAATACTCTAGCCAGTAGTGTGGCAATATTTTTTTGTTCTTTTATCAATAGATCTCAGCCCAGAAAAACAAAAAAACCTAGAGTGATGGTGAAAACAAAGATAAAAATCATAATTTTTTAACCAATTTTGACTTATTTGAAGGCTTGTCTTCAGGTTCTCATACTGAATATTAGTTGCCTTAAGGGCAACAACTAGGTTTATCATTCTTTCACCATTACAGGGTTTTGAGTGTAAAAAATTCAAAAAAGCTGTTCTGTAACTTGGAAGTAACAAACTACTAAAACAGAATGGAAAATTAGACAGGCCCTGAGGAGGAGGGGTGTCGGTTGTTTTTTTTCTTTTTTAAATTCAGTCCAGAAAAAGATTAAAATGGCTCAAAATGAAAACATATTCCAAGAAATTATGTCTTACCTGGAACTATTTTAACTTCTTTGAATGAGCTAAAGGTCTGTCCCATTAATTTTTCTATATCCTGATGAACTGGAAAATACTTTTTATTCTCAGGATGTATGTTGTCTAGTTTATCTCCATTCTCATCACCGAAGCTGATCATTTCAGTGCAGTGCAACACTCGCCACTCCTGCCTCAGAGCAGTGCTTTGTCTGACAAACCTGATGGCAGGCAAGCAGTGCTCACACTGTGACCACTGAAGTACTAGAAGGCTATGGTTCACAGTGAGAAGCAACTGTGCTTTGAGTGTAACCCTTGTGGTAAAATATCTTTAACTAAAATGTATGATTTGGGTCATGCAAAGTGTGAATTTTTATATTTCTAAGTAGACAAGAAAGCTATGGACAGTTTTAAATCTTTTTAGTTGACTGGAAAATCTCTGCATTTTATCCTGTTTGTTATCACTCAAATGCACCTAATTGTACTTTTGAAATACAATAAACACATGCGATGCAGAAGTACAATCTAATAATGCATTACAACACACTCAGGATTCCAGAACACAAAAATCTGGGGGAGGGTGTCTTCTTTTCTCCCCTCTTTTTTTTTTTCTTTTTCTTTTCTTAGAAATCTTGAAGATTTTAACACAGATTTCTCACCTTTGAACTTCACAAAAAAACAGACATTTTTCACAGGGAAGCACAGCTGATCAGGTAGCTGCCAAGAAAATGGAGTTTAATATTACACGAAACAATCATAACATTTATACTTCACTTATTGGCAGGACCCTAGGTTAATTTTTAATTGTAAAGCATAGGATTTTGGAGGGTAAATTCTCAAGGAGTTGAAAAATTGTGAAACTTAACACATAAAAATATGTAAGAGATCACAGCTATGTGTAGGTAAAGCAGAACATACTATAAAAGGGTACTGTAAAATACACACTTAATGTTTCTATTTTCATTATGTAATTAAAAAACCCCTTACTTTTTACTTTGTTAAATCCAAAATATATACATCTAAGTATATGTAAGAAAAATCAGCAAATATCCTGTAATCAGAATAAATCTATTATCTCTGTTCCTCTAAAAATGAATGAGTGAATATGTAGCATGCATTTTGTCTCTTCAACTTATTGCACTAATCAGCTATTTCTGTTGTATCTTGTCTTCCCTGCCTTCTCTTCCTGCTAATCTTATTTATACACTAGATTTTTCTTCAGCATGTGCAAAGGCTAAGATTGTGGAGGAAAGTATTTCTTATATATTAGATATTTATAAGGTTTCTAGCAAAACGGAGTGATGATTCTTCAGGTAAAATGGCAAACAGTAAGTATAAAGACAAGGGGAAATCACTTTCAAAGAAAGTTTTAGCATACACTGTGAGGTAAGACAGGTTTACTACTTACTGTGCTTTGTTTCACAGCTCATAAGAAAGTTCAGAATATGATTTTTTCAACAAAGTCTGTGTTCCCCTATTTCATCACCTCAGAACATTGTCCTAGCGTGGTATCCCAGTCCACATGGTAACCCACTCCACATGGCCATCCCAGGTATTTCTAGAGAGTCTACTAGGTGCGTTGGTCTTGAGCCATGACACTTAATTCTACAAAGCTTTCAGCAACCTCGGAAGAACCTGACATTCATTTTACCTGTTACTAATCTAACCTTTGCACAGTGCATGTGTAGCCCTTCCCCAATAAGAGTCCAATATAAAAATATAGTTTAGAGGCTCTTTTGCTCTGTCACCGGATGCTTGGCTGCCTACAAAGTTTGGCCCTGGATCCCACACGCTAATATGAACTATTTTTCAGCTTAGATGGTTAACCATCTGAGTTGAACAGATGCTTCACATTCTCTTACAAACTTACTTTTTTGCTTGTTACTTAAGACGTTAAAGATTCACCCCTGTGTCTTTATAAGCTCTGAGTCAGACTACAAAACAAAAGCACTACAGTCTTTCCACTTGGAGTCCTCCTTCACTCATATGCAACTACTATGCCTGAGATATTCTTGTAGTTTCTTAAGGCAGGACAAATAAAATTTAAAAAAAATAAAAAAATAAAATAAAATTAAAAAATAATATTGAAATGAGGAGAAGACATAGATGACTGAGTTTATTTTGAACCAAACTAACAAAATTCGGCAGCTGATACTTAAGGAAAAGTTGACCAACTTAAAACCTAGTTTCCCCCGACTATGTATTTGTTTAGATTTACCTTTTCATATTTACAGTTTACTTCTAATTCACAATGGTGGGTATTGGTGACGATTTACTAATTAAGTTGGGGTCATTTCTGTGTTTGTTTTTTTAAATTGTAATAAAAGTAGGAAACTTCAGAAAATTAGATTAGAAAACAGAAACCACTCTTCTTTCTTCCTTGAAAAGGACAAACATGTACTTTATACCTGAACCAAAATTCTCCTTGTAGTCAGACCCTGATAAATGAACTGGAAGAGGTTTCGACAAGGAGGAGGAGAAAGCGCATTCATGACTATTTTATCCAAAGGCAGATTTACTCTGAGGCTACCATTCTAACTTAATGGCTGTAGTAGCTTCTAGAGAAGTGTTTTGACTGCAGAGTGAGAAGGACAAGTAAAACATGCTAATATTGACATTAGCACTATATTCTGCTTGGCTTGTGAAACCACATGGTCTCCCTCGAGGTTACCTGCAGTGATCCTTGCAATTTTGGTTCTCCAATTATTCAGCTCAAAGTACTGGAATATTTTGCATCTCCTCCAGCAGAAAAAATACTCTACAATTGATTTCCTTTGTATTGAGTCAAGTCTATGAGGGAGTAGCTGAGAAACAGCAACAACCCGGGCCTTTTTTTTTATGACTGGGAAGGTGTCCTGGCCCAGTAATCCTGGTATAGCCATAATGAGGGTTTCAAAGATCGGTGCTGTATCCTGCAGAATTCTTTCTGTGTCTCTCAATGCAGCATGCATGAGACAAGGACAGAGGAAATTATTATCTCTTTCTTCCACAGATATATGGGTTCATTTCAGAAGTATTCAGTTTAGTAAAGAGCTTCAGTTACATAAATATTCATTGCCAAAATTCAATCTGAACTTTTAACTGGAATTTTTTAAGATTTTGAAAGAGTTAGGACAGATATTAGGTAAAAAAATCCAGTACCAATACTGAGGGCATTAACCAGATTATGTGCTTCTCCCTTTCAGAGTGTCCTGACTATAAATTTATTGAGTTGCTAATAGGAGCAGCTTAAACAGAGTGAGACCTCTTCAGTCCTTCTGAAAAGTACACTTAAGTGTACAGAAATCCCTACTGAGTTTAGAAAACTCTGAGCTGTAAAGGAAAGGCAGAGATGCTGGACAGAAGTACCTGTTTTCCAATCTGTAAGCACATCTAGAGAGGGGCAGAAATTCACATCTCATCTCTTTGGTAATGGTCATACCTCAGCTGCTTCCCACTTAGTATCCAGGCTTTTTAGACCACCCTTTTATGCAGAAATTCTTCTTAATGTAACACTGAGGCAGTGTTACTAAATTGCTAAATGCCTAATTGTAATTTGACTTTCCCTGGAGGAGCAGGTACTTAAATTTAAGGCACAGCAGAACATGTTTTATAGTTGCCTGTATCATTGGCTCTAGCATTTGGTCTTCGATTATTCCTAAAGGTTTAAAACCCCACAAACAAAAAGCCTAAATAAATAAAATAAATACTAAGAAGTCAGATAGCAAGAGGTGAAAGTATGAAGCCTCTTAAAAGCAATGTATTACTTCTTCATATTTTATTCCACTTGACCCTTGACAGAATCAGTTCACCCCTTCACACACATTCTTAATGCCTTTGCACATTAATCAGACTTACAATGGTACAGCTGTACAGCTTACCTTGTAAAAGATTACTTAATGCATATGGCAGACATATAGCAAAAAAGCCACTGTCTATGAATGTACACTTCATAATCACATATTCTATCACAAATTAAATTCCATGTAAGGGAACATGAAGTCCAGAATTTCAGTCGGCTAGTGGAAAGAGCCCTCTAGTTTCTGACACTGTTTGCAATCTAGCGTATCATCTACCAGCTACAGTCTCCAATTATAAATATTGCTAAAATAGATAATGCACATTAGTTTCTCAGCAAGCGTAATGCAGCATTCAACTTTTCACTCAGCACTGCCTCAGACTAGAACGAGAACCCATTCTTCAAAGTGACAATGAACTCTTTAAAGTATTCAAAATTCTCCAGCAAGAATAAACAAAACTTTTCAATGTATATTATTACTTATTTTTTAATTGATTCCTAGGATATTTTATGCCCAGCTGTCTACCAATAATCTGATATTTTGCTTTATATTTCTTACTTTTTTTAGATTAAGTATTTCCTTTAAAAAAAAATCAATGAAATAATTTTAATATCAGTGTTTTGTACATGACTTTTCAGTGTTGAGGCATTCATGAGACTGTACACAGATTTCCATTTTATGTTATGAAGGTCAACAAAAGACGAATGTAGATTCACTCCATTAGTGCAAGAGGATTCAAAATATCAAATCCTTCTCATTCTGCTGCTGGCTTCTGTGGATTACAAGGATGAGTTCCTCCACTTACGCTGTTTGTTTTCTCACATAGCACCCACTAGAAAACATTCTTGCATGCATTAAAAAATTTCTTATGAACAGTTACCAGATCACTAGAAAGATCCTTCATTATTGATAAACAAAATGACAAGCATGGTCACTCACTGCCTCTTCAGTGAGACATAGTTACAAATTACCAAGGGAAATACTATTGTATAGGAAAAAAAGTTTCATAAGAGATCATAACCACTTAATTCTGACCTTTTTCTTTCAAAGTACAATGCATGGCGTTTAAAAGACCGTTTTGCAAAGTGATTTAAGTAGACTTTGGAAAGGTTCAAATATATCCGATACAAAACAATTAAAATTATTTTTATTAGGCTTCTCCAAAATGAATCAGCTGAATTAAGTTTCCAGCAAGTTTAATTTCCTTTTAACACACAGGATTATACAAAGTATTAGGAATGTAAATTTGGAGAGAAACAAACAAAAAACAAATGAAAAAACAAACACCAAAACTAGACACTTTCCACATTCCTTCAGTCTTCTCTGACCTTGGTATTGCTAGTCCTGCTGATCAAAAAGATAAGTCAAACTTCATTTTGACAAAGAGACTGATAAATTGTTTCTGTACTAAAAACTAATACCTACAATTGATTGCATTGTCACCTATAAACCATTGCCATCCAGACCATTCCTCATATCCAGCGACATATTTCAAGTGTTTATTTTGCAATAAAATACACTTTAAGGCACTGTATCGGCTATGAGTAATAATGTCTCTCAGACTCTATACAGAAAAAAAATCTCTCAAATGTCTGATTCTAGAAAATCAGAAAATAAATAGGAGAAAAATAGGTTAAATACAGGAATCTTTTATGACACAAATATATTTAGCAAGGCATCTGCATGCTGAATTACAGATACAGTTGAAACTGTAACCTTTTCTTTAATCCTATCTGAAGCATATTCTAATAATTTGGAAGCTAAAATTATTAGCCCCAAAACCTACACATTGTTTTAAGATCACTGAGAAGACTGAAGAAGCTTACATAGTAAATAGAAAGATGATATTGTCAAGAAAGGGGGAGTGGAGTCATGCCACAAAAAGGATGAGGGGGAACGGAGTGGAAAAGAAGTCAGAGCATCCACACTGGATGTTTATGCAGATGACACGGTTGTTGCTTAGTCTACTCATTGGTAAGATGTCTAAACACAGAAGTGAGGTAGGTGCAAGGTGGAGATTTGGAACACATTTCTGAATTTTCGTCTGCTGACTGGGATTATGAAGACCTATTTGAACTGGGATGCAGTTGTACCTAGTTTCAAACATACAAGCACTACAAAAGTAGAACAGAGTTACTGTACCAGTTGCAATGCAACTGGAATACATCTCAGGTATCAAAAGGGACAAAAAATTTTCCATTCATTTAACTAATAACCGTCCTGGTTTGAGTGACATAGGACTAATTTCTTTTCTAACACTTGCTAAACCTGCACTTTTTAGAAGACTCTGGGATCTGAATTTGTGAAAGTATTTACTTTATAGCCAGCTATGGTGTGTGGGTGTCAAATTTCGATGGTTTTGAGTTATCCAGGTGCAGGGATGAGGAGGAGCGAGACCTGGGCACTTGACCCAAGCTGGCCAACAGGATTATTTTACACCATGAACGTCATGTTCAATATAAATGAAAAAGTTTGCTGTGAAGGTCTCTTCTTCCTTAATGACTGAGATCCTGAGAACTTCTTACCTCAGTGCCAGACCCTTGAGGCCTCCCTTCCTCCCGAAGCCGTAGCACACACAATGTCTGACATTTGCTGTCCACTGCTGGGAGCGCACAACTCCCTACTGATATAATTGACTGAGTATAATCCTTGTGTATTTTATATCAGTATTGGGATCAGTATTGGTTCTTTAGTGTTATTACTGTTAATTATCTAGTCTTATTCTATGAAATCTGTTTATATTTCAACCCTTGGGTTTCCTTGTTTTCTCCCGATTCCCCTTCCAGGATGGGGAGGGGTCATTGGGTGATAACATAATTGTCTAAATGACAATAAATTGTTGTGAGTGTCTCAAACCATAACAATACCAGTCCTATTTGACTTGTTATACCAACTTTCCCTCAGTTGTGCCCACACAATCCTATCATGACTGATGTTTATTGAAGTCAGCAGGATCGCACAAAAACATCCAGTGAACAATACCAAATAGAACAAGTTCATAAAAATCATAATCAGTTCTCAATTCATGAACCAAGAAAGATACATTCACTGAGTATAAAAGAAGACTGACATTCATTCAGTGAACCCCTTAGAACATTAATGTCCCTATGACTGCATAGTACAACCTTGACTGAAGAAAATGTATGCTTTAGTTCTTGAAACTTTAAAAGCTATCACCAGGAGCAAGCTGGAAGGCTTTTGCAAAACCCTATTTATTCATTGAGAATACATTGTTTGTTATCTTAATGGTATCTATGAAACACTGTGAATCACTATCTATCCCTATTAAATCTACTTTCATATTTCTCCCCTCTCGTGTTCTCTCAACTCCATTTGGAGAAGTTGATGAGGCTGAATAAAGACTGTAATAACAGGATTTAATGGGTGTAGTATCTGTGGGTAGACAAGGTCATAAGTGTTGAGTAAGTAGCAGCAAAGGCAAAAGAAGCAGCATAGTCTTAAACAAATGAAAACCTTGCAAAAAGCTATTGTAAGTTAATATCCTAAGAAAGAGATTCACTTCCTCAGTGAATTAAATTATTTTTTCATAAAAAAGATTAGATTTTTATATCTATAAGCTTGTTCCTTTCCTTGAATTTTTTGTCAAATGTCTTGCTCAGACAGTTAAATATTTATAAAGGCACATATTAACAAAAGCAGTTATGTAACTATTCCCCCCTGGCTACAGAGGAATTTATGATTCTAAATCCTTTTGTGAATCTGGGATTTTACAGATATTTTGAGCAATCCTTTCTGTAATTTGAATTTGAGGCTTTTGTAATTTGAATTTTCTGCTGTTGCCTGACCAAATAGTTTAAAATAGGGCTAACTGAACTTTCCTCAGTGCAGTGTCAAGATTAGTATTTCACAGATAGTGTTAAGTGTAAGCAGTATTGGCAACTTGACGCAGGACAGCAAGTTCATTTTAATAGAGGGATTTGAATATTTTACATTTTAGGGGATTGAGTAATCATCATTTTTCTTGAGAAATAAATTTCCACTGAATGTGTGTGCTCTTTTATTCGTTATTCTGTCATATTGTAATATCAATAGTACTTACCATGCAGTCCAAGAATGAAGCTCATATATTTTTTTAGGTTGTTTTATCAATACTAAAACAATAGTAATAAATTTCATAGTTACAAATATCCCAGTTTTCATCTATAACCATTCTTCTTCCCCTGCTCTTCCTTGTCTTTCTCCTCCCACTTGGCTCACAAATATTAATTTTAATTTCTTCCTCTAAAGCCCTGAACCATTGCTTTTCTCCTCCCTGCTACAGTTCTTTCATCCACTTCTATCTCCCTTGAAGCTCTCAATGACTGTTCCATCTTCCCTTACCTTTCCTGGCTCTTCCCCAGACCGCTTCCATCCCCTCACCATTTCCTCTCCTGTTTGAGGTCACAATGTTCTTCTCCTAACTTCTGACACATTCAGGTTCTTGGTATAAGTTTTGTTTCCGTATGTCTCAAAAACATAATAAAAAAGAATGCATATATTTGATTGATATTCACTTAACTCAAAAGTTTCCATTATGCAGCATTAGCTGTACAAGTACAGTTCAGTAAAACATCATTAAATGTATTGGACTATTAACCCACATTAGCCAAAGGAGCATACAAAGTCACCAACACAAGGACTAATATGAACCGATATACATTAGAATACAATCAGAAGCAAGAATTATGGCCTAATAATAGATGGATTTCAAGGAGAAGAGATTAAGTGAAGGGAAAAAAATTATATTTGATGTGAGTAGCTATAATAAGTGATCAAACTAAACATTTGAATCATAACCTCCTAATAAAACATTCACTTCATTTTGAGTATGTACTTTGAAAACATATAATGTCCTACTTGGCATTGCTTTGGGTTGATTAATTCTCTCCAGGTGTAAGTCAGGAACTTTCACTTACACGCTTCAATACACATACTCATCAGTCAAGTCATTACATACTTTTTTTCTCCAATCTTTTCAACTACCAAGAGCTGAATATATGAGTAATACAACAGAGGGGTAAAACATCCTCCCAATCTGTTTATTACAGTAACTAGAGATAATACAGTAGCAGTGCATAATAGTAATATACCAGATCCTTTGCTGGTCCGGTGATTTCATGAGCAAAGTTGGTTGCTGGCTGATGATCTGGTCTTATATTTTATTAGTGAGTCATTCACCCATGGCAAAGACAGCAACTTGCTATACAAAACAAATAAAAAGAGGAACAGCATTTCCAATGTGCTAAAGAACAGGTAAAACTGTTATAGATCTCCATTCTTTCCCTGTGTGTTTGAATTCTCTGGTAAGATGGTTAGCCGAACAATGTCATGTCTTGATGACAGCTGGGTGAAATCAATAGGAAATTTGTCACACCAACTAATGACAGTTCTTGGATTTAGTTGGGTTGTTTGGTTGTTTTTGGTTTGGTTTGGTTTTGTGCTTTTTTTTTAATTTGAGGATTTTTTTAAACAGATGAGTGATTTTCTGTTCTTCTGCCAAGGTGCTTCTATATCCTCGTCATCAATTCAGAACAAAGAAAATATTTCATAGTCTTGCATACACACTGCAGAAGTGATTTTTTTCCCTTTATGTCTTTGTTCCCTAAAGGCTCTGGATGCAACACTACAGACCTGGTAGCTTCCAGGTAACTACAAGTGTTTCATGTGCAATCTAATAGACTTGCTAAGGTTGTTACATTTGCTAAACTTTTGAACGCTCTGTATCCTGAGGTTAAACTAACTCCCATTTGCAGTATTTATCACTATTTCATTATAAATGGGAAAACTTCATAATAAACTTCAGTAAGCCACAACACTCCAAATATTTTTGCAGTTAAGAATGAAAAATAATTTGAGCTAGAGGCTGTGATTTCATATATAATAGTACCTCTAGCTTGTATATAACTGCTCTATATTAAGTGTCCAAGAATAACATAAAGCCAATCAATGTTCACTAAATTTCACAGTAAAAGAAAATCACTCAGCAAAAATATCTATACAAGCCCTTGTAAACTGTGTAGGTAGTTCAAGAAATTTTAAGCCAAAAGTATAGCTTCCAAAAAATTTCAGATATGACTTATGAAAGGCAGTCACTCTACAGACAAATTTTACAGTTTTCAATTTAGATACTGGAGATCTGACTACTGTCTCCTTTAAAGTCTTGAAATTCTTTTTAGATCAAATAATAATTCCCCTTGAGAAGTACTACCCTTGAAATTTAGGTGCCTAATTCCTCCATGCACATGCGAAAATTCCAGCCCAAGTTGTTTACCATCAAAAGATCATCAGTCTATGAGTATGTGCTGCTTTTCTTGCCCACTTGGTTTTCTGATGTTGCTTCACTTTTTGTGGAAACACACAAATATAGGCACTTAATTAAACTTTATTTTAAAAGATTGAGCATATCAGCACTAATGAGAATAGTGAACAATTTCTGTAACAATAAACTAGTTAACTGATCAGAAAAAAACTACTCAACTTTTTGCAAATTAGTGTAGCTAAGACAGTTGCCTGAAAGCCGTGCAATTGACACATGAAACAGTAGAGGTAAGATAATTACCTAAACATCAAATTACGGGAGTAGATAAGTCACACCAGCAGTTACCTACTTTTTTTATTATCTCATGTACTCAAACTATCTAAAATAGTCCTCACTGTTTCACTTGTAAAACTACCTGAATGAGTGCTTGTTTTTGATATAAATGTATGATTTGAAAATCTGAAGACCTGGCAAACTAGTAATAGGTGCATTTATGCTAGATATTCAAAAGCAGGAAAAGATGTAGAAAAAGGAAGAAAAAGAAAGGCTACACCCTACTCCTTTAATTTATTAAATTAAAGTCTTTTGGAGGTTTTCAGCTGAGTTTGCCCTCTTCAGTCTCCTCCAAAATAAATTCAGGTCTTGGAGAACTCCAGAAATGTACGGTTCTTTCAGTATTACCTGTCTTTGACATTCAGCCCCACTGCCTCTATTACAAAACCCCTACAACTGTTTTTGACTGTGGAGGGAATCCTCTGAAGAGCATAGCTTGACAGGCTTTTCTTCTTTGCAGTTAACAAACCAATGTAAAAATCACAGCATCGGTAGATTTATGATGGGAGAAAGATCCAAGCTGCTCAATTGGCTTAACTTGTTACTTAAGTTAATGAAGCAACTGCTGAAGAAATGAAGAATGCTATCAAAGTGATCATTTTGTTTTGGTACATAATCCAAAAATGAGTTAGCTAGCTGAAACTACAGTTCTTTCATGAAATACAGAGAGTATCCTTGACTCAAAACACAGATACTGCAGTATTTGATTTGAAAATTTGGCAGATCCTATCACACACTTGATATTTAAGAAATGGTGATATGCATGTGCCTAAGTTTAACTTCAAAAGTGTTGATGAGTGTTTCACCATTATAGCACTGAAGAGAAATCTATTCACTATTTATTCCTCTTTTATATTATTTAAAAAAAATGATAGGATTGTTGGTAGGAAATAAAGCTCTCAGGATAACATTTATTTTTGTTGAAACTGAGAACACAAACCTTGGTTTACATTTCTAGGCAAAAACTGACAGAATTTTCTTGCATGTTAATCTTGGTAGAAGTATTTCCATATCTTTTCTTTTGTTGTGGGATCTACACCTCGGCATATTTGGAAACCTAATGAATCTCTGTGCTCTAAAGATACTAAGCACACGTTTTTGCCTTTAAAGGCCTCCACACTTTAAAAAACAACACATTCTTTTGTTCCACCAAAGTTGCCAGAATTAAAATAACTTTACGTCTATGTGAGACCTAAAACAGCTCTGAAAAGTCTGGACAATTTCATAGTGAAATTCATTGGGGAGATTAGAATCCAACAAACTGACAACTGGGAAGACAAATGTCATAACTCTGAATGTCTCCCCCTCCCTTCTTCTTCCCCATATTATTATTGCTGAGTATGACATCACATGGTATGGAATATCCCTTTGGTGAGTCGGGGTCAGCTGTCATGGCTATGTGCACCTCCACCTTCTTGTGCACCTCCAGCCTACTTCTGGCGGAGCAGTCTGAGAAGCAGAAAAGACCTTGACGCTGTGCAAGCAGTGCTCAGTGATAGCTGAAACATCCCTGTGTGATCATCACTATTTTCATCACAAATCCAAAACATAGCACCTTACAAGCTACTATGATGAAATTTAACTCTATCCCAGGCAAACCCAATGCAATAAGAAGTGTACACTCACACTTTGTCAACAGAACACAAAAGCAATTCACTGTTTCAGAAATACTAAGGTCGTTTTTATCAAAAGAAATAAATCAACCATTAGTGATTTAAACTCTTCAAAGCTGTCACTTTCAAACTAAAGATCAATAGTCCTCTTCTCAAGAATATTAACAGTGTTTTCTTATGTCTATCCATTATCACTATCAATATATCTTACAGTTAATCAGATTATTTCTTTCAAAAGCATAAGCATTTACATTCCAAGCAGGGCAGGATATTTTTCAGCGAAAAAGTGTATTTGAAGTATATGAGGCAGTAAAAAAGCATCTCAAAAACTACGTAGGATACATTCTTTTAGGTCTTTACCCATAAGATCAGTCTTTTAAAGCATTTAAATTCACACCTAAGGTTATGCCTGAAGTTTGCTGTACTTCTCATTATGAAGAAAGAAAGATAATTTAATTTCATTTTTAAAGGATATATTTATACTACACTCTTCTGTAATCATGTTCATCAAAATGATAAATAATAGTCTAAAAAAGACACAGGTCTGATATAAAATACATTGAGGTCAAAAGAAGAAACGCTGCTATGTTTCAAACATACTTGGAGTAGCCTGCTTTACAGAGTGATGAAGCAGCCATTAAACTCATCAGAAAACTGAAGTTATTAACAAAACTGAGATGCTACAAGCTGACTTGACTAGTTTTTGTTCTTAATAAAGTGCAAACACTTAGCCATGGGCAGTTACGAGTTATACAATATGACCTTTCAAAGTGGTTGTTTTAATCATTATCCAGCAATATCTGACGTGTCTTGAGACAAAGAGAAGAAAGTCTGATATATACTTAATCAACCTCTAGAAACACTGGGTGAGAGCATCAGAAGCATAGAAGGTCAAGCATTTTGAATACATTAGGAAGGTAAAGTTGTTTATATTTCCATAAAGGACTATGGCTTATGTATAAGGTAAACTTATTCTGTATATATCTGTTAAAAGTAGTATTTTGGTAAAAGCTCCTAAACTTTTATACAAGACCGGTCTCAATCAGAACTATGAAAAGATACATCTTTGTAAACGGTCTCCCCCCAAAATGGTCCTTGTCGACTAAATCTATCATTATACACTATACACTATGTACTACTTTAATAACATGACAATAATATTTTAAAACCAAACTTATTTTAAACTATTTTGTGTCTGTTTTGTATTTTTCTTCTTCAGCTCCTGAGTCTTTCAATCTTTAAGGCTTTATATGAAATCTAAAAATCAACAGACTTTGTGCATATGATGACATGTAATATTAGCATATTTAGATATCTAATATTCAGCAGTTTAATAACTGCACTGAACGTAGATCTATGCTGCCATAGAAGGAACAGAAAAACACTGGGAAAATGGCAAGGTATTCCCCCAGACAGTGTCCTGAGTTAGATCTTTCTATCTCTTTCTTGTCACCTTGTAAAATAGATTGCCTGTCTTTAAAGTTATGCAGTCAGAAGATTGCAAGTCAGGATAAAGGATGCCATTTATAGTCCTGCTTGACAACTGATGGGTTCTGTACTTGTTTAATTTAATCCCTTCTTCCTCTGAATATACGAATATGGGAATCCTAGCAAAAATAGTTTGTCAAAGAGGAACTTTTTACACCGTCAGGGAACTAGCCTTGAACCAGTGCCTCTTATTTAAGCGTCTTCAAAACCATGCACAGGTATCTGTTTTCACTGATTTAAATATTACCAGTCTTTACTCTTTGCCATCAGCTGACTGACATTTAGCAGTGCTTTGAGTTGCTTTATTTAAGAATGAATATGTTTTTTGAAATCACTGTTGAAAACATTCTTGCTGGAGCACAACTGAGCCCTGCTTGAGCTATTCTCTGGTTCGCTTTTGTGCAGAAATAAGAGAGCTGGTAGAGGTCTGTGTGTGCTTGAGTCTCACTGTAACCCAGAGGCAGGATATTAGCCAGATTTCTGCATCTAGACCTCCAAAATTAAATAACTTTCCTAATCTGAGTGTGGACAATGGAGTACATGTCAGGAATTTCAAGCAAACATTGGTTTTGTTTGTTATCCATTACCAAAACCATATATTATATACTGATTTTAAATAATATGCGATGACTGTTGCTACAGGCTTTGCCTTCTCCTGTCTTTCTTGTCCTTCCTTATCCTTGCACAGCTGTCTTAAAACTCCAATTAAATTATAAAAGTTAAACATTCTAACAAGTTTCATAGAGATAAACTTTCTTAAGTCTGGAAAATCTTTTCAAAACCCTCAACTGTTCCTTTTTTTTTAATTTCATATACATTTCATCAGAATAAAATGTATGTCATACAAAGAACACCCTTTCTTCACACAATACAGCATATCTATATCTGTTACAATATTATTGCTACATTCTCATCAAGCCATATGTTATTTTTGCCATTTCAAAATAATGAAACTAATTTAAATAGTAATTATTAACAAAAACCATTGATTGGTTCTTCATTACCCCTATCTTATTTCCATCAGTGGTTCAGTTAGACTTCTTCAATATATATCTCAAAAAAGGCAAAAGAATAATTTAACAGCTTCCATAATATCTCATTATAGAGTGCACTTTCTTTCATCTTACGCTTTCCCCTCTTTGCCACAGATTTTTCTCAAGGGACCACCTTCCAGGACTTACTTGTATGTACTGAGATTAATCATAGCTCTAAAGACATAGGAGACTTATTCCAGGCTGATGGGGGGGGGGGGGGGGGTCTTGGGCC
>VYXH01002023.1:54146-83179 GCA_013397275.1 Burhinus bistriatus | reverse complement strand
GGGGGGGGGTAGGTACTGTGTCAGTATATAATATGTAAGTGTATGTAATATTCCTTCCAGTGAGGGACAATTGAAAGGCGTAACAAGGACTGCTTCAATATAAGAATTACAAAAGCTTTCTTTTTTCAGGAAAAATTTAGCTCTCCCATGTGAAAATACACAGAACGAAACGTTTTAGGACAGTATCGTTGTCATGGTTTCCATTGGGATAGAGTTAACTTTCTCACTAGCAGCTGGCATAGTGGTATGTTTAGGGATAGGAAACAGTGTTGACAGCACACTGGCGTTTTTCATTGTTGGTAAGCAGGCAAGGCCTGTTATGTTCCTCACACCGCCCTGCCAGCGAGTAGGCTGGGAGTGCACAAGAAGTTGCGTGGAGACACAGCCAAGACAGCTGACCCCAAGTGACCAAAGGGATATTCCATGCCATGTGATGTCATGCTTAGTATATAAAGCTGAGGGAAGGAGAAGGAAGGGGCGGATGTTCGGAGTGATGGCATTTGTCTTCGCAAATAACCATTAAGCGTGATGGAGTCCTGCTTTCCTGGAGATGGCTGAACACCTGCCTGCCGGTGGGAAGCAGTGAATTAATTCCTTGTTTTGCTTTCCTTGTGTTCACGGCTTATACTTTACATATTAAACTGTCTTTATCTCAACCCACAAGTCTTTCCCGATTCTGTCCTCAGTCTCAACTAGGGGGTGAGCAAGCAGCTGTGTGGTCCTAGTTGGCAGCTGGGGTTAAACCAAAACAGTTGCCCATTGCAAACATTACACTAAAAAATAATTTGTCAGTGATAAACAATAATATAGATGGAAGAGATTCAGTAAACCTCATCCCTTAAAAATGTTTCCTTGCGCGGGACTTCCTGCATAATTACAGATAAGTTTTTTGGCTGGGATCTGCAGGATTCTGCTACTGCAGAATTTTATCTATTTATGAACCACATTTTTAAAGCCTTTTTTCAACCAATTAGTTATTCAAAGTCATACCTAAATTACAAGCAAATAAGAAATCCCAGTGAGGCTAGCGGCAATCTAAAGCTGCTTCCAATTAAATATCTGTAGAAACATCTTGCTCACTTAGGGCCCAACAGTGAGATATAAAGAATGACTTCAGAGGTTTTCAGATACCTACATGTGATTCAAAGAAATCATAAAGGTCTGCAAAAGTCCCACATGACCAAGCATCTCCCCAAAGCAGTGATATAACTCAGATACAGTGAATCCCTTTACAATTACGTTTGTTGAAGATATGGCCGTTAGCATTTACACAGTTCATTTAGAAAAGATCACAATTTAGCCCAGTGTTAAATGTGAGACAATGGCAACACTACTGATGGTAGTACAACATTTCTATATTTTTACAGCAACTGTGGTGGTTTTCTTAAGTCTTTCGGCCTCAGCCAGAGCCCTCAGGTATTGTTCAGAATTTATTCACACCATCCTATAAGCAATTGCCGTGGAATCGACTACTCAAGAGACTCGTCTGCCCACAGGTAATTCCAGGCATACCTCTCAAGGGGGGAGACTAATGAGAGTGAAAATGAAATAGTCCAGCAATGATACAGAACAGGAAGACAGAGTCAATGGTGAGAATAGAGGAAGCGAGACATGAGTGTTCGTCCTGAATTCAAAATGAAGTCAACTTTAATTTTAGTTTCAGAATGCCTGGGCTTCATACTAGTATTTTTCTTTAGTGCTCTCTTGAGCAGAAAAATTTAGAGGAAATTGAGAGTACAAATTTAGGTTTTCTCCTTGATTTATATAAATAGGGTGTCTGAATTAACATAGAGGTTAGGTATTAGTGATGATTTTTTTTTTTTAAATTCAGGCCATTCTAACAGCCCTCACATCAGAGAATGGACCTACATAATCTGTTTTTATTTCAAGACAGAAAAATGAAATGGCTAAACAAATTTTCAATACCTGTTTAACACGGTGTATATAACCTGTATCTATAAGCCATATATCATATATTTACGCTATATATGTGTCTATGTATGTAGGTTTTATATACAGGCAAACTAGCTTATTAATGATTGCACTTTAACTGATAATTTTAGAGAAATTCCAATATTGGAATGACAATAAAAAAATATAAGGGAGTGAAAGAACAGAAAATGTCAAGAAACTCCCTTCTCTGAGAAACCGTATTGAAAATGCAATATTTTACACCACATATTTCTTTGAAGTTCAATACCTTACTGAGAGAGGAAAAAATTACGATGATTCTTCCGTTGCTACCCCATTCCATTTATTTAAGGTTAGTGCTGCTTTAAATAAATAAATTGCACAGTGGGAAATTCATCACTGCCCCAGAGGGACAATGCAAGATAGATATAATACTAAAAGCTTTCTTAAACTGGAAAATATGGCATCAGGCTTGCTCCAGTTCTTTTTAGAAGGCTGAAGGACATACCCTCTAACAGACTGAATCCTATTCCCATCCTTTCCTCATCCGTTTTACTTCTCTGTTTCTTTGTCTTTAAAATGTTAATTAACAAACTAGCTATTGTCAACTTACACAATAGACTACTTATGCATGTTTTATGCAAAGCAGGGTAGACACGGCACCTTCCTGCAGGTTGATTCAACCTGTCAGAAAACTCTGTAATTGAAGCCACTCTGAGCTGCAGGCTGTCAGAGCCAGATTGCTTCTGCCTACCCAAGCAAATCTAACTCAGGTATCTCTATAGCAAATGCAGTCTTCAGTGTAGACACATTTAAACATATATGGCTACACTTACAAACAATCCGAATGATTTACAATCACTGCTAATGAAAATAATAGGGTGTTGAAAGTTGATGATAAAATCCAGGTTTTACTAATCACAAATTTGAGCAAGCACCCTACATGCTCCTCTACTGAAATCGAAATCAGAGTATTAGTGTAATGCTTTTTATCTTAGAAGTAAGGGGTTTTCTGTACTTTAAATAATTTTATTGAGCTTCCCTTTATTGCTAAGATATTGTCTCTTATAACACCTTAACATCCTTCAACATTACAAAGTGCAAACCTTTAGCAAAAAAGTTAAGGTAGTAACCAAATATAAGTGTGTAGACAGTGTCCATAACACCACATTAAGACTAACGGGTGTTTTCAAAGCAGTAGATTATTAGAAATGCCTATATCTAAGTAATTCTGTCAGCAGAAATAAACTTCAGCATATTTAAACCCAGTTATCATCTATATAAAAAAAAATAATTTCTAAAACAAAAATTGCAACACTAGTAATCTTGTCCCCAAAGTGACTTTTGGTGCTATGTAAATACAAACCCTTCCTGTAATAAAGGTTATAAATATATTTACAACAAATTTCTGTTCACATTAATATTTCAAAAGGAAAGAAAAGAACATGTCTCGTGACTGAAAATGCATTTGTTTTCTGATCATTTCTATTTGTAAATAAAGAACTCCACAGGAGTATAGCTTCTAGAAAAAAGGGATATGACCTAAGGGCATAGAGCTAGTACAAACCAGACACTGACTGTAAGATAAATAGACAGTTCCTCCATTATTTTCAAATAATCCTCCAATCTGGAGCTATATAAACAGAAAAATCAAGAGGCCAAAGGAAAAAAACCCACAGCTTGTGTTGTTCAAGTAAACTTCAAACATGAATGCAAACTGCAGTAAATAAGGATATAGGAAAAGGAGCCTATGAGACTGAAACACCAAGTCTCCTCTGTGACAACTGAACGTGTGCTTTCTGCAGATGTCTTGGCTGACAGTTTGTTTTAAATATGAATGAATATTAACAGAAGGTTCTGCCTGCCATCAGATGGCTTAACATCATTTTCCTTCATCCTCAGTGCTGCTTTATTGTTAACTCGTTTTTAAAAACAGCAAATTTCTTTAACCTATCAAAGTTCTTTCTCCCTTCCTCCCTCCTCACCCCCAGGAAGGTCTTGAACACTGTTTGATTTATACCAAGACAGTGAATTATATTTTTATTCTAAATGTCAGATATACAAGTTCTGTGTACTTATTCATAGATACTTTCATCTCCCCATGCTAAATGGGATTTTTTTATACTTCAAAGCTTGGATAGTTTTCTTTGAAAAAAAAAAAAGGAAAACCAAGTTCTCATATTTTTGTGCATATATATGGGAAAGCTTGATGTTAAATTTCATGGAAATGTATGGCCAAGCATGACCTTATTTTAAAATGTAAATCTCAGGTTTTTTTGAAGCAAGGGAAGTCTAATACACACTTCTCCCCTCTCCCCTCCCCCCTGTCCTAAACTTGACTGTGTTATTAACTGACTTTTTTAATAATCTACTAAATTTTTGTAAGACTTAAGTATCTCCAATACCTGTGAAAAAATCAGTTTTGGTCAGCCAAAACCTGGGGACATTTATACTAAAAAAGATATGTGTCCCAAAGACATATCCCAAAACCATTTTATAGTCTAATAAATTTATGAAATTAAGTCAAATATTGTTCCAATTGGAACCTGCAGCTTTTACCAAAGAATCTGCACAGGATACTAAGGAAGTCAATATTAGAGGATAAACAAGTTTAGAAAGTAAGGTGATTCTGCACGAGCTTCGTGGTAACTGGGTGCTCCTATGAATTCACTAAAATCTGCATTTATACAGGGAATGAACTACATTTTCAAAAATTTAAAATAGTCCTTTATAAATAAAAAAAAAACCAACAAAAGAATTTAAAATGTAAGAAAACCAATTCAGTTTCTTCACTGAAATTCTGACTACCAGGAAGGATATGTAGGATTGACTCCAGTTCTGACATTATAAAATACTGAAATTCATACTGGTGGCAGACTTAAAGAAGGTGGTGTTTCCCTCTGCATTTGTATCAGCAGGATGAATCTGGGAGACTTCATTAGTATTAATATACTCTGTGGTCATACAGCTGGAAAAAACAATCACCCACACTTTCTCATGCCGTAAGCCTCATTGGATGCCCCTGAGTCACAGCAAATTTATGAAGAATAGAAGTGTTTGGCTGCCTACCAGAGATACTGGAATATTTAATTATGTGAAGTGTTCGGTTAGCACAGTGGCACGTGCATTGAAAGACAGTGCTCATTTAATTGTTGCTATTTTGAATATACTTTCTCAGCCCAATCTCTTCCCTCTTAAGGTTGTTTCTAGCCTTTCCAGAGACTGGCTAATTTGAATGAAAGAGAATTATTTCTAATCAGGCATTTTTTAACACAATATGACTCTAACTCTTACTGAGAAAAAACGTGTCCAGCAAGACTTTTCCCTGAGGTCCTCAGGACTGTTCATTTACTATTTATTTACTACTAAGCTAAGTGATGTTTTGGTTACCCTAATCCAAACTCTGTGGGGTTCAGCTACCAAACCAGAACACATAGTGCCTGAGCTGGGACAGGGTTTCAAGGTATTCAAACGACACATGCCTATGGTGCACCTGGGTTTTTCTGTACCAGCCGCTGGACACCAGCCACCGTACGTTACAGAATCTCAGATGATACTCAGCAGTCACCTTGTGACAACTGAATCTTTACTGCTTCGTTAAAAATCAAGCTCACAACCAGAAATAAGGTTGTTCAAAACTGAAGGTTGCTATTTTCCACAGAGGTGTTTGTGTCTTTTCTTGATGTTGTCATCACGTAGGCTGTATTACCTCGTTTTGCTGTACAAATTTGTTTTAATTCAAACATTTCCTTAAACGACTTTTGCCAGATTCTTCCGTGGGACTTCTCAATGCACCTGTGCCACTGTGACTACTTATTTACCACATTCTAACAGTACCTTACTTAATATAAACAACAAAGAAATTCTGCACCTTCCTGAAAGCATAATCTAGTGAAGTATACATAACATTTTTACACACAGCACCTTGTAAAGAGCAGAGTCAAGAATTTATTGCTAGTCAAATTAATGTTTTAAAAGTTTAACAATGCATATTATGATATATAGGAAATTTTCAACAACAATACAGTTTAAATTATTAAAAAAAAAAAGCCCACCCTAACATCTAAGATGCCAAGATGCTAAAAAAGCCTTGCAAAACTGGAATGTTGCGATAGTTGGCTACAAAGTCTTCAGAAGGGATAAAGGAAGGAGAGGTGGCAGCGTGGCCCTGTATGTTGGGGAGTGTTATGAATGCCTAGAACTTAATGACGGTGACAATAGGGTTGAGTTTTTATGGATAAGAATCAGGGGGAGGGCCAACAAGGCAGATATCATGGTGGGAGTCTGTTACAGACCACCCAATCAGGATCAAGAGGCAGATGAAATATTCTATAAGCAGCTGGGAGAAGTCTCACAGTCACTGGCCCTTATCCTTGTGGGGGACTTCAACCTACTACATGTCTGCTGGGAATACAATACAGCTGAGAGGGAACAGTCTGGGAGGTTCCTGGAATCTGTGGAAGATAACTTCCTGACACAGATGGTGAGTGAGCCAACTAGGGAAGGCTCCCTGCTAGACGCGTTGTGGGTGATGTGAAGGTTAGAGATCATCTTGGACATAGTGATCATGAAATGATACAGTTTTCGATTCCTGGAGAAGCAAGGAGAGGGGTCAGCAGAACTGCCACCTTGGACTTCCAGAGGGCAGACTTTGGTCTTTTCAAAGGTTTGGTTAACAGAGTCCCTTGGGAGGCAGTCCTGAAGGGCAAAGGAGTCCAGGAAGGCTGGATGTTTTCAAGAAGGAAATCTTAAAGGTGAAGGAGAAGGCTGTCCCTGTGTGACAAAAAACAAGGTGTCGGAGAAAAAGACCAGCCTGGCTGAACAGAGAGCTGTGGTTGCAACTCAGGGAAAAAAGGAGAAGTTACGGCCTTCGGAAGAAGGGACAGGACACTCAGAAGGACTACAAAGATGCTGTGAGGCTATGTAGGGAGAAAATTAGGACCAAAGCCCAGATAGAACACAGTCTGGCTTCTGAGGTTTAAGACAATAAAAAAAGTTTCTATAAATACATTAACAACAAAAGGAGGGCTAAGGATAATCTTCATCCTTTAGTAGACGGGGATGGAAACATCGCGACAAAGGATGAGGAAAAGGATGAGGTACTTAATGCCTTCTTTGCCTCAGTCTTTAGTAGTAGGACCAGTTGTTCTCCAGCTACCCATCCCCCTGAGCTAGTAGACAGGGGCGGGGAGCAGAATGAAGCCCCGATAATCTGAGGGGAAATAGTGAGTGACCTGTTACAGCACTTAGACACACACAAGTCTATGGGGCTAGATGGGATCCACCCAAGGGTACTGAGGGAGCTGGTGGAAGTGCTCACCAGTCCATTTTCCCTCATTTATCAGCAGTCCCGGTTAACCAGAGAGGTCCCAGTTGACTAGAGGTTAGCAAATGTGATGACCATCCACAAGAAGGGCTGGAAGGAGGATCTGAGGAACTACAGGCCTGTCAATCTGCCCTTGGTGCTGGGGAAGGTTATGGAACAGATCATCTCTAGTGCCATTACATAGCACATGCAGGACAACCAGATGATCAGGTCCAGTCAGCACTAGTTCGTAGAAAGCAGGTCCTACTTGACTAACCTGATCTCCTTCTATGACAAGGTGTCTCACTTAGTGGATGAGGGAAAGGCTGTGGATGCTATCTACCTAGATTTAGTAAAACCTTTGACCCCATTCCCCACAGCATTCTCCTGGAGAAACTGGCTGCTTATGGCTTGGACAAGGGTACTCTTCTCTGGGCAAAAAAACGGGCTGGAAGGCCAGGCCCAAAGCATGATGGTGAATGGAGTTAAATCCAGTTGTCAGCCGGTCACAAGCGGTGTTCCGCAGGGCTCGGTATTGGGGCCAGTTCTGTTTAATACCTTTATCAATGACCTGCATGAGGGGATCGAGTGCACCCTCAGCAACTTTGTAGATGACACCAAGTTAGGCAGGAACATCAACCTGCTTGAAGGTAAGGTAGCCCTACAGAGGGATCTGGACAGGACTGATTGATGGACCAAGGCCAATTGTATGAGGTTCAACAAGGCCAAGTGCCAGGTCCTGCACCTGGGTCACAACAACCCCGTGCAATGCTACAGGCTTGGAGAAGGGTGGGTGGAAAGCTGCCCAGTGGAAAAGGACTTGAGAGTGTTGGTTGACAGTGTGCCCATGTGGCCAAGAAGGCCAACAGCATCCTGGCTTGTATCAGAAATAGTGTGGTGAGCAGGACTAAGGAAGTAATCATCTCCCTGTACTCAGCTCTAGTGAGGCCGCACCTCAAGTACTGTGTTTAGTTTTTGGCCCCTCACTACAAGAAAGACATTGAGGTGCTGGAGCGTGTCCAGAGAAGAGCAACAAAGCTGGTGAGGGGTCTGAAGAACAAGTCTTATAAGGAGCAACTGAGGGAACTGGGGTTGTTTAGTCTGGAGAACAGGAGGCTGAGGGGAGACCTTATCACTCTCTACAACTACCTGAAAGGAGATTGTAGTGAGGTAGGTGTCAGTCTCTTCTCCCAAGTAACAAGCAATAGGAAAAGAGGAAATGGCCTCAAGTTGTACCAAGGCAGGCTTATATTGGATATTAGGAAAAATTTCTTCACCAAAAGGGTTATCAAACATCTGAAGAGGCTGCCAGGGAAGTGCTGGAATCATCGTATCTGGAGACATTTAAAAGATGAGTAGACATGGTGCTTAGGGACACGGTTTAGTGGTGGTTTTGGCGATGTTAGATTGATGGTCGGACTTGATCTTAAAGGTCCCTTCCAACCTAAATTTTCTATGATTCTATGGTTCTCTGATCTATTCATTTTCCCTGGTTTTATGCTTATCCTTCCAACGTCCCTCTGCATCCTACAGTTGACATTTTTTATGTACTTTCCTACCCCAACTTTCTCCCTTCCTCCTGCTCCCAGGGAAGGGGTGAAAGCTGCCCTGCAGACCCCCAATATTCCAGGGGACCGTTTGTCCATCAGGGACTGCCTGGGGCTGTCAGCTCCTTCCCTGGCAGCACTCACCGAGCTGGAGCTCAGACAGGCTGGGCAATGGGCACTTGGCCACGGGGTGCCCGGTAAACCCAACTCAGCCCCACTCAGGCCAAGGGCAGCCCAGCCACCCCCTGAGACCTGCATGGCCAGGGCAGCCCGGAGCCTGTGGCCTTCTGCTAGTAATGACAAAGACTGAGTTCAACACTACTGTAGCTAGTAAATTAATTAACAATACAATTCTGGTATCTGTTCACAATCTTCATGACAAAAACAGGCAATACCAAACAAAAATCCTACATCTTGTCCTATGAATAAAAATAACAAATGTGTATTTTCGCAGAATGTAATGACTCGTGAGTAATGGCTACAGTGGTTATTTCCCTGATGTCTCCTAAAAATCAGTTAGAATATATTAAAACTGTGTTTGTAATACTAGCCATTTCAGTTACATTTTTAAAAAATTATGATGGTATTGGGCCTTTAGTAGAGACTGGTAGAACATTGGAGTAGAATCTAGTCATAAAGTGTGAGCTACCAATGATAATTTAAAATCAAAACCAATAGTTATCCATCCCTTTGAAATTCTTCTCTGTGCTATATTATTACTTGAATTAAAACCATAGTGAAATACACATCACGTGCTGTGTTCCCCACATTTGTTAGACTGGAGTAAGCCTGGCTCTGATAATTACAGACAAAGTTGATGCATTTGTGAGACTAACAAGGGAGTTGTTGAATATTTGCTTAAGTGCCAATTAATTACCAGTGAAGTTAGATTTTATACACTGATGACCTAGATAAGGAAACATTAATTATAACCATCTGACCTCTTTTTTGGATTGTTACATGAGGCTAAAAGCTACAGACCTCCTACAGAAACAACATTAATATGCTTCTACAGTCACACACATGTCCGAAGGGTCAACTATTAAAATTTCTTCTGGGATAGGTAGAAAAAAATTTTCCACGTAGTTCACATGCTCCAACAGAAGGATAGAGAGTTCAACTGCAATAACAAATGTAGACTGATGAAGCTTTCAAAATGTCCCAGCAAAAGATAAACTCCCTTAGACCACAAACACGAAGGGGTAGGAAAAGGTGTCAAGGGCGCAGTGGGTAGCATTCAGCTTCCAGTCTTATAGAAGTGAAAGGCATTTGAGGGGAAGAAAAAGCTGAAAATTTTAGAGAGGAAACAGGGCTGTTGAAAAGTTCAGGTCTTTAGGTTTCTGCTCTTCTGACAGTCAAATAAGTGAAGGTGTGTTTCCTACAGAGGAAGCATTCAGCATATTACCAAGCAAAGCAGAGATCATTGGGCACTTTTCTTAACTGCTGTATCTAGAAGCTGTTGTGAATAGATACTTTCTCAATGTGTGGTCTACCACTGATGCAGGTTATTAAACCTTTTCCAGGTTTAGGATGATTTTTAGATATAAAAGAATATTTCACATTCACCCATTAATTCATTCATTGTACACCTTTTTCCAGAAAACAAAAGAGCCTTATTCTTTCCCTTCCCACCACCATAAAGGAAGAAACAAATACTGAATACTGCAAACTCAACTCTGACATAGGAAAGACAAGAGTTTTGAATGATGCTTGGTTTAGATCCATACTTACAACCTTCCCACACATTGCTGACACTTTCTTATTTTGAATATTTTTAATATCAGAATCCCAGAATCATGGAAACAAGGCTACCTACTTTGGTATACATATTTCCTTGTGGAATGGGATTTTATTTATTTAAAATTAAGCTCATATTGATTTGCTGCATTTAA
Source organism: Burhinus bistriatus (assembly GCA_013397275.1). Taxonomy (NCBI): domain Eukaryota; kingdom Metazoa; phylum Chordata; class Aves; order Charadriiformes; family Burhinidae; genus Burhinus; species Burhinus bistriatus. The sequence goes on along the minus strand of VYXH01002023.1, from coordinate 72,524 downwards.
GTAAAAAATGCTATTTATGTTAATAGTTGTAACCATTTCCATTAAAGCAATATCAACTAATACAGTTACCTTGTCTGTCACTTTTTTTTTTGTTATTGTCAAATAAATGTCTTGCATATTTGGAGTTTGCAAAATGAGACATATAGAGAGGCAAACTGAGCTGGTCAAAACATGTATGGTTAATCTGTTTGCTCATTATTAGAAGTTCTAATATGACACCAATTGCAATTTTACTATTAAGAAATAGTACTGCGCTGCTCTGAACTGTTAAAGAAAAAAGAAAACAGAAAAAATTAAAAAGTATTTGCTGAAACAGAAAATAAAGTATCAGATGAAAAGTTCTTACTTTGGTAATGACAGTATGAGTTTAAAGGGGACTGAGGCAAATATATCAATCAAATGAAATATACAGGTTTCATTACTATTATTACTCTAATGGCCAGGATTGTATTAGAATTTTCATAAAAATTCTGGATGCCTGGGTTTTTGTAAGTACCAGTTCCACCAAACAGTCTNCTTGGGTTTTTTAAATTCCCGTGTCCCCAAAAATTTTTTTTTTTTTTTTTTTTTTTTTTTTTTAAGAAAATTTAGAAACAATGTACTATTTCTGGCAGCATTTTCAGTATTCCCTAGACTAAAAATTATTTCACAGTAGTCACTCAAACCTGTTTTTTCTTTTCTCAAAATGATAAAACTGGATCCCATCACTTGGTAGTAGGTATCAGAGCATGAGGCAACTATAACAAGGATTAGGAAAATTTTGCCAGTAAGCACACACAGATTAATTCTTTTGGGTTTTTCAGCTCAATTTTTGGTTTTCAGCACCATCAAGATTGTTATCTAGTGCCAAATAAGCTTTCTAAATGCTTTTATGAAAAAAAGTGATTCAAGTTGTTTTATGTGCAAACAATTATTTCAGAGGAAAGGAATATGACCGAAGAATACAGTTCACTGTATCTCAATAGGATTTTAACATCTAAGATAAGCTATGGGAGAAGTTGTCAGAAAATCTTATTTTTCCATGTGTCTTGTTTCTCATCTGGGGTTTAAAAAAAACCCACAACTAAAATCCCATAGTTTATGAAGAAACAAAGTTCCTACATTTTTAAGTATGTAGAATTAAAACCTCAGTACACCATAATAAACATTAACACTGCTATATTCTTTAAAGATGGGGAAGTCTTAACACTTTTTTTAAATAAGGAATTTACAAGAGTTCATAAACTTGAAAGCGAGACTATTTTAGTAAGTGTATGAGATAAAATACTGACATGTATTTATACTCCAATATAATATATTGCTTCTTCTCGTAACAGAAAATCTTACATTCATGTTTTATTCTGTGATTTTACTGAACAAAATTTCACAAAGTTTTCAATGCTTCTTGGCCAATACTTGAAAAGATCAAAACTAGGAAAAAATTAAGTATTTTGCGGTCTTCACTATATGTACATACAACTCCCATAAACTCCAATGGTACTTATCACAAGCTGAATGAAAATAGATTCCTTAACATGAATCTTTGCAAAATTAAGTGAGATTAGTAGTTTTTTGAACACATAAAATACGTATTTAGGCAACCATACAAGCATAATGAAAGGAAAAAAAATTTCTGAATTAATTCAACATATTTACTTAGAATACATCTGTTTTATTAATTTTAGGTAATACTGAAATTATATTTATGTTCATCTCATGTTCACTTGGGAAAAAAGTTATGTTATTCCCACAGAGTCATTTGGTAATTTACCTTTGATTTTAATGGGAAAGAGAACAGATTAATGTTGAACAACATGGAACTGCAAGTGGGTTCTACTTTGATTATGAGCTTTCCTTAGAACTAAACCACCTGGTTTAAAAACTAAAATATACAAGGAATTAGTTCTCATGTACCCTAGTTATTAGGTATTTAAAAATGTGTCTAACTTAAATGTGAGAGCAATGACTTAAACTATGTATTTGATTCCACTTTTTATCGGTGCTCTTCTCAATGTAGAATGTTAACATATAATTTATCTGCAGCTTCCTTTCCATCGTTGGTATGCTGAACAACAATAAAAAATTTTCTACCTTTTGACTTTGAACATGAGGAACAGAGAAAAGCTTCAGGGACTAATGCAGCTAAAAACCCTAGTGTCATTTGTCCGTAACACTGGCTTCTCACTAGCAGCCGTTCCTTGTGGGAATGTAATACTATATGTATACATCACAAGCAACGCAAAAGTATTCTGATTGTGCATGCAAAAATGTAGTAAATCACTGGTGTTAGTACTGCATTGGGTTACTGGATGCTGTCAAAGGCTGAAGTTTAACATATAAGCCCCCAGAATTTTCAGACTTTTAACTGAAAGGAGACTTCAATATTTGCACTCAGTAATTGAAAGCTTAAAGATTAAAAAGTAAAGCCCTTCAGAATGATTAAACAGAAACATACTTTGCTTTCATCTTAAACATAAAAGTGTTTGTTTTGATGGCCAAAATAATAAGGAGGTGAGAAATGGCTTTAAAGAATAGCTTTTTTAAGATATGATTTTCATATTGAAGATGCTGGAAAAAAATGACCAGACTTTTTTTTTTCCTGAAGGAAGTTAATGTTTATCACTACTTTAGACAGCATCAGATTTCCAGTCAATTATAATTTTTGGCTGCCCAAAAAGCATCAGACTCAGAAATGGTGGCAGAATTTAAGATCCTTCTTAGAAATCCATTCTACGGTATATTTCTACTTAGTTACTAAACATTAATTTGTGAAGCTCTGCCAGTTCAACTAAATAGAATAATTTTCTTCAAAAAAAATGAATAAATGAGTACTTGTGATAAAATGGGCAAAGCCTGAAGGAGCAAATGGAACTCACTCTCCATATGCATTTTCGGAGTCATAGTCTGGTGAAAGACAAGGGAAAAAACATTTTTACCACAGAGGCACACAGAAGAATAGTTACATAATGTATTCACTGCACTCTATTCCTCCAGAAATTCTTCCTTGGAAATGGTGGAAATTGTTTATAATACTGGACTATACATGACTAGAACAAATTAATAACTTGCCACGCAGCTATTATTCCTTAGTCTCTATATTTTGTACAGTAACAGTGAATCATTTGGAAGTCTTACCTGTTATAGACTGTAAAAACTTATTTGTTGCTTAACTTCTTAGAAATTCTCTATTTAACCCATGTCCTGATGGTATCCCAAAACTAGATGCAAAAAATCAGTAATTTATCAAACAAAAAGGGCTGTCAGAAATATGTTTCATTTTTTTTCTTACCATCACATCAGCAACTTGCTAGAGCAGACCCAGAATTTCCTCCCTGAGATGTAAAAAAGTAGAACTGAAGTAGATTTCCTGCCATCCCACCTCCCCAAATCACTCCCTCCACCCCCCCTCCCTTTAACTACAAATAAATACATAATATCATTCTTTACATGAATGGGTCAAGCGCGACTTTAGAAGTGTTCTTTTACAGGCAATTCTCATAAAGTCTTACTGCTCTGGTGGTTAAAAAGTTGTACATGTTTCCAGCTCAATTTAATTATTTACATTTTTTCCTCTCTTTTCTTGTGTTAATAATTTCTTTTAATAAAGCTTCTGTCCCCTCATCTCACTTTCCCCTTACCCAATATGTAAGACAGCAGATATCTTTCCTTCTTTTTGCTAAATCAAAAAAAGAGTACATTTTCCAACCGCAGAAAGGGTCTCTTTTCTGCTTATTTGTTTGACTGTATCTGTTCCACTCTGAAATAACCTTTCCTGGGCAAGAATGAATTTTACAGAATTGCTAAAATGTTTTTGCCGGGGCCTTATAAAGTGGTCAATTTGTCTTAATTTCTTCAATTATTTGTAAATTCAAAATCTCTCCTGAAGTCTTGCATATGACTATGGTCAGACTAACACATCTTTACTTGTTGTCTTCCAGTCATTGTGGCATTGTGTAGATTTGTTAAAATATCAGATTTACTGTATCATTGTTTTCAGCAGTTTTGTCTGATCCCTAGAGCTTCAAAGTGAAAAACTCAACCTCAGTTTCTACCTCAGCTGAATTAATTTCTATCTCCACATCTGGGTTTTTTTCCAGCTTTCCTATTACTTTCCCTGTGTTCAGAATCCACGGGTTTGCACCATATCACCACGGGGCACCTTGTCACTGACTTCAATGCTATTAGGTTCAAAACTTTCCGAAGTTTCTAATATCACTATGCCATGGGAAATGTATCTCCAAAAGTCAAATAAGCAGTAAGTACTCCGTCTACTATTTTTCAAATTGATTTGAAAATCAGGTTATAAACATGTACAAAGCAGCACTCTATAAAGCAACCTAAATTAATCAAGATACAATCCAATATTAGTTACTAGTTTAATCTCTGCATATACATTTACATATGGGTAAGGTCAGCCACTTACTAGTTCAAAAATGACAGCTAAAGTGAAGATAGCATTCAGATTGCATGTTCATTAGCCAACAAGCACTTTAACTTCACTGTCATCCAAATTATTTTAAGTAGTTCAAAACGTATCTACTCGAAGCTAAAAGCAATTGCTCCTCTTTATTGAATGCAAACATGTAAAAATCATTATTGCCCAATAAAATTTCCTAGGATTTGAAAAAAGCATAATATTGTAAGTAGAAAGCAGTAAGACTGATAAAAAAATAAATCATATTTAGGAAAATAATAAGGACTAAAATCTGAATAAGATTAAACAATAATCATGAAAAATAAAATCAGGCCTTCAGTTCTTCACAGCAGAGGATATGAAGCATGTGTGGCTACAATCGCACAAGTTCACAATAAGCTGACCATTTCCTGATAAAAGGAAAGTACTTTTTTATCCCAACGGAGCAAAGTATCCAGAAACATCACACTGAGGAAAGATTTGAAGAAAAAAACCCTATGAGATGTCTTTAGGTCTCATTTTATCTACATTGCAATCTCATTTTAAGCAATTCTCAATGACATTAGTACATTAAGGTAGTTTTTATTTACACAAGTAATTTCCTGTTGCTAACCAAAACCAATTCTGCACCCTGAATTTCTGTGCCCTGTTATTAATCAAAAACAGTTCCATGACATAATTCAAACATTCTGTCTGAACAAAAATATCATGTTTCTTCTTTCTGGCTTTTCTGAGTGAACGGTCGTATAAAATAACACTCATAAAAAACCAGAAACAAGTAATATTCAAATGCTAAATCAGGTTCAAAACTATGTTTCCTATGTATGTCTCTGCCCTAACATTGTCTTATAGGAAAAGTTCAGTTACAGGCATGTGAGTCTCATCAAAATAAATTGAGTAAGGTGAAATTTGGAGCAAAACCCATTAAATTTATGCTTTAAAATGTCACTCTGATTCTGGTGATGTTTTTATAACCTGTGATGATTCATCTAAAAAAAACCCTGATTAAATACCATGCTTCTGAATTTGAAAATCAGTTTGCACTTCTTCAAAGGAGACAAATATAGGGGGGAAAACACATCATGGAAAGATCATTTTATATAGAACCTTGCTAAATTCCAGGAAAAAAAGTGATTCAACTTCTTCTGCCAGTACACAGAAAAGGTCGTGTTTCTTTCCTCTGCACCATAAGAAAAAAAGAGAGTAAGAAAAAAAAAGGGGGTATGATTGTTATTAAAACAGGTTTATTGTCATAAAGAGAAGAAAAGAGAAGGAAGGGAGAGAGAAAGGATAGAGAAGAAAAGAGAAGGAAAGAAGAGGGAAAGGACAGAGAAAGAAAGAGAAGAAAACGGAAAGAAAAGAGAAGGAAAGAGAGGGACNGGGAAGGGAAGGGAAGGGAAATTTACTACAATGAATTTGCCTAGGTAGTCATAATGCATTCTTTTAAAACTAGAAGATACTAAACACAATGAAATAAAGAGACTGAAGAAAGCAAACAGTAATAAAAACCTGTGTGAAACTAAAAAATGCTTGACCTATGTCAAGCACTTCAATGTTACTCTAGGGGGAAAAAAATTGTATCAGTTAAAACACTGAAAATGAGTACAAAGGCAAAAAAATTAGAGTTCTGCCAATTCATGTGGACAAGACAGAAAAAAAAGGGTAAGTCTCTCCTATAGCTCAGAAACAACTTAATTCAACCAGACATCCTATTTATGCAAGTGTACTGCCTCTATCCTACATTAACAGAATTAGGTTATGACATAATATTGAATTCTAAAATAAATTTTCTTTCAAAAAAATCCCTGTCTCTTCCACTGAGTTGTACATGAGCAGAACTAGGCCACTGGTTTGTTTATCCATAAAGCCTGAGAGCCTGAGATCCTTTGAAGTGCTGGGTGATCTTCATTTCCTTTGGCTTAAAATGAGACTGTAGCGAGAGCCTGTCTTGTGCCCAGTCCTGGCAGGTCCAGGTCTTTGATAAAATACTCATACCTCTTCAGGTGTCTCAAAGTATCTAATGTAATTTCAAACAATCTATCTGCTAAGTTCACACATTTTATGAATTTAAGAAGAATTTTTTCTTAAATAAATAACAAATCTGAAAGAGCTTTAATCTTAGGATTTTATAAAGCTGTCTATTCTAAAGCATGAAGATATGATTAGCTATTAAAACTGCCATTAGGAAAATGGATAAAGCAGGTCTAGGATGAAGGGCTGGGTGTCTTCTCCCCCTTTAGAGAATTTGTTTTGTCCAATGTCAAAGCTGCTGTTTAGTATAGACAATGGAAATAAAGGTTGATACTAACAAAGAATTTTATAGAAATAATTTGGTGAACTACACATTGCTTATAAATTCTACCTAAAAGATATCATCACTGTCTACAAACTCTCAAAACATTTTTCTTCTCCGTATTGTGCACTCTGCCATTATAAAATCAGTGGTTTTGCAATTGTTAAGATCAGAATTAAAAAAAATGCGTAGGCGAGGAAGGATTTTTGTCGTTTAAGTGCTGTGGAAGCTTCAACTCTTAAGTATGGATTTGATTTTTTTAAGGAGATATTCCAGAACTTTAGTCCAAGGTTCTCCAAAATGTACAGTGTTAACATTCAAAAAAGAAAACTTGACTTCTTTTTAAAGGTTAAATGTGTCAAAATGGCTCCTACTGTAACTGAGAAATGCATAAGAAAGAAGTGAAAGCGTAAGGGAACTGTGGTAGCAACAAGAGAAAGACAAGTCTGTAATAACTACCACCAGGCTGCAAGGAGATAAGAAACGTGACATCACGCTGGATACACAGAGATTGCTAAAATCAGGTGGCCCAGGTGTTGGTAAAGAGATTTTCATCTCTGTTTTCGGGTTCAGGGTCTCACTTATCTCTGCACTATTTTTTTGTCTGTTGATGTTTTGACAGCATGCTGCAGAACGAGAGAACAGGAAGGCACCTGGGCAGCGCTTCACCTTCCCCAGCCCCATGCAGCCCCGTGCAGCACTTTGAGGAGGGGGCAGCAGGGTGTGCAGTTCCCAGTCAGCTTTCAAGATGCTTGTCGTCCACAGGATCTCATGCAGCTCTGCTCTCCCTGAGACATTGTCCGACAGCACAGGCAATCGGAAGCTCGGAGAAACCACGGGATCAGGATCGCAGAGGTGCATCCAACAAGATCCCAGGCACATGCCCCGATGCACCCTGCTCAACCCCTCACTGCCAGGGGGTGTCACGCACTAGGGAGGGACACAAGGGAGACTTTCAGCTGCTGAGCAGTTGTTTGCCTGTCACCTCTTATCTTTTAGCCTGCTGCCTTGTCATTTTGGGGATTTCTGGTAAGTCTTTTCATTGTTTTAATAACTTCCTTGGGCTGTGAGATAATCTTCACATAAAAACTACCTGATCAATGCCACTTGTAAAACTATTTAAAAAAAAAACAACAAATCAACCAAAACAAAAGACACTGAAGGACTGTAATAAAAATCTACAAAGCACTGGTTTCCATAAACCAACAATATAATAGGTAATAAAATATCAAGAATAAACTATTCCAATATATTCCAATATAAAACAATTATACTTAAACATAATCTACTGTGAAATACTTAATACTGGGGTTTTTCAATGTCATTGTCAGACACATCTCTTTCCAAGGAAGATAAATCTGTATTCTTAACTGTGAAATCACCTGTACCTTTGGTGAAGCACTTACTGTCTGAGACAGGTAGGGTTAAGAAAGTGTCTTTACCTTCTAGCAATAAAACTACTGTTCTAGCCACTAGAATTGAATAGCTTGATTCTAATTTTTTTTTGTTGTATATCAGATTTATTCCTCCCTTCTTATTGATAAATCATCACCATTTATTCCACATGCAGTTTTCCCTCCCAACTCACAGGCACTTTTATCAACTTCTAGCTTTTCACAAAGCCATAGGTACAAATCCTGTAATGGAAGAAGTCAAACAAAAAAATACAGCACTCATGAAATACACAGGTATAAATATCACTATGACATGTACAACATGAACATTCTTTAGTGTCTATATGTTAATTTCCCAATTAACTTTTTTATGCAGTTACAAAAATGCTGTGATTCAAGGACTTTGCTTCATCTCTTACTGCTCTGCTCTGCTGCTGCAATACACGTGGGCTAATGAAAAGGAGGCAGTGGTTTCCTTACCACGGTAGATGAGTTTTGGGAGTGAGATCCCCATAATTTAACTCTGTTTGAAAAGGAGAATCAATTCAATTTTCCTGAAAGAAGTGGTATGTTCTCTGTTTCTGTCTCTCTATATATGTAGGGATCTATGTATTTATTTGTGTGTGTATTCATGTGTTTATGTATATGAACAATATACTCATTGATCTTTAAAATTCCTCAAATGCACATGACAACTATTTTATTAAGAAACAGATCTAAGAATCTCAGTGTCCCTCCAATAGCTATTTTGCCAGTAATTTGCCTAAGGAGAAACAAAGGGCACAGTTATTAATTACTTAAACAAATAAAACACCAGTAGACCACATAAAGAGTACCCAAGGACCCTACTTACGAATTTAAGAACTTTTCCTTTGCAAAATCAAGGAGGTCACCTGTTGTGAATTAATTCTCATGGAAAAAGCTGACAAGCCAGAGGTTTGATTTTAGTATATAAACTACCCAGTATGACAGCTTACGTATAGTTTTAGAATGTCATGTATTTAATTTCCCAGTAAGCACATTTAATTGCCAAGCTTCAGCTAAATGCTTGCAGTAGTTTCTTTTCTGAGAAATATTTGCATATGCTTTTGAAAGCAATTGTACTGAATGAAACAAACTTTGCACTTTCAAGACATTTTTTCTGGCATAATTAACTTTTATACACTTATTTGGTCAAGGTATTTTCCCAGGCTAGTTAGACAATGGCTAATAACACTGTATTTTGAGATCATCATAGCAGATGGCATTGGTGTCCCTTTTAGCTTCTATTATGAACTTAGCATATCTTAATATACTGCACTGATGAAATTTATAGGAATTATAAACAGGAGCAAAATCATAAGAAATGCGCTACTGCCCTAAACATCGGTCTTTCTTGCCCAGTACTCTGTCTCCAGCAGTCACAACACTACCACCATATATTGAGACAGCTAATTAGAAGTGTGTCAGCCTGGCTATGTTAACTGGTCCATGCCCACACACGCTCCAGGACCTACAAGAAGCACAGGGAGAGAAGGTCCAATTCCTTATTGTCTCTGGGTCTGTGTGAAGGCCCCACTGAGCACAACAGCAGCAAGAGAAGCAGCTCCTGCAGGAGCTCTTCTCCTGCACTATTTTTCTTACACCAAGGACAAGAATCAAACACATCAGCTGGAATCTTCCTCCATCAAGACTATGGCAATCATCACTATTTTTATGGCCACGTCCACAGTCATGAGCACCTGAACTGAACAACCTTTAGCAGTCTCCAAAGACACATGTTGAAGCTGCAATTTATGTCACTTTGGTGCTGTCGCAGATGGAGTGATGCACTTCAGTCATAGAGAGAAGCAGCGATACATTCATTGATATAAAACAGGGATTTAACAAAGTTTGATAGTAAATGTGACTGTGTTTTAACAAGATTTGATGGCAAGGTACACTTGGTTATTTACTGCATAGAGGACAAGGTCAGACAGAACTGTCAGGGAGGCCTTCTTGTTGAGTCACAAGGTTCAGAAAAGACCCCCTTGCTTTCTAAGCTTTCTCTGAGAGGAGTCCAGGTGTGACTGGACCCAGTCCTAGTCCCAGATTTGGTCAATAGCTTATGTCTAAAGCATTATATATGTGCAACCAATCCTTTGTCTCACTTAGCTAAGATTTCAAAATTTAGCATGCTGTTAGTCACTTACCAAGAATCTGTGACAGCAAGGAATTTCTGAATCTTGAGAAGTAACCTTGAGAGGCATCCCTACTCAAGGGGAGGTCCTGGCATGCAGCCTACTGCCATGCAGGAGAGCTCAAAGGGCTCTTGGGCTGTTCTCTATTTATAGGGGTAAGATGGTTGACCTAGAGCCATATTTGTATATCGACCACAGTACCAGCATTGCTCAAGTTAACCCTTGGCTATTGTGCTATTATCTGTCTTCCTGAAATCAGGATGAGCCGTATGCAACCATCATGACTAGATGCACCCTTTATGACCACCACAGGTGGTTATCGCTTGAGCAGGGTTACAGGAGATAATGGTCAGGTTGGCACTGGGGGGGGGAGCACACCATCACAGGTGCATGTTAGCCACATTTCACGGAGAGACAGTACCTGCTGTCACCAGACTCTCCCTCACATCCTTTGCACAAAAGAACTTTGGGAGGAGAGGCAGTGTCACACCCAAAATCTTGAAATGGTTTTAAGCGAAAGTGTCATACATATGGAGTCAATGGTTTATAAACAGTTCAATGTAGTAGTTCAAATAATCAAAACCAGGAAATCTTTAATAATAATAGTTAAAATTATTTATATTTTAAAAAAGCACTTCCTAGTATCCAACTCTCTTCCACAGTATTATGCTCACCCTTCCAAAGTTCCTATGCATCCTACACTTGATAGTTATCAGTCTTCCTCAAGAACTAGCTGGGTTGGGTGTTGTAACAACTCACTGTCATATCTAGGTCTTTATTAGGAGGAACTGTGATATATATGCTGGCATTTTCTTCTTCTTAGTCTTGGGCCATCTTCACATACTTTCTTACCCAGCTTTCTCCCTTGCCCCTATTCCCAGGGAAGAGGTGCAGGCTGCCCCTGCAGCCTCCCATATCCCTGGGGGCTGTTTGTCCCACAGGGGCCACCTGCTAAACCCAGCTTAGACCAAGCACAACCCAGACACCCTCTCAGTCCTGACTAGAGAGTATCAGCACAAGTCTGGAAAGTGGGTTTTAAATTAATCTCCTACTAGTTTTTCTGAAAGCTCTAGTGTGGTGGGATTTGGTGAATAATTGCTTGACATTCACTGGAAGAGGCTGCCCAGGGAGGTTGTGGAGTCCCCTTCTCTGGAGATATTCAAGACCCGCCTGGATGCAGTCCTGAGTAATGTGCTCTAGGCATTCCTGTGTCAGCAGGGGAGTTGGACTAGATGATTTCTAGAGGTCCCTTCCAACTCTGAAAATTCTGTGATTTCGTGATTCACCTTATCTACTGCCTTCTCCTCTCTAAACCAAGACCTTTCAGTCTCACTTTGTAAAGCAGCTACTTCACCCCTTCCATCACACTAACGCCTCTTTCTTATACTTTCCTGTACCTTCTGTCTACCCCTGCTGCGTCCTCCGTGAAGCACCGAGACCAGCATTGCAATCAGTTCTAAAGATGTGAATTTTCAGTGCATGAAACCACAAAGCTAAATCCAGGGAAAACTTTATTCAGAGCTGGTTTTGGTTTTGGTTTTTGTCTTTTTACAGGATAAGAGCAAACAAACAGTCATGCAGCTAATCCAGTTTGGAACAAACCAAATATAGCACAAACCAGTGGGGGAAAAAAGGTTCTATATTATTGAGTCCTAAGTCCCGTTCAAAAGTAGCTCCAAAGCAAGCGTTCAGCTGATACGGCTATAAATCTACCTCAAGGTATGTGGATTCCCAGCACAGTGAAATAACCCTGTAAACACTGTGGTGACATACGGAGAACTCAACAATATTGGCAACAGTAACCATACCCACATGTTTTCCCAAGCAGACAGATGGAGCATCTGGGCTCCTGGGGAAGTGGTTCAATTGCTTCCCTATTCAACTGGCATTTTCACAAATACCTGAACAATGGTCTTATTATATGCAAAACCAGACACCCTTAGGAAAACACTAGATTAACTGCCACCCAAATACACTTCTAACTCAGAGAAGTGGTGCAGCTGCTCAATTGCACCAATAAGGAAGAACAGAATATTGGTCACAAAATACTCAAAACACAACCAAGCAACAAAGGTCTCTGCCAGAAAAATGCAATTCTCAGCCAGTAGTGCAAACTCTATATAGGCTGTTGTGCTGGAATGCTGCATAATCCATTTTTGTTGAGGTTTCACAGATAACCAGGTTATGCAAATGATGGGAATCCTGTCTGGTTTGGGGGATGATTTGTTCAACTGTGGAGCTCTTTAATTCCAGTTTGTATCTATTCCTCATCAAACTCTCTGCTCTCTTTCACTCTAGTCTTCTTGATTTTTTATTTTTTTTTTTTTGAGTGCTGTCTCTGCAGAGATTGTTTAGGAACACAAAGGGAATCATTCCATACAGGCTTTTAAAAATGAATGTCATGAACCAGTAAATCTTGTCCCAGTTCCACATATATTAAGCTCGCTAGTTGGCTAACACAATTTTCTACATCCGCTCCTTTATCCCTCAAATACTATAAGACTTCTTTTTCCTCACCAACATCTTCAATCTTAATTCTGTCTATACAGGTGTCATTAACAAGAACAGAAGTCATGGCAGTCAAGCTCATTTTCACAGAAGTTTATTATTTTCTTTCTTTACATTCTCCTTCTATATAGCTTTATAAATAGCTCATTGTCTTTTATGTCAGTCTAAATTTAAATGTTTACTTCAGTAATGCCTGATACAGATAAGTTTTCAATGAGAGCTCTGAATGCATAGTACAATAACACAGCAAAAGAAACCTTTCTAATAACTCCAGGGATTAGGTGTTCTTGCTTTCCTGGGTGTAAAAAGTCATCATAAAATACCTGTTGCAAGATACCATAATTAATAACTTCAGTATTCCTTGTACCAATGTTTTTTTATGAGATTCTTTCTCAGGATAGCCCTTCAGCATCTTTGTATCAACATCAGCATAGATTTGATGAGTTTCAAGTCTGTCTGTCGTGGAACAGTTGATGGTTGACGGCATAGCTGGGTATTTGTATCTTTTTAACATTTCGATAATCCATTTTGCCACTAGATTATATTTTGCCTTTGGCAACATTCAGTGAGAAATGTCTTTGGAGTATCTGTCATATACATTTACAGAAAAAATTGCTTTTTTATGCTTACACTGTTACATAGCCAAGAATACTGTGCTGGTTTTGAATAACCATTCAGATGTGACTGGACATTCTGCAAAATATGGAAAAAAATCTACCTAAATAAATGTAAATCTATGAGAGAGAAATATTCCTGAAGAGTTTTGCTCTAACATACTCTTACATATTATTTTTCCTAACTATTGGCTATACCTGTCAGAACAAGAAGCAGGGGCAGGCAAACAGGACAATTTTAAATGATGTAAGAATTTACACAGAGACTGAATGATATAAGAATCCTTGTTTTCTTAGCTCTTATCAGACAAGCAGTTTCAAGATGGAATCACACTAGTTCTTCAGAAAATGAAGAACAGCATGAAACATTTTGTTCTGCATTGAAATTCATGTGACAGAACAACATTTCTACAAAGAAAACTAGCAAATAATACTCTGTTTAATTGCATCTTTTTTCTGTATCTTGTGACAAAAAGAGTTGAGGAAAGCATGGAGATAATATCCAGACATATCTCCAGTTCTTTGGGAGGACTGGTATCACATTATTGAAGACTGTTCTTAAGAATCAAACACTATTCAGAGAACTAAAAATTCTGAAAACCTCATAATAGGACTGGCGATTAGAGACCCAGAAAGCTAGGGTGGGAGGAAATGTTTGGAGACTTACTCAAGTTTATAACAAATTTAGTTCTTTCTGCACAATTAGTTCTTAAATTTTTCTCCACCTAGTCCTTGAAACAGGACATTTAAAAAAAAAATAAAAAACTTTTAGCCTGTAGCTTCACAAGATATTACTCGACATAACAGCTGGAAATTATCTTTGATAGAGCACTTACTTGTGTAACACAAATGTATTGGCTTGTCTTTATTATTCATATGATCAGGGATTCATATGTTCAGTCCTTATTTTGTTAGGCACTGAACAAACACCAAAAAGAAATCCGCAAAATGGAACAAAAACTTCCCTGAAAGTGTTAGATTCTTAATTATAAGATAAGGTATATTTGATGTACCCAGTGAAGGACGCAAAGAGACAGTAGAACAGTAATCTTCCATCACTTCCATGGATATGACCTTTTGTTTCCCCTCCTGGTCTGCTAGCACATTGGCTACTGATGCAGATCATGGCATGAGGTTTGACACAGCACCCCTCTGAGAGTTTGTCAAGAAGCTTATACAATGTGACCTGTCTATTTGTCAGCCTTTCCCCCTCCTCTCCTCATCAAGTATTCATTTTTCATGGTAATGATGACAGATGTAAAGAGGGAGAATGTATGGGGAATGTCATGTTTCTGTCACTAACACTGGGCATCATGTCATGCCTGAGAGATGTATCTTGTGCTAAATTATGAGTAAACCGTGCACCCAGGCTATTGAGTGATTGTAAGTCTACTTTTTTAATAAAAATCATAAATCTTATTAAAAAACTAATATGTGAAATGGGATGGTGTACAGAACTTCCTCAATTCTATCATTATTTCAGATATGGGTTAAATGAGGAGTATTAATTGAAATGGAATACAAAATGATGATACATTCTTTCCCATAATACATGAAATATTAAGATAGGAAATGAACTTTTTGAATAGAAGTTATTGAACAAACACAGGAAAATATTTTCCACACAGTGTAGACCTAAATTGTCAAATTAACTGCTCCAGATTTTTGCAAATGCCAGAGGTTTATCTGCAGTCAAAAAGCACTAGACTAAATTCACTGAAGAAAAAATCCATCAAAAGCTCGTTTCTACATAGGTTTATGATACCCAGGAGATCGCTGAAGAAAAAAAATGGTATGGAGGACAAAGTCTGAGGGGTGGGCTTTCATTATTAGTTTAGAATATTGTCTCCAACTTTCTACAAACCAAGAGCTAGTAAGATAACAGTGAAGTGTTCAAGAGTTTAAAGTGATATATTGCAGCCACACAAATGCATTTCCACTTATCATGATTTTGGCATTTTTTTTTTTTTCATTACAGGGATTAATAATCATTTGGTTGTGTATCATTTTGTATTGCTATAATAATATAATGGTATATAACAAAGAATAAAGCTAAAATATTTTGTCAAATTATTCTACAGATAACATTAGTTCATATAAAAATAACAAATACTAAAATTGTAGCTGTTTTCTTTCTCCATTGTCTTGCTGCCCCTTAGAAGCACACTTTGCCATGGCATGGGTGGGAGCTTGCTACTACTGATTGCCTGGGCGTCCAAGGGCTATAGACACTCTGGAATACTTCTTCTCTTCCATAGAAATTATATGTTAAGAATTTCAGCAGGAGCCGCATTTATAGCTTGGAGACATGCATAAAGTTTGGGAATAGTCGTTTGGCTGTATCTAGTGTAAATACTAGCTAAAGCGTGAAGCTTTGTGAGTTACATAGATCATGGCTTTTCAATTTGTGGCTGTTATTCAGTTTACCAGGATGAAAGAATCTTGTTCTTTTCTTTATTAGAATAATATTAGAAGATGTTAATAATATAATTTGTTAGATTATTAAAAGAATGGAGGAAAATATTCTGTATCTTTTTTAGTTGCAACATGAATGTACGTTATAGAGAAAGCTATAGGGAAAACTACCAGGAACAGCATAACTCCTCCATAAAACCACCAGTAAGATTTTCAGCTCCTCCCACGGAAGTTGTCAGAAAATCACAGCAACTTTAATTTCTGTTTAATGATAACATCTCATGTGCTACCCTGAAATTCCTAGGTGATTCCTTTTTGCTTGTCCATTGTTCCATTTCTGAACAGTAAAAGAAGGCTGCACAAATGTTACTCTATTTACTTTGTTTTCATCTTTTATTTTGCCAGGATAGCCCCTGCTAAACTCAAATTGAATGCAACGATTATCAGTGGGCTACTGAATAATAACTACAATATATTGCACTTGTTTATCTCACCCTCTAACATCTCTTCTATCTGCACTATAATTTTAGGTTAAAACCCTCCTAATTCCTCTATAGAATGCACGAGGGACAGTCTCAGAGAACTGATCCTGCCATTTAGGAAGAGTTTACATCAAAGGTACCCAGCAAAGGGAAGATACTTTCACTTCTCTTCAGATTCTAAAGAACTTAATAAGGACACTGTAACATCACCTAGTGTACAAGGCTTGTTAATTACATTATTAAAAGAATCCCATTTTAATTGCAAAGAGAGACTATATCTCACAGTTTACCCTGATGATACTTCAGGCTTTGAATTTAACTTTAGCCAAAGGTAAAAGACAGAGAAAGCAAAATAAAGAAACAACATTCATTCTCAACACTACACAAACCATTAGCTATCTGCACGTATAACCTGATTTCATGCCAGTTCCTCAACACCCCTCCACGTTATTCTTTGTAAGAAAGCCAGTCAAGCTAGCCATTGAAGTGGAAAAAAAGCGTATACTTGTTTGTAAGACTAAGGCCCGTAAGTATTTACTAATAACAAACTTTTCATAATGCAATAATACCTCAAGTGTTAGTCAGAAGCTCTGTCATAAATGCAAGAATCCTTCCCATTTATTGTGTTCCCTTTTCTCCATATTTGAGTGTTGTAGCCTTGCATTACTGTAACTTACAGGGGTGGTTAATAAGACACTTCACCTTTCCCTACTTTTCCACCTGGCTGACTACAGACAATAAGAATATAAATTTTTCAGTGGGTCTAAAACTATGCACAGAACTCACAACCAAAGACATAAACAAATGCCGGTATTCTGCTGGTATTGTCCACACTGCATGACGTAGAAAGCTTGATGGAATTGGCTTTGCTATAGAGTTACACTTGTTGTGGTTATATATTCCATTTGCATATTTGAATATGTGCTTTTTTTGTTTATAATTCTTTAGACAAACTTGCCACAGAAATAAGCCATTTTCAAAGTGTACTAAGTAGACTACCTTCTTTCCCAGTAATCGTTTATGTAGTTCATTTCGTAAGATTCCTGAGGCAATAAAGGCAAGCATGGTTTACTTTCAACTTAACATACACGGATATTGTATATTTAACATATACAATATTCTAGATTCTACCAAGCCATTTATCAACAACCTAATACTTCAGTTTTACTTGTGATTGTTTTGATTTGGTAATATTCTGTTTAGCCATTATGAAAAGCTAATTTGAAAACAAGCAGATAACTGTGACAGGTATGCTGACATATCATGCATTCTTCATAAAACATTCACATTAACTGTCCAGCAACTGCATTGCCATTCCATTTTTTTATGCTTACAAAATACATTGTGTAAAAGCCTTCCTGTTCAAAATATGTACTCATAAGAATAAGATCTATAGCAGAAGCTCCTTCATTTGTAATTTTCAGGTAATAGCTAATTAGAAAAAAATATTTCATATTTATTTCTGCAGGCTTACAAGTAATGACTTTGGAAACTGGAATCATTAATACAAATTTTAAAATAGATATGTTTCCCCCTAACTTAAGGAACACCAAGAAAGTTTGTATGTAAATAAAAGTATTTTTTTTAATATTCCTGTTTTCAATACTTTCTGTCCAAAATGTGTATAAAATACTGACTCAAAACTCAGCTCTAGGGAAAAAATAATAGCTGCAGCTCTACAGAAGTGCACGAATTTGTTGTGCGTCTATGACTATTTTAAGAATTCAAGGGAGGGGGGGAAAATCCCAGAAGTCCCTATCATGACATAAAAGCAAATAGAAGAAAGACTTTTGAAAAATTCTTTGTGAGTTGTCTCCCATTTTATCTGTTTGCTCAATACTCCTTCACACCTTTAAAACTGAATGCCCCTGCAACTTCTCTGGCACGGGTGGCTTTCCTGCTGTTTTGCTTTCTTAGCACAACTCCAAGAGACAATTGTCCTGGTGCCCATACCTCCTCTGTGTAGATCAGAGTTTATACACTTCCTTTGAGAAAGCCTTGTTCCTCTTACAGTCATAGAATGTATTTTTAATGATTCACTGACAGTCTGCTATAAAATATCTTCTATTCCTGCTACTAGCTCTCCAAAACTTACCATAACTTCTATGGGCATTTTCAAA
>VYXH01002023.1:799-54117 GCA_013397275.1 Burhinus bistriatus | reverse complement strand
AAAAAAAAAAATTAAAATCTAGATGGCTGCAGCTATAGCCTTTTAAATGTGCAAGTACTGAAATGCCCTGTGATAAACAGATTTTCATTTTCATTTACAAGCCAACTCCATGTGAGCCATTGACCATTTATGTAGCTGGGTTAAATTTACATTCCATACTGTAGTAGAGCCTACCACTGATCACAGAATTGCTTTTTATTTAGAAACGTCATGTCTTTCTTACAGCACATATTTCTAGAATATTTAGGGGAAAAAGGAAAGGATCATCCATTAAAGGATGGGATGGCAAAAGTTTGATCTCTTGGGCTGCAACATTTGAGGTTGAATATGATGAAGATAACAATGAAAAAGACAAATGCAGGAATTGTGCCAGCAGCCTGGGGGAAGGATTGACAAGAACCTGACCTGTTCTCTCCCAGAAAATTTATGTGAATAGAGCCTTTTTAATTCTATTACTTTCTAGAAATTGACTTTAGCTAGTGATAGGAAAAGTGCTTAGAGAACAGTCAAGAAGAAATTTAAATGCTTAGATTGAGTTTACTGTTATCTCCTCAGTTAAGAAGGGAGATAGAATCAGATGTCACTGTGAAGGACTAGAAATACTGAAGAACTGTAATTTCGTATTTTTCCTAACACATTTTGTACAATGTACCATGCTGTTCTATGTACTTTGTTGATCTGTGACGTGGAAAAGCTCATGTTATCAATAAATCAGAATTTGAATAATGAATCTAGATGGAACTACAATCTATGTTGCCTAATTATGGACAGATGCAAAAGTTCTTGCTATGGGAAAAAATATTTCATTAATACCTATGATTCCACTTCAAAAAGAGATCGATACAGCTGTGCAGCTGGAGCAGAAATGAAACTAGAGAGCTATTCTGGAAGGTATTCCTGGATCCACATTTTGAATGTTACTTGTCATTTGCTCAAATGGAGAATGATTATGTGCCAATTTGGCGCATGCTTCTTCATCTTTTCCAACTTGAGTGTTTTGGCCATTCCAGTGGATTGACAGAGCCAAGATATCATCCACTTTCCACCTCTGCTGGCAGCATTGCTCCCTTCAAATGCAGCATTTATGTTTACTGTTCTTTATTGTTGTTTTGAATAATATACAGCAGTACACCTTTATACCTACACACACTGAGAGAATGATGGAAAGAACTATTTTCCTTTTTTTTTTTAAACGGAAAGAGATAAAATATTTCAGCAAGAGTGGATACACTAGCTTTCATATCTCCTAAGTAAAAAAAAAGCAAAATAAAAAGAAAGAACTATTATGATATACTATGTCATAGGCAAATTTTATTTGACCATAAGATAGCAGGCCATAGTATTATGATTGACATAGCCTGCTAACCACGCATTTTCTGGCACTTACAGTTTTCAAATCTAATTTTAACTTTTTAGTTGGTGGTGGTGATATTTAACAAGCTTTTTAAATAAACCTAATTTAACACAATTGGGAAGGAAATTAAAACCACAGATGTCTGTTAGGTGTTAAAGAATGAAAATTAAATGTTTCCCAAGATATTGTAATTCCTATTGATAAATTTCGTCATAATCTATAGTAACAACGGAATTGTAAAAGCCATGTACCAGTAACCTAGTCACATATTTGCACAATGTTTTTAGTGAGCACTTGAGAGTTAATTAGCATGGCATTCAACTTCAGTCATTTTTTACAATTATTTGAATCATTTTTCTTGATGCTAAAAATTCTATAACCTCAGCTTTAGACTTCTCTGTACCTTTATTTAAACTTTAGCTCTAAATAAGTTCACCACTGACAATAAGCTAAATTTAAAAATGCATGCATTGGGCAAACCCCAGTTTCAATTTATGATCGTGCACAGCAGTAAGTTACTGAATCTAGGATCTTGGAGGTCATTGCTGTAAGACCTGTACAACACCAAACCAGAATTAGCATGACTTTTTTATGAATTATGTCCTGGGGATGTCTTTTATGTTATTTCACATTTTTTCCTGCATGATTTAAATCATAATTTTCCCTACGGTTTGTATTCTGACAGAACTATGTTATTTATATTTGCCTTCTCCAATATCTGAAGTATACACACTTATTCTTTCTCTCCTTGCACCTTACATTTATATTGAAAAGAGAGTTGAAGCACTGAGTAGTAGCAAGCTGAAGAAGAAGTTGTCAATGAAATTATCTTACAGACCTACCTACAAATTGCTATCATAATGAACTATTTTTCTGTATAAAACACTAACATATGCTATTTGGCTGAAAAAACAGTGTTACCTCTGGTTGTGAATGAATGAAAGAATATATCTGGAACCGTAGCCAGTAATTCTTCCTCACACACTAAAAGACTCTAAGGGATAGATTTATGACTGGAAGATGGAGTAGCTAGCAGCTTTCCAAATATTTCTGTTCTCATACGAGTCAAATGTAATACCTTTGTTACTTGCCTATGACATACACCTCCATACTAACGCATTTACTGTATATTATTACTACCTGTTGTTAACTCCTGTACCGCTGGAAAAACGTAATAGAGTGACAAGAAAGCAAAAAGTAGACTGTTTACTTGGGAGCAGAAAGGAGTAATATTTTCAGAATGAAGATGCTGTCAAATGGCATGCTTGCTCAGTGCTACCTTTGAAGGATCTGGCCCATTAAGTGATGCTCAGTATAGATATGATAACTGAATTACCCGGGTTTAGAAATTGCCTGTCACTTCAAAACACTTCTTTGTCTGAAGAAAATAATACTCTGCAAAACAGCTTTTTGTTGGTAACATTCAGGGAGACATGTCCGCATCACTTTTATTAGGAACATCTTTGGAAGAACAACTACATAAAGATTAGAATCAGTTTTACGATAAAAAAATAAAAGCTAAAAGAAATCTATGGCAAAATGGCAATGGCAAGGGGCAGTAGTTGCACATTGTGACTTGCTAAGTTCAGAGTGAGCACCAGAAAAGCTTTTTTACCAGCAGAGTGGCAGTGGAACTGTTATGCAGAGGGGATGAGGAACCTCCATCCCTAGCGGCTTCAAGGCCCACTAGGCAAAGCTACAGCCGACCGGATCTAGCGTTGGCAATGGACCTGATGTGAACAGGAGGTTTGGATAGATGACCTCCACAGGTAGTATTCAATTAACACTTCTATGACTCTACTGCTACTAAAATTATGACAGTTTTAGGTGTATCCTTCATAAGTCTACACTGCTTAGCAGTTTACTTTCCTTTTACAGTCAATGGGAACAAATGGTTCTTCAAAATAAGATCTCACTAATTTCTTTTAGCTGTTTACTTTAAGAGAGATGAATTGTGCCTTAGACTCTACTGACTATAAATACATCTTAGACTGAGAACTTAAGATGTAGATGTTCAGTTTTAGTCAGATCAATCCCACCTCTCTGATTATAAAGATACACTGTTGATCTAGTTAGGAGCTGATGGCATGTTATGAAACTTATTCAGTGATTGTTTCAGGTGAACTTCATAAGCAGTCTGGAAAGGGATAGAGCTTTAACACAGCAGCTGTTCCTAATGAGTTTCACTCTAATACTGCTTTAATGTTAACAGTAATAACAACACTACATACCAATAATACAGCTCTCAAGAAAATGAAAATCAGAGCCCTTTTGCTTTTTTCCAGCCTAAGAGATAAACTAAGAAATATCTCTTTAGCCCATTCCTCATTGGCTTTGTCTTTAGTATCCTAACCTATATGCATATCTCAAGTGGGTTTAACCTTTATTTTCGCATACTCAAATCTTCAAAACTAAACCGCTAGATACTGAAAAATAAGAAATCAAAGTCTAGACCCAAACCTGGTAATCTGGATTCTATTCTATGTTCAAAGCTACAGAAAATTTACTTGGTCTTCAGCAAAGATAATAAAACAACATTAATGACTTATTTTTTAGCAAGCAGAAATATTAAAGGGAATCAAGAAAGAATTTTAAAATAAAAAATCCACTTTTACTAGAAATGGCTTGCATGTTGCCTTTCCTTGTAGACTGAAAATTGATTCTGAAAAAAAAAGTGTATGTTTTTCTTCCAAGAAGATGTTGTCAAGTCTAATCAACCAAATGACTTCTGAAGCCCAAATGAAATAAGAAAGAATAGCTTAGGTGTTTCAATGCTTCTCATGGGTGTCAATGTGGTTTTAGAATTATTTTTCACTGCTTGAATTTGTAAGATTTTTTTTTTTTACCATCTAACTGATACTCATTTAATTTAGCGTTACCTCAAGGTACTTATTTTAAACTAGGTTGATTTAAATTGGCTTGGTTTATGGTTTGATTTTCAAAAGTCTGCTGCTTATGTAGAAGCTTTAAAAGCATGTTCATGACAATGTGCTGCAAGTTAGGCATGTGAATGAGTTACCAACTCACACTTCAGAGGCAGATTTTCCAGAATATGCATACACATATATGGAACCAAAAGAAACAATTATGGATGCAGCTGGTCACCAGAAAGCATAGTAGGTCGTTTACATCTGCATTCAAAGGGCAC
Organism: Burhinus bistriatus; assembly: GCA_013397275.1. NCBI lineage: Eukaryota > Metazoa > Chordata > Aves > Charadriiformes > Burhinidae > Burhinus > Burhinus bistriatus. The sequence continues at coordinate 49,615 of VYXH01002023.1, read as the reverse complement.
TCAAATGAAAAAATAAGACTGAAAAATATGAAAAATTAGAGGCATTTGGATATTGAGTCCAATATGAGAAGAATAGTCATCTTAACATAGGAACTAAGTTAAAGAAGGTGAATCTGAAGACAGTGGAACTCTGCTGATGAAGGGGTCAGATTGGGAACAAATACAGCTCATTGTTCCCTTCAAAATTTGGCTATTTATTATTAATATTACTATTAGCAAAGGACTGCTGGATTCCTCATGTCCATGTCTCCAGACCATATTTAGGCATCTGGAAATATTATCACATTAAGTTGAGATGTATTATAATATTTTTGAATTTTATATTGTCTCCCAGTGAACTTGTTCCCCTGAATGCACTTTACTGATCAGGTTGTGCTGGATTATTTAATCAATATTAACTTCAGCTAGCAAGGTATCTTCTGAATATTGCTAATCTTTATTTTGCTTAGAGTCCTGTACATCTGGAATGCACTGCTTCTGTTTCTTTGTGTTCACCTTCTCTTGTCCTCTTTTGTATAAATAATAGCTAAATAATTACAGAAACAAAATTCATTTATTTGTGAAAGACAACATCTCTATTGCCTTCTCATCTGGATTTGAGGCAGATTGAGTTAATGAGACATGCACTTCAATCTTGTTTTTCTCCCATGTACCTAAATGGTAACCATTATAGATCTGTTTACTTCTTTTCTTTCTTAGCAGTGGCTCACCTTTGACATATCTTTCAAATTACACCACTTGTCTTTAGAATCCTCCATGTTGCTGTTCATTTGGAAGCCTCATTTATTTTCACAGGTTTCTTGCTTTTAAAAAAATTAGTTACATGAGAAATTGATCCAACTACCATTCATTCTTGCACTCACGGAAATGCTTCTGTGACTGACAGGTTACGTTGTATAACTGTATTTTTTTACTTGTTGTATGTTTCTTTCAGCTATGTAAAGCCACTCCTCCGCCTCCTGTCTAGACTAACAAGTGCTTTGGTCCTTGTAGTACTCACTTTGATGTAAGAGAATTTGGTTCAAGTTCTTGTTTTAACTGATCAGGTCATGTCACAGAACCTCACAAAAACAAGCCAGACTAACAAACAAAAAACAGGATTTATTTTTACAAGATGGTAACAACATCACACTAAGTTTTACTCTAAGTCAAACTGTTTTGAGACTCTGACAAACACTCAAAATCCACAGGTTCAGAATGATGCTCAGGAGTTAATAATTATGCATGTAAGAATTCTTAAGGTTTATGGTCGATTACCCAAAATGCACAATTGCTCACCTATAAGATGAGGGCTCTCAATCTGTACAGAAGATGAACTTTAGGTGGTGTCCCAACCCACAGGGAGAGTCCCTGACCACAGACCCGCTGCTCTGAGGGAGACCAACTCAAAATGGCTCTCTTGTGGGGCCCCGTTTATACCTCATTTGAATCTGACCTGTGGTTATATATGGTCATGCAGCCCTCCCATTGGCCAAAGACCCCAACTTCTTCACCTTTTGACCAAAATGCATACGTGTTGACCACCATTGTGTGAGTGTAACAAGGACTGTCGTGGGGAGTTTTCACGGGATTTTGCCAAGTCTTTGTTAGATGTTTGCAGACTTATGTCAGCTCTTTGCCAGGGCTTGGTTGGGGTGGATGCATCTGCCACAGGTCCGAGACTCAAAACTACTATCTCACACATGGCGGATAAATTCCTTGGATAATAAACCAGTTTGGGTTGTAACATATTTACTATCCTTCTCCATCACTCTCCATTTTGCACCAAAATGTATTAACCAAAGAATGAGAAAATAAAAGTCTATAATACATGCAAAGAGAGCTTGGATTGAGTCCTGAAAAAATCTCTCAGAATATGAACACATTTTATAGCTGTAGTAGGTGTTCACAAAATGTCTTTTACAACTATTAGAATGCAAGATTTTTAGATTTCTTTGTCATTTGGTAACATTTAGTTTAACCACTCTTTAAAAATTGTGTTCCTTAGGGAAAAATCTGAGCTTTCTAAATAACTATACAGTTCCTGATTATCCAAGATTTTGATACAACTAATTAGGATAATGAGAATATTTTGAGGTGGGAAAAGAATCCCACAAAACCATGAAGAGTGACTCAGCAAGCAGTGCTGCTGGCTGAAAATTAACCTTATTTATGTTTAAAAATTCCTGAGATTCTTTTGTTCATTTTATCATGTTTCAGCTTTGTGCCCCTTTGCAGTTCCTGATTCCTGGTGGTATCAAAAACTAAAGAACTGAAAGAAAACTGAAGCCCAATTTGTTTTTACAAATTCAACCATCTAAAATTAATGTAACAATTTTCACAAGGAAATCTAATCCTCTATTCCACTACAAAGCTGAACTCCTATATAAAGACCTATATATATTTTTTTTAATTTTGAGTCACATTACTCATGTGAGAAATTTTTAAACATATAGAGGTTACTGTCAAGATCGTGGCCCAGACATAAATGATTCAAAGGGCTTACCAAGAAGGTTAGGTTTTAGGTACCCCTTTGAACAGTTTTCATCATTTCCTCTGAGCTCTTAAAATTTATTAGTCTCTGTTTTAAAGAAATCTGTTAATTCTCATGTCTCACAAGGCTTAGGTGGACAACCTGTGCTCTAAACAGAACATATTGCCAATTAATAACTGTAGAGAAACATTACAACACATACACAAAAGAAAAAAAAAGTGTCTTTTTTCTTTTCCTCTTACTTTATACAGAACCTCTATGACTAATGTTACTCAGACTACCCAGAGCTACCCAAAACAGGGGGCAAAAAATAAACAATCAGATCTTCTTCCATTGGCAGAATTGATTTCCCATTTGTTTTCTGGAGAACTAATTTTCTGCTACAATTTGCCTTTCAACAGCTACCTTGGCCCACAAGGATTTCTTCTGTGGCCTGCTATTGTATATTTTTAACTCAGTTCCCTGTGTTCTCTGTTTGGGATTTCTGGCAGACGTCACAAACTCAGCCAAATGGATCAGAGGTTCATAAATATGGAAAGCAAATACTTTGTGCAACCACAGATATGTGGCTTTCATACACTGACATATTTTTACATCTCTTTTTGCCATTTGGAAATCCTACTCTGCTTATCTTCTGAGGTTTACAGAAACTGGCAGTTGATTTGTGAATAGTGACTTTTGCTGTAGCTAAAAGAACTTTAAAGGAGGCCATTAGGGTCTAAAGTGCCAAGATCTGTTTCACTGCACAACTAAACCACTTCAAAGATGAAAAAGATTTATCAGGAAATAATTGTTCTAATAAAGAACTAAAGATTGACAAGACAATTATGAGCTTCTAGCCTCACTTTCTGCAGTCTACGGGATGTTGGTTTTCATTAAGTTATTCCTGCTTTGAGTTGGTATATTTGTCTAAAAAATTGTGCTACCTTGAAGCAATCTTATAAGAAAGTTTTGTCTCGATCTGAGGATATCAAAGATACATAGACTTTTCCAGTGGTTAATTTCTCCATTCCTCTTGATTTTAAAATAGCTATCTTTTTCCTTTTTTCTCCTCCTCCCCCTCCAATAAAAAGAAAAAAAGTTTCTCTCTTGAACTTCAGCATAATTACAGCAGTCTTTTTCTGGAAGATATTTTGGTACTTGGACCAAATAACTTCTCAATATCTTTTTAGTTGTTCTAAGCTAATCGAAAACTCTCTAGAGATATTTTTTCCAGCTTTCAAATAACCTGTGTAGTTCTTTTAACATCCACTATGATTTCTAGCCCCTTCTCAAACTTAAAGACACCAAACCCACACATTTTATTCTTGTGTCAACCAAACACTATTACAAAGTAAACTGAATGGTCTTGTCTAGTTAATTCCTCTTTTTCATTGTCTAAAACAATCTCATACACAACTCTTTATAGCACCATCACATTAAGAACTTATATTCATATATATATATTTTCACTGTATTCGGAGACCATTTCCAGAAATACTGATTTCTATGATGTGCTCCAGTTTTATAAGGATAGTCCTCACATCTTGTTTGTAGCTGTATAACTTTTTATTTTATCTAAAATCCTACATCAAAATCTCTTGTACTTGACAATGTTTTCACATTGAAAATTGCTTCATGAGATCTGTTGGTAATTAATACTTAATTCAAGAAACTTGGGCTCTACTGACATTTTTTTTGTTTACACATCAGCTCAGGAACATTCATCAATGAGGAAATGAGATTCTTTCACAAAACCTAGTTTCCAACTAAGCAAATATATTCCATTTCTTTACTTCATTACTAACTGATTCCTGAAATCAAAGTAAGCACTAGGACAACTCTCTGCTTTAACAGCCCTTTAGAATTCGTCAATACAAAGTGTTTGAGATTCTTGATTTTAAAAAAACAGCTCCTGCTTTGATAAGCCATACTTTTAAAAAGGTTTTAGGGTTCCTAAAGGTGAAATCAAGAATTTACTTAGTTTTCCAAAGTTCTTTGGTATCTTTGGCCCTTCTTGTTTTAATTCTTTACAAATCTACATTTAAATAAAATAAACCTATTTAAATGTTCTTATTTATTTATAGGATATGGAACAAAGCTAATTATCTCCATTTGGCTGTGAAACCAACATTTTGATTTCTACTTTTCTATTAACTTCACTCGTTAACATGTTATCAGAAAGACCCTACAGAGGGAAGTTATGGCTTCTTATCATTCAGTTTTGGATGTGGCTTCATATGACAGTATGAAAAATCAACAAAATTATCTTGGAAAACCAGCTACTATTCTACACAGTATATTTTATAAAATTAAGTGTATTTTCAGTAATGTATGCATTTTTAGCACTTTTAAATCTACTGAAAAAATGCAAAATGGAATATAGCTCCTTTTGAGACAACAGAAGTGGTAATATCAAAGTGTGAACTAGTGTGAAACTTTGTGATACATCTGTGCATCAACAGCTAAAACACATGGAAGCACTATATATTTTTTCAGTGCTTTAAGTGCTTCTGTTAAACCTTGTGATTACAATTACTTGAAAAATTCAGAAGCCCTCCTACATATGTATCATAAAGTATCCATCTCACAACTTGTATCATCTACTTTTTATATTTTAAAGAGAGCATGAAAATGTATTTGCTCAGTGCCTATACAGTCATCAGTTGCGATATTCTACATTGCTATCCTTGTGTTTTTACCATTGTTTTTCAACCTTCTAACAAAATATGTGAAAAAAGAAGAGCAAAATATCCACAGGAAATTAGTCAGAAAAATCGTCTGTTTTGACATATTTTTGAATCTTGTTAAGTCAACCAAGTTGACTAATTGAAAATCGTGAGCTGGAAGGTGAAGGCAGGGCCCTGCCAGTGCCTGGGTTGCCCCAGCTGTTGGCTCCTACTTTGGGGCAGCCCCAATCCCTCCTGTTCCCTTTACATGTGTACCTAATGATGTATTGTTGCTGTCATACGTATTTACCAAGTTAAACATAAAAACAAGTACAAAATGTTTTGTAGTACAGTTAAATGTATTTTAGTGTACAGAATAGTATTTATTCATCTATTATAATAAAAATACCTCAAAATTGCATAGAATATTCTACTATTTTACAATCATAAACATTTTGAAATAAACTAAAGAAACACAAGCACAACACTCTATGTTCTTTATAGTTACTTAATATTCCTTCCTTGTAATTCTCAATGTGTTCTTGTTAAATTAACTGAAAAAATATGAGATTCCTTCTGTAGAAAAATTTGTGCTTCTATATGCCTGTGGATTGCAGGTAGACTCAACTAAACGCAATGTAGTTTAATGATGCAGCAAGTGCATCAAATTTCCAAGTAGACTTTATCTTTTGTCGTTTGAACTGAGCCCATTACTGTGGAGAGCAGTGATTTGGTGACGTAACACGCACAATCAAAAACACATTAAGAGCACTGAAAGTAAATGATGCATATTCTGCAATTATAGCAACCAAGCACTATGTAGACACTCTGCAGTTGCAATACAACGTGGTTACAGTGGACAGACTGGTGAATAGTTTTGTTTGTTGACATTTGCAGGAGAATGAGTACAATCCAAGCTTTTGGTCAAGCATCAGCAATTATAGTCTTTTAAAAACATGTGATGGTAAATGTGCCTTATTTAAATGGACCCACTACACGAGTTTTTATTAAAAAAATGTTATTTATGGAACCGATCCCATGTCCCCTTAATTCTGTTTTAACAAACTGTTCACTAGTTTAAGAAGATACTTCTCTTACACTGCTCATATTATCTACAAAAATATTTATTTTCTCTTTTAATCTTTAATTTCTGTGTCTCTGTTCTTTTCCATATGCACTTCTCCTGATAGGAACTTCCATAAACATCACTTCTGATTTCAGGCTCAAAAACATTTCTAAATACCATAATCAGAACTATACTGGTCCTACTGGCTATCTTCCTCTATAGCTAGCAAATAATAGTTTACATGATTTACCTCTTAATAAATCAATTTTATACTCTGAGTCCTGTAATTTACATTCAAATAAGGGAGTGAATTTTTTTGGAGAGCAGGAAAAAAAAAATGGACGAGCTCCTGAGTGATCTAATTCACATTAGGCATTGAATTATTTCTGCAATATCCCAGATTTAGGGAAGCACAAAGATACTGAAATGATTCCACGTCTCCATTGCTCATGCTCTCTCTTTGGGAAAAGCAGCTAAAAATCTCACTCAAGAGCACAGATCTTTCATGAACAAAATAGAAAATGTTATGAATAAAAAATGTTTGTGATAAAGATGGAGCCTAAAGCATGAAATGAACGTTTGATCTATATATTTCGTAACACAAAAACAAGGGTTGAAATCCTACCTTACTGAAATCAATGGCAAAACTCTCATATTATTTTAATAGTTAGGTTTTTACCTGAAAGACCTGCAAGGAGGGAAGAATGATGTGTTTAGGTTCTTTTTTGGGAGCACTGTAAAAATATAGCCAGACATTTCCCAGTAGCATTTTTCACATAAGTTCTTGCTGCAGGGCTAACATTTGGCTGAATCTGAGAAGACAGGAGTTTGTTCAGTTTGCAATTGGATAGGAGGTGTGCAGCCTCGTGTCTTTTAAAGACAGAAAATACTCGGACCCATCTGCATCCTGGAGAGCATCACCCACTTATTCATGTGTTAATCACAAGCTCTTTGAGGTAAAAACTCTGTGGTTCTGACTCATTTCTGACAGCTCTGTTCCAACAGATTTTCTCTCTTCTCACTTCAGCTTCAGGCTTTTTTAGAGCCCATGCCTTCAGCTCCAAAAGCTTCATCTTTATCTGCATGGAGGAAGTTGGTGAATATCTCAATCAGTCTCCTCCTGTTCCAGGACCAGGAAAGATGCAGAAGCAGTTCGAGAAATCTTTTGCTTTCATTAGCTCCTGCAGCTCCATGGTGGGTGTCACATGATGATCTGTCACAGCTGCACAAGGAATATGACAGGTTCCAGGACACTGGGCCCAGAGAACCATCAGTGAGTGATGTCAACCATCAGTTAAATGTTTCAAAACAATCATATAACTGAAAAAACTAACATAAAATACAGAACAGGAATGACAAGGTGCTGGGAACTGGACATCCGTGGAAAAAACATACTTGGTCAAATAAGTTGTCTCAGTTATGCATTCACGTTAGAACACCAAGGCCTTTTCTCTAATCTCCTTTTCTATTCCGGGTACACAAATTGCAGAATAAAGCCAGGACAGTTATCAGCATGCTGTCATTTGATACCCTATTTTCTTAAAAGCCACTAAATAAATTAAAATATTATAAGAAGAAGCGTAATGTAACTGTCCTGGAATTCTGTCCCAGGAAGGAGAGATCGGGCAGACACTTAAAAAGCAGCACCTTCAAGCAGTGAGGTGCATGGGCAAACACTGAGGGGAACTGACACCCTCTGTAAACAACATTTCTCCTTTTCTGTTTCCGAAGAATTTCCCTCAAGTCTGCAACATGCACAGAGACTGTTTTCAGCACTTTATCATCTGTCCTTATTGCTCATCTTCATACTTAATGTTCTATACTTGATGTTTTGTCTTCTTAATACCTTTCTTTGAATAACATAATAGTCGTATCTTTCTTTTTAAAGACTTATCTTTATTTATCTGCTTGACTGAACTTTGTCATCTACTTACTAGCCACTAGAAGATGTATCTTTTTGTTCATTTAATGAACAGAAATGACAAACACAATTTTAAATTGCTGTGTTACACATTGCATCTTGAGAAGTGAAAATTAAGACTTTAGCATAGAAGAAATTGACAATGGAATAAACAATTCATAATTTTTCTATTTCTACTGTAATTATTCAAATTAGTTCACTTGGTCTTTTAATTTGATTCATTCAGGGTTGTTATTTCTCTTTTATGGAGAACAAAGGACATTTGTTGTGTGGTTACTTACTAATGCAATACAACATAAATGCACACCTACTGAAAGGTAAAACTGGTATTGTGTACTGATTTATTAGTAAAATCCACCTGGATTAGATACATTTGAAAGTTCTGTTGTTAATACTTGTATATCATAATTTCTGCAAGAAGTAATTGAGAAGTTAAAATAAAAATGTTCCAAGTTATTGAAATGCACAATACATAAACCAAAGCTAAGTGAAGACAACATCTGAAACCTACAGTGAACTGTCCTTTTTTATGAAGTCAATAAGCTGTTCTTATTACAGTATTCTCCAGTGCATTGGCATATGTTGTTATTTTCTGTTCTAGATTTTCTTGATATTAACCAAAACTGCAGAATAACAACAAAGGTAAGGCTGTGCTTCAACAGCTTGTTGTCACGCCCTGAAGCTAAGGCTAAATAGAACAACGGTCCCATTTTAATTTTCAGAAATAATGCAAAACCTTTTTTCTTTGTGGAAGGTTTATCGTGGGGGTAGTCTGCAGTGCATATCTACACGGGGTACCTTTTGGAGAAGGCCAAAAGATAACTTTTTTGATGTTTTACTTTTAGATCCTGAGACCTTAATTGTACAATCACATAAAACACATGGTAAATGTATCACTAAGGAGGTAACTCAATGAACAGAAGTGTTGAGTCAAATCCATTTCACTACAAATAAGCTGGCAAAATATGCTACTAAACAACTGTTTATATGTAGATGAAAAAATGAGAGTGAGAAGGACATATCTGCATGAAGAACAGATGTGTCCCATAGTGTATCAGTAGTACTGCTCTCCTGCTCATGCAAGCTCTTCCACTCCTTCTTGTGGAAAGCAGGGGAATGGAAGGATGGAAAACAACTCCATACCTAGCTGGCAATTCTCCCAAGGTTAGTGGAGCATTCCTGGAGACTTGGAGGCTTTGAACAGCTCCCAGGGGCCCTTTTTCCCCCTGGTTAGGGACAACCTGAGATAAATTAGTGACTTTTGCATCAATCACAAGTTACTTGTAATCCAGGACACCTCAGCTATGACCTCTATGCCTCAACCAACATATCTACAAAAGGAAAAATCCTATTGTCTTTCATATTTATAGGTGAATATGTGGTTCTCACATGATGTGAGTATTGGAGTGTAAACATTCACCTCTGAAAGATTGCTCTTAAACTCTGGGTAATATCTTTTAGTTTATCTCTGCACAGGTAAAAAATTGGTAATAGTGTTCATGATAATTAACCTTCTCTTCCTTGAATATTCCCATTCGTCTTGTGGGGAAAAACATTCTTAAAAGCTGAAATCCAAAGACTTCCATTCTGGTTTTCATGTTTTTTTTTTTCATTAACCATTATTTCAGTGTCTAAATATTTTATTAGGAAAAAAAAAAAAAAAAACTAAAAAACCCCCTAAACTTTGTTTTTAAAACTACTTGCAGATCAAAAAATAGGGTCAGAGATGGCTATTTAGCTATGAGGTTACCTCCAGGCTATCAATATGAAAGAGCATTTTTCAGTGACTTGAGTCCAAATTAATCTCCCCTGAATTAGTCAGCCAAAAGGCAGTTAGATGGTTCCCCAAATTAACCAGCTGCCTTTCAGTTGCAAAGAAACACCCTAAGGCCAGATAAATCATTTCCCATAGGCAGCACCTTGGATAGTAGACACTTATCCTGAATGATCCAGCTCCCTTTTATCTTGACCTGGGCAGCTGGATAGCCTGAAGCTTGCAAGATGTTCTTATGCCAGGCCCACAACATGTTCTTTTTCTCCCCATCTATGATTCTGCACAGAACTTCAAACATTTATCCTAATTATCACAGCTCCCTTTTGCAAAGACAATTGCTTGATTGCTTTCTAATATGAGGAAAAGAAAATGATTGGTAATTTAAGTGGAGACAGCAAGGAATAGCACCTACTGAACTTCTCCAGGCTCCCCAGATCCACCATTTTTACCGGAGACAGAAAAGAGGGCAACATCGCCATCAACGTCATGAATGTCCCGCTTCTCACAACTATGAGGAAGACACAATTTATGTCTTGGCACATTTCAACTGCTTTCAAGCACCTAGCCAAATTCAGCTATGGTAATGGACAGCATCTCATCCCAGGGAAGGGACACACATCCCATGACCAGGGACATCAAGCTGAAGATCAAATTAAAAAAAAATGTATTCCAGTAACACACAGTAAAAACACTCAAATATGTACTGATCCAGAACTTCATTAGGTAGGATAACACATACTTTCCTGTCTTCTAGGAAAGCTATCTGGCCCTCATCCCTTCTGCCAAAAAAACTCTGCCTGACAGAATAACATGAATGAGATCTCTGGGAATCCCAACCAGCAAAGACCAAGTGTGGTTACTGATTTGCTCCAATTTGGGATGGACAAAGCACAGTTCTGCAATACTGATGAGTGTTTTCTCTCCTCATGCTTGCTTGTCTGACTTCTCTACAGCTGGACATCCTTCCATTGAGGTGAAAAAAACCTGAACTCCCAGTCTTGCTGTAAAACCTTGTTCCTCTTTCTGTATCACCACCTACAGGCTCTGCCTAAAACAGATCTCTCTATAAATTTATTAGAAGATAACTCTTCCAATTATCTTTCTCACTTCTCACATAATTTCCAAAAATTTTTCTAAACCACATCAGCTCTTCAAATCATTGGTTGGAGACAGCTGAAAAAACCTTACTACTGCTTGAAACAAGCTTTGAAAAAAGTCTCCCCATTTTTTCCTTTAGATCACTTCGTGTTTTTTTCTACCACTCCCTCACTTACAGTCTGAACCCAGATGATCTGAGACTTGCCAGTCAGTAGGAAAAGTAGAAAACCTGTAGAAATTCAGAAGGCTTCTATACATCTATGAAGAGATTGACATATGGGATGGTTCTTCCAATGGTTCCTGGGCGTACTTTCAAATGCAAGTCCTGTAGCCATGCTACATACTACAGGGGCTGTTGGGACAGAATGCTTGGTATGGATTTTTTCAAAGTTCTAATGAAAATTTTAGGTGAACTGAAAGAAAACAAGAACCTTGCAACAGAGAAACAGAGAGCTGAAAAATAAAAAGTATAAGCAAAATGTGTCTAGCTTTTCAAAAGTCTGAAGAAAGTGTAAGACAAATATTAGTGACTTTAAGAATCGATGTATAAAGATTTGGCTATTGGGGAAACTGCCTCATTCAAAAAAACCCTTGTTTGATGTGAAACAATTGTACTTCATAGTGACTATTTACACAGACAGGTCTTATAACAGTAGACATTCTCTGAATGCTGCCAGGTTGCTCACTGTAAACAATATGGATTCTTCATTAGCTCTAATGTAAAACGGTGTTCAGTAGTTTCAAAAGGATTTTTGGAATGACCAAAAGCTCCTTGAAATCTCAGTATATACCCACAAATATTTGGAAGAAATCAAAAAGAAAACAGTTCAGGTGGAGGTTAATGAGCTACAACAAGCATAGTGAGTATTTAGTTTTGTTTTCTTTGAACATTGCTCAAAGTTTGACTATAGGAATGATTAAAAAAGAAGAAAAAGAAGAAGAAATAGATGAGGTAATACCACTATCAGCTTAAAATGAAACCTCATGAGCCATGAACTGTGAAAAAAGTTGTATATCTCTATACAGAGATATGAAGAGACTGTGAAAACAGAATAAAAGGAAAAAAAAAAAAAGAAGACATCCTGTTTCCCTAAAGTTGTACATAAATTACCTTAAAAGCTTCATTTCCATCTTTCTTTACACGTGATTCACTACAAATACTTTAGGCCACAGCTAGGCCGTTTACTAGAAGTTTCAGTCCTATTGGCAGGAAAAAACATTGTTGGATGCTCTTGAGGGAAGGAGGCACACTTGATGCTCTCGAAAGGACAGGTTATGAAGAAAAGAAAGATGTGCCCAAGCAAATGCCAAAAGGTCAAGGATACCAACAAAGCACATGTTATTTCTCCACATATTTTGACTTCTGGGACCTGCCAACAGTCACTGCTCACTAGCTTTAATATGCCTCTTCATAACCACATGGCCTAATCATGATAGCCAAGAACAAACATGATCACTGTTGCTGTGTTGTCATATCCAGAAATCACTTTTGAGAGCAGAACCATCAGTGACAAAAGACACCTGCTGCCTGAAATAGACAGGGATTTATTTGTTTCATAAGTCATTGGCCACAGAAATATGAGCTGGTCCACTTTCTCTCATGTTTTTTTATTGTGATCAAATGGTGCAACAGAAATGTCAAGCTCCTGAAGGTTATTAGAATGGAATTAAGATACTATTTTTCTCCACCAGGTAAAAGATTCGGGATTACAGTGAATGTTAGATAAGCCCTACTTCCAGTTAATGTTTTCACCATATACCTGGTGATGAATTAAGCAGAGAAAAAAACAGCATTGCAATTCATAAAAAAAAGATAAGACCTTCTTATGATGAGAACAGTTAAAGTGACAAATGGACAGAGAAGAATACCTGTAAAAATCACAGATCTTACATCACTAGTCACATTACTGCAGCGAAATTATTTTTTTTCCATAGCCCTGAACTATGAACAGCAAAACATCACAATGACATGGCATGACCTGGGAGGTTATAAAAAGGTTAAATAAAATTTGAGACTAAAAGAAATAAATAAATGAAAATAAAAAGATATTGTCCTCTTTTGCAGCTGAAAGCAATAAAACATCACTTTAAGCGGCATTTATGAGAAAAAAACACAATTAAGTACTGTAGTTTCAAATGCAAGTGAGAAGAAAGAGCTACTGTAACTGTTCATAATCTTCAATTTATAAAAAATAAGTTTGGTATTAATTCTTATTTCCTATTTTAAAACTGCATAACCAGTGTACCTATGTTTCTGCCACAGGGAAAAAAAAATCGTCATTGTTATAAGTTCTCTGAGTAACATGCTTAGAATGGAGCATATGTTAATAAGCATATCATTAAGCACATGCTAATTAGCATATGCTTATTAGGCTTAAGTCCAGCTACTTCAGTCTTGCAGCCTTTTTCTCTGTGAGGGATTACTCTTTAGGAGATGGGTGGAATTTGTAAAGCTGAATTTGTAAAAGCAGTTTGTAACACAGATTTTAAAAACCTGTTATTAACCCATTATATTTTTAAGAGTACTTTTCTGTTTTTTTTTCCTGTATATATGTGAAGCAGTATTTGTGGAAAAACAAATGTTGCAAGACAAGCTGCTTTCCAGTTTTATGGTACATTGCTCCTCTCCGGATTTTCTGCCCACAGTGTTTCCCATTAAAAAGCTAGTAGAAAATTTAGAAGGCAAATGCCCATTCCAATTTTGCTGCCTGCTCTATCAAGTAGAATAATTTCATTGCATTAAGTAACTGTTTAAGAGATGCACCAAAATTATGAAACTCCAGTAGACTCTCCTTATATAAAATCACTTTACACAAACATCCATATTATGTTGTTTATCATACAACCATAAGTAAATGGATTGCATATGTGTTTGCAAGATTTCCACACTAGGACACAGATTTTGCCTAAATGAGATGACTACGAGAAATGGACATTGTTCAACTTTCTAGAATGTTAATAATTATAATTCTTTTCAATTCAAATTGTTTTACCACTAGGATATCCAGTATATATTTAATTATTTTTTTTTTTTTTTACTTTTAAACATTAATAGTTTCTAGTTAATAGTTAAACTTTCAAAGAAATATTCACTAAACCCTTTTTGCTTATAGAACCGAAATAAACAGAAGAGATACACTTGCTGTGTGCCAGTAAATACTTTCACATTTCCTATGTGTATAATATTCATTAAGAAATCTAGAACTGTTCACATAACGCATAACTAGTCTAATACTTTCTCACTTTTAACTGTTAATTGACTACATGCTGCATATCTTGACTGACTTTTCATTTGACACCGATATCTACCATTATAGCATCAGGGCCAATAATTTGTTTGCTGTAGAAGGCCAGTCTCCAGTAAAGACGGTATAGCTGAGTCCGATTCTTCTGAACAGCAGGTGCCTGAATCCCACCTTACTGGCAGTGCAAGACCTGAGCTAAGTACCCATAGGACATCTTCTGCACAAAAGAGATGGTGATCCTAAAATTCTGGTCAGTGGATGCTAGTATCGATATTATGGCTAAAATACTACTTCTTTGCAAGATAGTACTCAAAGCACACACTTTCTGTCAGTTGTTATGATCTAATCTAAGTAGTACCAGAATCCATATAACAAGCCTTGGAAATTAAAAACATTCAGATGAGAACAATATACAAAGTAAATCCTCCCTGCTACAAATATTCAACTGAAGTCAATGCGCCTACATCAATTTTTACCTGTGAAGGTTTGACCCTCTGTTATCATCGGGGTACTACAGCTTGACCAGTGCTCAGTAGGACCCTGCCTTTAACGCCCCTAAGTAGATATCTCTATTCAGTTAGTATCACCGTATGAATGGAGCTGTGAAAAGATTGACACATAATTATAAGTGGTGATTTTAGCCTTTTGACAGTCTCCTCGAAAACCAAGCAAAATAATGTAGGCCAGTGCAATTTTTTCATTTGCAAAACAAAAACATTGTTTGTGTAACAAAGCAAAGTTTGCATGCATCACAGCAGTGGAGAGAAGCGATTGTCAAAGGGTGAATTCTCTCTGCTGGGAAACATTTTTTCCATGTCAAGTATTTCCTAGGTGATCTACAGTGCTTTCCTTTCAAGGCAGAACAAAATAAAAATGCCAAGGGATTGATTATATTTCCAAAGCAGGCTTCCTGAAGAATATTGGGGGGAGGGGAAGCAAAACTGAAATCTCTAAAAAAATTACAGGGAGATGTCAAAAAATTGGAAGCAAGGCCCTCAGTAGTAATACCAAACTACACTCTCATATCCAGCATAAGATTCGAGAGCAGGAGGAGAAAGGGTTGTTATTACTGTCCCCAGCTACTGATGATGCAGTCATGGTCTAAAATATTCAGCCCTCGTAGAAGTACTTAGTCACTCCACATCATGAAACATCTGTTATTCATGATTTAGTCTCATGATTTAGAAGCCAAACAGATGATTTATCTAGAGCCACTTGGACCTGGTTGACTAAATCCTAAAATCACTCGTTCTGAAATTACACATGTTTATTCTGAGACCAACCTTGTTGTGACTCACTAATGTACACAGTTGTCTGTTCTTCAGAAAGTCTGAGTGATGTGTAAAGAGGCACTTTTGCAGAAAGTGGACAACTCAGTTCCTTAAAGGTTTTTAATTAAAAGAGTAAAAGGTTTATTGTTCCCCACAAACCAAAATGCATAGTGTTAAGGACTGCCAGCACCAAGGATGCACCAGCAGGCTCTGATTGCTCTCACCAGCCTGTAACCACCTTCCCCTGTGATCCTCCTTTGCAACCTCTCCCCATCTCTTTCTCATCCTTGGGCTGCCCTGGTCACAGGAACACTGCCTGATCATGAACTTCATGTTTCCCCACAGGAAGACGGTACCCAAAGCTTGGGGGCAAGAGCCTGTTCTGGGGTTTGGGGGTGGTGGAGAGGGCGGTGGGGGCTGCCATCACCACTGCCGCCCAGGGAACATAATCCCAACTCAGCCATAGAGTGACATCCCCAAAATCATGGTCCTACCCTTGTCCCAAAAGTGGGGTAGTTTACCCGGTGTGCAAGACATCGATGTACACACAGAGCAGAGGTATTTTATTTATATAATTTCTGCACAGACATGGGTGTTAGATGGTATTCCACAAAGCTAGCACACTGGTCTACAAACTCCTCAGAATATTTATATGGTTCAAAACACGGAAATACACACCCTTAATTATAATTATTGGTTAGTACCTTATCTTGATTTCTATTGATTAGTACAATCTCTTGCTTTCATTTAAAGCTACGATGTCCTTTAATTGACGCATGTATGCTCCAGTACAGTGTGTGTGGGAGTAGTTCTGTTCAATCTCTAATTGGGTCAGTGGTCACAATCTCCCACTACCACCTTTACTTTTCTCCCAGTTACTGCAGGTCTTTGTTGACTTTATGCTTCTTTCAGCAGTTGTCTGGTTTTGTGCCAGTTTTTGGTGCCTCTTGTGGAGGCACGTTCCCCTTTTATCAGTCTTCTGTTCCCCTTCAAGGGTATATTCTTTAGCTTGGCATGCATTGTTTAGACAAAGTGTCTTGTTTCACAAGACCTTTTTAAACCCTCTTATAGCTCTTTGTTCTTGCTCAGTGAAAGATTCCATTTTTTAAAGTATGTCACCTTTACCACTGCACTACCTCCACGCTTAGCTCCCTGCAGCCCTGGGCCATGCCTCTGTCCCAGCCACGCAGCCCCCTTCAGCAACATGTCCACCTGCACGCTGTGACTCTGCCAGCACCTCGGAGAAGAAGG
The DNA here is from genome assembly GCA_013397275.1 of Burhinus bistriatus. NCBI lineage: Eukaryota > Metazoa > Chordata > Aves > Charadriiformes > Burhinidae > Burhinus > Burhinus bistriatus. The sequence continues at coordinate 32,868 of VYXH01002023.1, read as the reverse complement.
GGAGGGAAAAACCTTCACCCACAGGACCATCATATCAACTGGCTTTCAGGAAAGGAGGTGCCCTTTGGGTGAATTGGTGACTTGTTGCACCCTAAAGTAGCAGCTCCTGAGGACTATCTCAGGGAGCATGCAGCACCCAGGTTCATCTACCTCTCCACTGCCCCCACAGGATCCTTATGTTTTTCATCAAAAATAAGAATCTGGAGGAAAGACTTTGCAGAAGAATATTACACAGAAAGACAGTTACAGGGTGGTCAGGACAACCAGAGACTGCTGGTACACATGGAACCCTGACAAGAATATTTATATAAAATAACCATTAATAATTAAAAGCTAACAACTTTCAGTAGGGTGGTTGTGCATGCGTGTTTTTCACCACCAAAAGTTGCACTGCATACCAACTACAGAGATTGCATGGTTTATTGTCTAACTGTAGATTTTTACTCTGTAATCTCTCACCACAAGAGAGACAGAAAGCAAGATTATTTCATTATATGCAAAAAATACTACAGCTGCTATTTATCTCCACTCTGCATGTTTTCTTTCACCTACTTGGTGACTTCTGCAGCAAGCAGTTTCCAAGCCCAATGGGAAAAGGATCACCTTTTCTTCTTCCTTGTTTACACCTTGTCTGCAGACCTATGCTTTGATAGCAGAGGTCGTGATATGTTTAAAGGTATTTTCTTTTTTTTTTTTTAAAAAAAAAGAAACATCACAGAAAGGATAAAGATGAGAGCTCAAAACTATTGTGTGATGCATTAATGAAAGATACCACCTTCACTGCACACTAAACAGAGTTGGAGTCTTTGAAGCTACACACTGAAGTACTGGAATATGACTTCAAGTTTATACTAAAAAACAAATTGTCCTGAATTATTTTACAGCTAAGTCTTCATCAAGTTAACTTTAGATACTAAAAATTCAGAGATACATTTTCTGGTTTATGCAGTAAACCAAATGTATGTGCTTAATAAAAACAGCAAGAAAGCACAAGGCATCTAAGCTATCTCACCACTTTTGTTCACAGAACTCGTCTTTTATCCACTCAGTCCAACATACTCAACGTGCATTGCCACCTTCAGATTAATCCAACGACCATAGGAGCTACCACAGAGAGAGAGACTACCCCTCCTGTTACTCCGTCTTCCTTTATGGCAGCAGCAGCTTTCGTGCAGCCATGCAGTGAACTGAGCTGGGATGAAGATGTCTGAAAACTGTCCCTCAGAAACAACTAACCAACCAGCCAATCAACCAACCTGCATGGCCACGAGAAGGCCAGTGCTGGGACTGGGGAAGCAGCAGGAAGAAGGAACTGAGGGTGGTGGGTGAGACCTCTCCTTTTAGTTGATGTCTACTCTTGCCTCAGATCCACATTCTCACAGCAATAACAGGGAATACCAGAGAATGAGCTGCTGTGTTAAGGAAAGATTTAAATCAAACAGATGGCAGGGAGCATCTCCAGTGATTTGGACCAAAAGGAGGACCAAGGCTGCTCAGGTGATGTAAATCAACATAATTCTTTTCAAACAAGTGAAGTGCTTCATACTAGAGGTTTGGGTTAGATATTCATTGCTCAGATCTGTAAGCCTAACCCAGACAAGGAGTAAATTTCGGAACTGGTTATTAGTAAATTGAAATAAATTACTGCTTCTCAATTTGTGTGTAGCTAGCAGATGGCTGCGTAACTTATCTTAATCTCAATGTATTTAAATGGCTTTGCTATAATGATTGTCTGTTAAAGCTGCAAAGTATTTGGAACAAAGATGTTTGTATAACATGGTTATGCAGAAAGCTACACATACTTCAGCATTCAAAATATTTTTAAATCAGCTACTCTGATATGAAAAATAAAAATATATTAGAATATATTGAGAGGATCTGTCTTCTGCATGCAAGCTCAGTGTAAGAAACCTCTTCTGAATACTGAGTGAATCCCAACTATACATAACCACTGGATTTGGACTTGGGAATACTGAGAACGCTAAATAGGTCATCAAATGCTGTTTTTTTCCACATTAGTCCTGTAACTCAAGAATATGTTGTCCTCAAAAGAATTGATCAAAATAAAAAATTACCAAATCAGAGATAATAGCCTCCTGAGACTACAATATGAATTAATAATGTCCTTGTTGTATCAAATGTCTGTGAGATGGTCTGATTTTATATCAACACTTCTTAAGACTTCTTTAAGTAAACACCAGAGAAGATAAATACATAAAATAAAATAAAAATATTAAGTAAAAACATAAAGTGAAACATTATTTATGAACTTTGCTAAACTTAAGTCAACAGTAATTATGATCATCTGACATCAATTATGCATGCAACATCATACAGGAAAGTCAATCTGAAACTGTAATATGTAAAAGCGCATCTAGAAATAGCTTGAGAGAGCCTCTCTGTGTGAATAAACTTTATACATCAGCACGCCTCCTGGTTAGGAGCAAAAGTCATAGGTTGGAAGAATAATTCAATTTCATTGTCTAAGACCTGGTGCTACTTAGTCAGCTTTCTCTGATTAGGTGAAAGAGAGAACCCAACAGAATATAACAGTTATAGTCAGTAATAATGAATATAAATTGAAACTCAGCTGAGTGTTTAGTGGTTAAGCTAAAGCACAACAATGGAGTAGAACCTTCTGGAGCAGAGAAACTGGTAGATGAAAGACTTTTTTTTTTAATTCACATTTATTGTTAAGGAAAGAGAGGACTATCTTGAATTAAAGTTCAGAAAACCTATCAAAGTGAATACTTTTCTCAGAAGCACAAAAAGCTACACAACTGAACAACACAAGGTATTACAGCAGACAAGTGCTCAATAGTATTAAGAAAAGGCTGCAACAATGAAACAGGATATTCTCTTTTTGCTTTCTATGTTGCAATGAGCACCGGATATCCTCAAAGGCTGATCTTATAAGGCTAATGCCCACAATCTCCCTATGTTGTAGAAAATCCCTAAATAATTAGACAGGATTTGCTAGTCTTTGTACTGGAATTTGAATTCATTCTTAAAGAGAAGAATTTAGTTAAGTGTTATGTAGAAATGGATTCAAATATGTATTTATAAATTTGCCGTGGACAATGACCATGCAGTGAATTATACAGAGGAAAAAAATTGTTAGTATCCTCTCTTGAGTCACACAGAACAATTGTTATTTTTATTCATAATAGTGTTTTCAGGATGGCTTTGTCACCTTTCATCATGAAGGATAATTGTTTTTCTGGACAGGAAATATATATGAAACTCATCCAACATTTAACACCAAATATATAAATATTAGGAAGAATAGGAAACAGAAAAACTTCGGAGACAGCTGCACAAATGTTGGAAGTCAATTATGACAGGCCTAAGATAAAAATATGGGATGCAAAGGCTCTAACAGGCTATAATTTGAAGAGGTTGAGCTTTGCCCACTAGCTAGTTTTATTAGCTCTCCTGACAACAACAAGCGTTACCAAGGACATAATATTCACAGAACAACTTCTTGGAATGGATACAGGCATAACCCTGCTCGTAAATGAAGACTACACCCAGAATGCCCTGAGTGTTCTTCATGTGTACACTGTGCCCCCACCTCATTTTTTTTCCCCTGAAATAAACTTAATTCCACAAATACGGGTAACCTAAAGAAAAGAAAGAATGACTGTTCAAATCTCTTCCCCGTTCTGTTTCACAAGTTTCAATTATTCCGAGATTCCCCTCTCACTATTTGCAAGGAAGAAAAGGCAAGTATATTCTTTCTGGAAAAATGGGTTGCATGATCTGTCTTCTCCAGACCTGTTGTCATCCATACAGATCAGAAAAATGCTTATGTGACCATATTTATTTACCGCTGCAAGAAATAAATATTTTAGTGGACTGTACAATTATTAACTAGGAAAATTCAGAGTTACATTTTATTTGCCCAATAAAGAATGAATGTGAGGCAACTCTAAGAGCAAAATAAATAACAATTACCTTTATTACAGTGAAACAGTAACAACTTCCTCTAAATCAATAATTGTTTGAGAAAAGACTTCTATAAGAAAAAAATAAATATCTCAAACGGTAGGATGCTGAAGACAGTGACCACATTATTCAACTTTACATGGTACTGCAGCAAGCTTAAAACATTTACTCTAGGGTTTGTTTGTTTGTTTTTTTTAAAAAAATTCTATATAAAATAATAAACATGCATTAAATTAATATCTAATGAGAAATCTCTGTTCTGTGATTGGTAGTGTTAGAATTTCCATTTCAATACATGAAAAGATCATTTCCTTTATTCTGGAACACTTAAAACATTGATAATAGCTGAGAAATGACATCAAATGAGATGAGAGCAAAATCACCCGCAGCTGAGAGTCCAAACTTAGCTAGTTTTTGGTAGAGCTCATTAGGTTGCTTATTAACATAAAACGATGGGTAAAGAGCGCTCATAAGTTAGTTGTTTTCCAAAGTGTTGTCTAAAACATTCCCAGTTCCTGGAATGACTAAAAAGCTGGGTTCAATACCAGTCCTAAAACAGGACAGGGGCAGAACTGAAAAACCTGAATTCAAAATCCAAATTGTCAAGTCCCGCTCATCTACCATCTGAGACCAAGGTAATAAAATTCAATAGGTCACTGGAGAATGTTCCCCAGCCACCCAAGTTTCTGTCTATGTTTACCCTACTCTAAACAGCACGCTGCTTATCCTTGGCTTTTAGAAAATAGTTATGAACAGTACAATGTAGAAGGCACATTTTGTGTCACTTGTGTTAAGCTCAAAATCTTGCTATTGCCAAAAGACAGTCAAGAGTTAGTTGGTGGCCTAAGTAAAATCTTAATACTCTAATGAAAATACAAGTTACTATAAGTCCAATTACAATAACACTAACATCCATATGCCAAATTAATGCAGGAAAACCTCAATAATACCTTCAAAACAGTTATACAAAAAAGCTTAGGAACACTTGCCCCTTTCCTCTGATGTTATGACCACCTCCTGAAACCCCTCTGGATGCAGGTGGTACTGAAGAAGTCCCCAAGCACTGCTACACACAGCAAACTTAGATCCACTAAGGGCTGCAGTCACACCTCTGATTTCAGCTTAGATTTCACTGAAATTTTGTGTAACTTAAGCTCCTATGTAACTGTAACACTTTATACTGGACACTGCAGCTGCTAAGTCAGTGAGTACTTTTGAAATCCTTCCCTTTTCTAAAAGATAGAGTAGAGTACAAGCAATAATATTTTCAATAACAAATAACTAAAACAGCATATTGTTGTGTTTTACTATATTCTCCAGCTTTGACCTCACTGTCTCTAAGACTGAGTGGTCATACAGCTTTTTTGTTATCTCAGAAGTGAGGCAACATGATAGATTTCATAGTTCATTTTCTGCCCTGATGGTGGTGTTCACTGGGAGCTAAGATAAGAAATATGTTCAAATTCAATTACTTGATTATGATCTAATTACACAGACACCAAAATGCAAACAAGATCTAAATATAATTTTCCAAAGGTATCATAATACTACCAGATTTTTCCCACCTGCATAAACAAACAAAAAGAAATCAGCTAAATCCACAGCATTTTTGCTGTTTATTTTTAAGGTCTTTTGAATTATACACAGGCAATGAACCCATCTCCTATAGATCCAGCACTGATTAGTCAGAGTTAAATATCATGGCTCACTCCTGAAAGGTGCAGAGCACGTGCAACTAATTGGGTTAATTCAGGAAGAATACGGAACTTATGAACCTTTGTAAACCCCAGGAATTTTACTTAAATTGAAGTTCAAACATCATGTGAAATGGATTTTTCATCTCAGTAAAGACAGGAATGAATCCAGCTTGCTAATGCAACATTATAAAGCTCTGACTCATCATGCTAACAGAGAACATCTGATTTTGTCCCTTACTGACTGCCCAAGAGCCATATTATAAAAGTTCAAAGCTTGCAAAAGTCCCCAGGTTAATTTTGGCTATGTACCTGCTTCCCCCCACTTCTAAACTATATCTGTGTAAAGCACAAGCCAGGGAAGAAGAAATATATGATGTGGTCTCTGAAGCATATGCAGAAATGTCTATGCAAAATCAAACAACTTTATAGATATCTTTTGTTACCCAAAACAGCAGTGTTGCCCAAATCATAGTTCCCCAAACATAGTAAGAAAAATTAAATGTCCTAGAAGGACTAAAATGTCATCATCATTGAAGGTACAGTTTGTCTTTTAGGTATTGTTTTCACATGTGTATAACTGTGCTCCTAAGAAGCCTTCCTTAGCTTGTTTAGACTTTTCCATTTTTCAAAAAGCTCCTAAAAATGAATTTTGTGATTATACCATTATTTTTGGTAAAGGAATACAAATTCAGCACTAAAAAATGTCTTGACCCTCTCAATACTTTGCTAGCTGCACAATGATCTTGTGCAGTATGATGGGATGCTTAACTGACTTATCATCACATATTATTTCATACAGGTACTTGATTTATTAATAATAAGCTTTGTTATCAGCATGATATCAGATATTATGTTCAATAAATCTATTCAAAATTGAAAGGCAAATTCTTGGATCCTGAGCAGTCATTTAATCTATAAATGTATACGTGTAGGATCAAGTGAGGCTTTGGGGAATGACATCTTTTTTTAGATTATACACATGGAAATTATACTATGAATATAAACAAGATTCTTCCTCTTTCCCAAATTTGCCTTTTATAGATTACTGAAAGAACACACAAGCAAGCCTATGTAGTGTACAGAGCCATTACTACTTTAAAGAGAAATAGCTTACAGCTCTAAAGGTTGTGGCAGGAAGGGACTACTGTTTAGCTAGAAAGTTGGAACAAACTTCACAGGTGGTTTATATACAAAGCACCTGTGATTTGTAGCTAAAACAGGGGTTGTTTTCATGGTCACACCAAAAGGAAATATTTCACAGTGACCTTGGGATGGAGGATTGCCTTCTATGAGGACTAAACCTATTACTGTTTCTAGCATGCTGAATCACTGAACTGGTTAAAGTTATGCAGGATGTCCTGGAAGCAGAAGTCCTCTATCAAGGTCAACATTGTTCACGAGAGAAGCCTGTTCCTGCTTTCCTCGTCAGAGCAGTAGGTAATCATCCTTGTCATTAATCACACCAGTCCTAGCAGCTGCCATGTGAGAGGCCAACTTTGGGACCCAGAACTCTGGTTCAGCTCTTATATTGACTGACAGCTATAATCACAGGAATGAGAGATCCTGAAACCACAAAGCAAAAGGTGTTTGAACCCTTTACTCTTTTGGTTTTGAAGCCATAACCTATCACATTGTGATCCATCATTCAGGTTCATTTGTTTTTAAAAAATGGTGTCATAAAGAGTTTGCTATATCCTGAATCCAAAGAGTGCCATCCAATTTAAGAAGCACCTTAGACTTTAAAGAGGTGATATTCATAGTTACTGCTGGAAGACATGAGACTGAGTCAAAAGTCAGCACTGTTCTAAAACCACTTCATCTAATTAAGACTTATGAGGAAGTGTAAAATAAAAATAGGTAGAGTTGGGTAAGAGTAAAGTAGGGTAACAGTGATTTTTAAAGACTGAAGTGTAGTAATAGTGACATTTTAGTTAAATAAAATCATCTGAGCTCTCTGTACTTGTTCAGTTCCTTGTAGCACATCCATTTGAAAGCTCTTGGTACTCTTCCTTTGTCAGACTGAAGTCAGAATGGATGACTCACATCCTGCACTAGGAACGCCATTTAGTATAAAACAGGCTATCTTCACTAGTGAGGTGTAAAGGTTTTTTCCTTTAATCTTTTCAAGTAAGATTAACTCAAACAATACTTCCCAGCTTTGTCAAGATGAAACCCACATCTTATAAACTAGCATGAGGTTCTAATAAGATGATTCCATCATACACACATAGCTCATTAATTATAATTCGGCTTCAGTCTTTGCCTTGATTTGGCCATCATATTGTTTTATTCTACATATTCCTGTGATGATCCAGCACCATGTTCCTTTTATCTTTTTTTATTATTATTATTTTTACTTATTACTCTATAATAAAGCACATAAACCAATTCAAACTTCCAATTCCCAATGTGGGGCTACAGTTCTGAGGACTAAGGTGAATTAGGTGAGTTATCTGATTGCCACTTGGCCCTCTTCCTAAATTAAACCCACTATTCCTCACAGCTGGGTTTCAGATGATTACACATTCAGACTGCTACCAGGCTGAGCTCTAAACATTGCACGGTGATGAATGCCCTCAGCTCCTACCTCCCACCTCTTCTGCTGCAAAATGCAGAAATATCAATTCTATCTAACAACAACAAAAGAAAGCTTGAAGAAAATTTGTTTACATTTGGGAACGAATGGGAGGAGAAGATGGATCAAGTCCCATCCCGAACTAATTGGTATCACAAAGAAGAGCACTCCCACAGTGTGCTGAAGACCTAGATTCAAGACCCTTAACTGCTTCAAGCAGAGCTTTTCTCCTTCAGACTCCCACTTACAATGTATGTATTAAATAGCTCAAACAGGCCAGGAGGAGGGAGAGAGATGAACAGGCAGATGGGTGAATTCAAAGGCCTGGTGAAAGGGCACTCATTATTGTTTGACCAATTCCATTGCAAAGGCTCCTTATTTCAAGCACAATATTGTGCAACAGTGCAAGTACCATCATCCAGCTGCTGACGTCCTGCTGCCAGGTGGCTGAAGAGGGGTTGCATGTGCAACCAGGCCTGAAAAGCTGGCTTTTCTACATGGTCATGTTGAACTATTAAACTCATGGTGTTGTTACTGCTTTTAAGTCTTGTATGTCTCCTGTGTGAGTCACAGCAGGGGCCAAAAAATCTGACCCAAAAATGTCAGACTACAGCTACTGGCACCAAGGTGCTAGAGGCAATGTCCGGGAGAGCCTGGCTCCTGCTCCCACCTGTGCAGCCCATGGAGGGGACCACAGGAGCTGCGTGCGTGTTCTGTGGCAGAGAAAGGGGGTCACACAGCTCCTTCTCATATTAACTCGTATTATCTGTGAGAGGGGAAGCATTAGGGAGTGATTGCACAAGGCCAAGACTTGACCTGTAGCTACACGAGCAAGATAACAACGTGAGAAATTGCAAGACATTACAGAGAGCAAAGAGGAGTGCAGCAGCTCACCAGCCTTGACCGGTGACTGTACTAACAAGACAGCAATACAAGAAATGGCAGAAATGGGTAACGTTAGAGATAGCAAAGTGGGGTCATAGCTTCACGGAGTCACTGATCCAAGGCTGTAATCGCCAGGGCAACCATGCCACGCATACTGAATAAGGGTGTAAAAATAGAATAAACAGGGCATAAGGCATTTATTTGGGAAGGCAACAGGATATTAAAGAGCAAGAACTTGGGAAAATAAGAAGATTAAGAGGGAACTGAAGTGGTAACAAAAAATGTGATTTGGACTGTCCAGGGACTGTCAGGCAGCTTGATGCTTAATTATCACAGTGGAACAGGACAATGAACCCGTTGTGACTGTAGATGTATCTGATGAACATCCCCAGGGAGGTGGAGGGGGTGTGGGTGCTTTTCCTAATGTCAACAAGGGCATACCTGGCAGGGATGGAGCGGACTCCATAATCACCTTCGCTATGAGTGATGACAGCTAACAGTGCAGGGGAGGGCATTTTCACATCCACAGAAAATTTACTGTTGGGATAAGGGAATAAAACACAAATGTGAAAAAAGAGGAAGGTGGAGTTCTGGAAGACATGGGTTTTAAGACTTATACACATCACTACAAAGGGTATTGATCTAGCCATAATCCTCAGTAATAACCAGAGAAACTTAAAGGAAGTAAGCTAAGCAAGTTTAAGTCAGCAAATAAATAACAAAGATTAATTCTTAACAGGATTTCAATATTTCCCACTCTTCATCATCACCTCTGAAATCCCAGGAAGATTCAGAAATCACTATAGAAGGTTAATATAGAATTGTATAATCAATCATCGAATGTCCATAATTGTCAGCAAGCATCCTTCAACTTCTCAAATATAGGACTAGATTCTGGAATGATAATCTTTATTGAAGAATCAGTGGCATAACACAGTTCCTTTCTAAGCTAAAAAGTAATTTACTCTCCTGTCCATTGTTTATGTATTATTTTTTTGTCTGGATAGATTCTAAGGGTAGTCCATATTAATGGCTAAGTGACAAAGAAGAAAATATATTTATGACTTGCTTGTTTACAGTCTGATCTATAGCAAAAAAAAAAATATGGAGTATATATAAAGAGAGGTATAAGGACAGGACAACAAAGAAAAAAGTTTACTCTTTCAAAAGCTTCATAGACATCAAAGGAGTGCACTTTTACCAAGGTATTCTATAAAATAAAGAGACATCTTTTAATTTTATCTATTAAAATCCTAATGACATGTTAGACAGAAGTTTGAGAACTTTAGACATATTCTAAGATCTCCAAAAATCAGTTAATTAACTTTCCTTACAAACAGAATATATGTTCATGGTGCTTTAAGGAAATAGTTCTGTCTCTGAAGACTCCTTTTATTCCATGAAACACAGCCGGCCCAGAGCAGTATCAGATTAAAACCGGTGTGTGAACAGTAATGTAGAAATTTCCAAAAACAATTGTCAAAGGCAAAGAAGAACTGAATTACTTACAGTGTAAGTTTATGTTGTTACCTGATGTGTTACATATGATTTAGTTTGAAAAAAAAAATTATTAACTTACTACCTCAAGAAAAATGCTTTACACAGAAAGGAAAAAACAAAAAAAAAAAAAAAAAGGGAGGAACTGTGGCAAAAGAGCTGGTGGAGCCTTTGTGAGGGAACCGGAGAAATGTCTGGCTGAAGGAAGAGGTAAGGATCAGGGGAGGAGCTGGAAAACAAACTCAGGCTGTCTGGTAAGACAAGGTTAAATCCACTGGAAACAGTGAGTAAATCAAAAGACAAAAGTTAAATTAAATGGCAGAGTGAGTTAATGAAATGGCAGCAATGAATTAAAAACAGGCCAAAACCCAAAAGGCAGCAAAGGAAAACTTAATCAAATGGCAACAGTGAGGTGAAAAGTGGCAGGGTTAATTAATGGCAGCACAACTCAGATAGTCAAATGGCAGGAAAAGATTAAAAACTGGCAATGCTTATCAGCAGCAGTTGACATGTAGACCGTGTGGAGAATCCAGGAGATGGCTTTTGTACAAATGCTACAATATCCTTTTGTAGGAGGCTAGCAAGGGTCTTCCCTGGAGCCCAGCACAGCTTGGAGGAGCCAGAGACGGCTGCAGCTCTGCGCCTGCCAGGGCTGCGCACCGCAGCCCACCCAGGGCTCTGCTGTGAGGGCTTGGTGCTTGTTCTCTCAAGGGACAGGAGAGGTGAGAGGGTGAACTCACTTTCCTGGACACCGTTTTAGAAGGGATTGTAGTGCTGCACGCAAGACCTGTCTCAGCCTACCTTATAAAGTTAGGCTGTGCTTATTTATACAGCACTTTATTGTTAACAGGAAAAGGACCATGAGTCTTCACAGGATATGCAGCAAACAAGATCGTATTTGCTTCCAGGAGATTAGACTGACGTGTAACACACACTAACTGCACAAACCACTGTAATGATATGAAAACAGCAATTAAAGATGGGTTCAGCTAACTGTTTATTCATTCATTCTGTGGCCTACGTAGGACTAAACAGCACCTCACAGTTGACCCTTCCATATTCTGGGTGTAGCTGACTGTGTTCATAAAATATCCAGACAACTCTTTAGTGGAGGAAAAATAACACCAAATATAATTTCTGATTTGGAAACAAGTTATTAGAAAAACAATGACATATGCCTTATTTTTCCCCTATTTTTCAATCTGGTTACTAATGTATAGCCTTCCCATCTAGCCTGTGGGAACTTAATTTATATAAGAGCCATTGGTGAAAAATTTTGAAAGCCTGTTGAAAGGCCAGGTATACTAAAGCTACTGTATCATTCCTATCAGCATGCTTTTGACTACAGTAAAAACCATTAAGAGACTTGCGAGCAATGACTTACTCTACAAAAAGTGCATTTGTTGTTCCCAGCCTGTTGAATTATTTATATTTTCATTCATTGTTTTTCATAGTTTCCACCAACTTGCTTGAAACCATGACAGCTGGAAAAACAAAGCCAACAGAACTATAGTACACTAACAGTGGGTTGCAGTCAAGCAGAATATTATTACTTATCTCAGATTCTTCAACCTTCGCACCAAAAAGTGAGACAAAACATAGGATGATTTTTTTGAAGAAGAAAACTCTAAGTAATCTATCAGCAAAATACATTAACTGCCATCCTCTGTGACTAAATATGGACTTCTGACACACCAAGAATTGCAGAAAGCCTAAGATACAGCAGTGAAAAAAGTGGGAAAAAGAGATCTGGATTTTCTGCCTAGTGAGGTCCGATGATGACTTGTTCCACTGCTAATGAAAATTAGCAGCTCCTTCTGTGGAGAAACAAACCTACCGAAACCAGAAACAAAAATAGATACAGTGTACAGCTAAACATAAAGGTCAACATCTCTAGTAAAATGAACCCCTGAGACCAACATTTCCACCACAGATTGTGCCCTTCAGTACTTCCTATTCATGGGTGTGAACCTTGTCTATAAAACTATCAGTCAATCAGTACTTCGATACACTCACTGCAGTGGCCTTGTATATATCAAAGAAGCACGTTCTCATCTACCACAAAGAAGATTAATAAAATTGGGTCTAATTATAATGAACATCGATGCAAACGATCCTCATTCAAGGTGATAAGTTTGAGAAATGAGTGATGAGAGGAGACTGGAGTGGACAAGAGTCAGGATCTGATCAGCTTCAGAAAGACACACCTGTTAACTCAACACCAGAAAGGCTTCAGAAAAAAATAGCAAAGTTTGCCAGGTCATAAGAATAGTAAATATGAAACAGTTTAAAAGGGGTATGATAATCACATGTCTAATTTGTCTTTTCCAGGATTCAGGATATTATTGAACCACTGCTGTGTTAACAAGAATCTTTACATTAAATCTTGTTCTGGGATTAAGAGATGACAGACAGTGCTTTAAAGTCACAAGTTCGTACAGAAAATTATATTTGTATGACAGCACATCTTAAGCTCCCTATCCTTTAGCTTAAAAATAAAATAAAATAAAAAGTGTTACAGCGTAGCCCTGGTGTAAAATTAAAGAAAGCAAAAATTATTACCTGCACATAATTATGACTGGCTTATCCTAGAGCTACCACAAAGACAACAAAGTACATCTTAGTTTTTCTGAAATGTCTGTAACTTCAGAAAGAAAGTTATAAGAAAGAAAGAAAGAAATGATAAGAGATTAGGTTGTATAAATAGTACTTTATTTTTAACATAAGAAATTCCAGCTGCATTTTTTAGTTAAAACAAAGTCAGAGCTACTCTTCTTAGCATTTGTTTACACACAAGCTAAAAAGTGACATTTTGATTAAGTAAAATATCTGTAAAAATATCTGTATAATTAAAGTATCTATTATTTTCTTAAAAACAACATGTTTCTGCTGTAATACTAATTACTGTTCGTTGAACAAGAAGGAAAATCCCTTAGACATTCCTGACAACTGTGCTCAAACTATTATGCTAATAAAAGTAAGACCTACACTTCCAAGGTACGACTACATCACTTCCAGTTTTGTGCCAGTGAAAATGAGCCTGAAGTTAATTTTTCAACATCCGCAAGCTTCAAGCAAGAGAGGAGGACTTGCTTACCTGGGACCAGATGCTCCAGTGGAGCAAACTGCCATAGCTACCCAACTGCATGAGAACAATTTCAACAACTGGGGACATGTTCCTTAGAGGTAAGTACTGGACAATACTAAGACAGTTTTGAAGACATAGCTTTCCCATGGCATTTCACCATATATGCATTAAGAGAACACTTCAAGGCTTAGCAATGCTTCTTTTCAAAAGAACTGCCATATGCAAAAGCCACATGTAAATAAAAAAAGACTTACTTTTTGGTTGCGACTTGAGATCCACGACCTCTAGTGGAAACTGGGAAAGAAAATAAGCTGTTCTGAGTAAACTTAACCCACGCATATCATGCAGAGCCCTTCTGCTTCCTGCACTGTTTGCTATTGTTTTGTGTAAATTTATATTGAATCGTAGATTGCATCTGAACCTCTGGGTTGGTTGTGTGCAATGTATGGATGCAATGGGAAAACTGGAAGTCCATTCCTCATGAATTTCGAGGGCTCAAAGGCCACAAGTAGGAAGGGAGATGGAAAGACATAAAGCTTAGCCATGACCTACTATTTAGATAGACCAACTTAAATGCGATTAAAAGGTTCAGACATGATCATAGCAGCCATCCCACATGCAGACTTGACAGCAGCAGACAGTAAAGCAGTGGCAGAGAGTTAAACTTAGGCTGATAATGGTAACTTGGTCCAGCAGGAAAGCCACAAGGATCAAATCCACAGCATGAGGCTGAAGAAGACAAAGCGGATGGGTCATTTACATTTACTGCGTTTTCTCAGTCCCAAATTCACTATTTTTAGTGTACCAATAAAGACCCACCTTATCTGCACACATCTACCATAAAACTTGTTGTATATGCTGATGTTTATGAGTATAATGTAAAGTGTTCAGAAGCTCCACAAAAAGGTTATTTTGGTTCTGTTTGCTTTATACTACTTCGAGTAATAAAAATATTATTGCATCTATATAGCAGCAGTGTGATAGCAGCAGGGTGATTTTTAAAAAAAAATAAATTTATATTCAGGATTCTTTTATGTCCCGTATGCCTCTACACAATAAACTAATAAATGTTTTGCTCTGGCTCAAAGTCTGATTGTCTCTAAGAGAAAATAATGAGATGTGCCAGCTCATGTTTCTGAAAGTCAAAATTCGATTTTATGCAGACGTCCTCTTTGTTTTGAAGTCTAATACACTAACTACACTAAGGAGAAAATAAAGTCAGCCATGGACTTGTGTCAAAAGATGACGGCTCTCTGAACTGTTAATTAGTGCCTGTAACTTGTAGTACTAATTTTTATTACAGTAAAGTCTTTTTAGACATAGGTTTCATTAGTCTTGATGTTTCAGCTTTTGGGGTGGGGTGGGCAGGCATTACATTTTGTCCTATTCTTTCCTTCAACACAGCACTGAAAATGCATTACATTGTTTCTCATACAAACTCCTGAAATGAACAATACAGTGAAATCAGTTTTCAGTATGATGATGACACTTAAACTCCGGTCTTGAACATTCAAACTTCCACATAGTACACTCACAAGCCTGAGATTATAATAGACAGATTTTCGTTTTGTGATTAGCTGCAACAACTTGGTTCCATTTATGCTAATGTGAGCTGGACATAACCCTTAAATGATTATTTTTACTTTCTTGTCTGTGAAATTGAGATGATACCCACTTATTTTACATGCTTACTTGGAGAATGGAATAATAAAAACTTATCAACATATTTGAAATGCAGATTTTTCAATACATTTTTCATATATATTATTTTTCAAGTACAAGAGAAGTAGGGCCAGAATGTAATAGGAACACATAATAAAACACTCTTTTTCCTCATTTTACCTCTTCTAAAATTCTTTGGAAAAGAAAAAAAATGTAAAAAGAAAAAAGAAAAACCTGTGTAACACTTCGTACATTGAAAGAAATTGTTGTTTAGTGTCAGTTAATAAAAAGTATGGAATCTCTTCCTAATCACATTATCTACGTAAGCTACATCTACATTTGCACTTTAGATGAATGATATACAATACTGAATGCTATTTTTCCATCCATATATGTGACTACTTCTCTCTTTCCTCCTTCAGAACAAATCTAAAACTTCTCAAGTACAAATCATCAAAAAACAAACATGAAGAGACAATATGTCTAGGAAAGATTGATGTTTAAAAGTTTCTAGCATGACTTGCTGCAAAAAAACATGAGATTTCTAAGGTGTGAATTCTAGTTGGTTACAGAAAAAATATGTGGGGGCAGCAGATACAGGGAACTTTGCTCAGAGAAACCTCCATGTTTAATTCTACTAGTTGGCAGCCTGCAGCTGGTGTAGCCGTATCTCTCTCCGTTGTTCTACTGCGGATAAATAAATTATCATTGCAGCACAGTCATGTACCCTTAACACTAGTTACAGAGTCCGTCTTTTTTTGGTTCAATGAATATTTAGTTATACATAATACATGAGTAGAATTATAGGAGAGAAAATCACACAGACATGCATAATAAGGAAATACGCAAGCATGCAAAATTGGCCAAAGGACTACTGTATATGCCTGCACCCTCTTTGCATCATGCTAGAGAAAAGCGCAGCTAACAGAGGCAGCCCACAGCCTCTGTGCGTTGTGCAGCAGCTTCCGAGTCCCTTCTCTAGATGTCCTGGGAACAACTTCTGGGATTTTGGGGGGACTCTGGGAACACTTGAAGCCCTCCAAGGTGCCCGCTTCTGCTGGGAGAGGATAGCTACAGGAGGCTTTTACCACTGGTGACCTCCAGCAGCAGATGAGACTGCTGAGGACTGTCTGTGTGCTCAGCAACGGTGGCGATGGCCTGCAGGGCGTGGGGCCCAGCACCCCTTGAAGGAGCAGCTGCCCCCACTGCCCCAGCTACCCAGCTTGCCAGAGACCTTGGCTCAGGTGAGCTCCCAAGGGAGGATACAGGTCTCCAGGTTTAGGACTGCAGGAAGTTCACGGGGATATAACTGGAGTGAACCCAGTAAAGGGCCACTAAGATGATTGATTGGAACATCCGATATATGAGGGGAGTCTGGAATGCTTGGGAGTGTTCAGTCTGGAGCAGAACGGTACTCAAGGGGGATTTAATCAGTGTGAGGGTGGTCAAACACTAGAACAGGTTGCCCAGAGATGTTGTTGAGTCCCCAAGGATGGACACGGTCCTGGGCAATGTGCTCTGGCTGACCCTGTTCTGAGCAGGGGCTTGGACCAGGTGATCTCCAGAGGCATGTTCCTGCCTCAGCTAGTCTGATTGTAAGAGACTTTTTAGAGTTTCCATTTCATCAAACTTTGGTCTGCGTTAGTACACGTATAAAACTCCTGTTGTCATCAGTGACAGTGATTATTTGTGTGTTTCTCTTCAACCCTGAATGTACAAAATTATGGAATTCATTATGAAATAATGAGATAGCTATGTGAAAGCCATCCAGAGTGGTACTTTCATGGAATGAGGTGGAGGATAAGGGTTTTTGAAAGTCCAAGGCCTGCTGAGCTAGTGTTGGGCCTGAGTTTATTTCAGTAAGCATCCATACTGTCTGTCTGAGGTAGGTCCCGGAGCAAATAACCTGTTAACTTTGCCCAGGTTTCCTCTGGGAGGTGGGTAATTTGTTCTAGAAGTAAACCCCGTAGTGAGCAAGTGTGAATGAAGCAGAGATAACGTGGGGAACAAGAACCTTGACAGAAATATGGAGCAAGGCAAAATGACAATATGGACATATTCTCTCATAGAAAGCAGATTGCTGAAAAGGATGTACAGAGACAGCTAAGCCACTTAGTTCGCATGGTCCAAAAAGGCTGACATATGCCATGATTTCAGACAATTCAAGCTACCACTGGGAAGATTTGAAGAATGAAGTTCTTCATCACTTGTAGCATAACCAAATTGCTGTACAGACCAGTGACTACTACTTTAGGACTCACAGATTAGAAACAAAGCGCAGCAACCTAAACCCATGCCAGAAAGGAAGCACCCTTGCTGTACAAGATATTCTGGCATAGTTAACACCAGGCTACTGCTCACACAGGGACCTCTAGTATAGAGATTTCTTGGCAAGAAGTAAACAAAGAGTGTGATTAGTTAGAGGCACAGAAGCAGAACAGATCATAGCTCAGCTTGTGACTTTGGGGGAAGCTGGTTACCTAAGATGTCAAGTAGGCAAACAGTGAAGGCAAGAAGGAAGGTGTAAAAATAAAAAAGGTGCTGTTATTACCATTTTAACAGTCAAGAATTCAAATCTTACACCATTTTGATATAGCCTAATATGTTATTTTCCATATTACATAAATAACTCCGTTACCACATTTTGAAAACTCTAATCATGGGTTTTTTATGTTAATCAGGTAACACAGATCACAATATAACTTTTTTAGGAGTTAATCTGCTCTTGTGGTAGTATATTCAGCAACTCTTTCATTCACCAGAATGTACGATTCAGTACTGTTTGGATTGTAAATTCCTACATTGTGCTATTTCACATCTCTTCAAAAATGTGCCCTTGCCCACACTGTCATGCAGAAAATGCACCAATTTTTTAGCCCTCCTTTCAGCTGCTTTCCTTCATAGTTCATGGGTTTGCTACAGAAAATATTCCTCTTCCTCCTTCGTTTCTCCTTATTCTTCATTTTAACTTTTTCTGCTGAAATTAATAATCTTCTCCCATTTAATCCATTTATTTTTTTTATTTCAATGTCTGTCATTAACCCAGCTTCACATATTTCTTTATGTCTTTCTAGATCACCCCCCTTGTTATTATTATTCAGTCTTTTTGCCACCTTTGTGTCTTCACTTGTTTCTCCAGCACTTTCTAATTTACATTCAGATTATATTTTGTTTTCTATAAAAAATAAAAGCAGTTTTAACTTTGAGTTGGTTATTTTCATTGAAACTTTCCTTCTAGCTTATTTTAATGTATTTCATTCTTTTCTACTCGGAGTCTGATTTTCCTCCATGGTAATATCACGTTTACCCAAGACCAATGGGCAGTTAAATATCGCAATAACTAACATGGTTGTTGCAGAGAAATAAGATATCGGGTATATTGATCACATAAGTACCAAAATGTCATGTCTTTCACTAGCTCATCCAGTGAAAACTGGCTTAATCTAGACTTTAAAATCTACTTTAATAATACACAAGGGTTTTGTATTAGTAACTCAAATTACAGGTAAGCAAAATCCTGAGAGATTTCTTTCAAGAAAACAGACATGTATAGGTACAGGTCTTAGTAATTAAATGTTAGTCACAATTTCTATTATAAATCCAGATTCTAGGCAACATATTCTACTTGCTTAAAATTAGATCAAGAAATTTGCACAATTTATATTACTTTTAATATACACAACTAAGCTCTGCTTGAGCTCAAGTGGAAATCTTAATATATTTTGTCCTTTCCAAAAAATTTTACATTTGATATTTAATTTAGAAAATCAAAGATCCATATTATCAAAATGAACATTTAAAATTAGTAAAAAATTTTTTTCATATTCAAATGAATAGTTATAAATTAGCTACATAACTTTTTACACTTACCTTCAGTAAATAATTTTGCCAATCAAAATGAAAATGTTTTTTCACAAGTAAGACTAACACAAGATACAGTATGTATTAATATTTATCATTACTGATGGAAATCAATAAGACCATTTGATAGATGATGGGAAAATGTGAACTCGAGTTCCAACAAAACTGGAAAACCTTGCCCCTGAAAGGGAAAAAAAAGAAACGAACTGTTCTGATTGTGCCATAAACACAGTCAGGTTCATACGTATGGAGGAGAGCTTACTCTTGATTCTGGATGTTTACCAAAAGACTCACTAGAATATCGTTGATGTGGTTAGGAGGAGACTACTGACTGTAATGAAGCCTTCAGTGATCACTTACTTGTTCTCTATTAGGAACAATAACTATAATTGATAGTCCCTATTCTATTAAAGCATCTGTTTTTATATTTAATTTATAATAGAATTTTGTCGTGATCTGGCTTCCCCTGGCCCATGCTAAGAGCAGTTCCTGAAATTTAGGTGGCAAAATGTAATCTACACTCATTGAAAATATATTGTAAACTTCAGGAAAACCTTCAAGTTTATAAGAGGATGTGTCTGTCTCAGATACTAGTAATGTCCCTACAAAAATCAATCTTAATTAATGCCATGCTACTTTGCTCACTATATTCCTGGATATTTTTGTTCATTCCTATGCATGCTAATTTACCAAAGCCTTTCGCAGAAGATTGTGAGTGATTAAAAGGGCAGGACTGAGACAATCATGCAATAGTCTCAATACTTTTTTGTTAATATTTTGTCAAATACATCATCATCCTTATCTTTACCATTTTCTCTTATCTTTTCCACACTATGTGTGCAGTTCATTACTTTTACTATTTGTATCACACTTTGATTGTTACTCAGTCTTTGATATTTTTTCGATATGAAATTAGATAACCATCACCCTGTTTCAGACTTGTCCAGTTTTGCCTCCTGAAATTCTTGGATCACAGTTGCATTAACAATGTAATTAAGTAATATGTCAATATGTTGGCCCTTATGCATTATTCATCATTTGTCAAGCTATGATCCATCATAATGGCCTAGTGGGAGCTTTCAAACCACCTCATTTGATCAGCTTAATCAATTTGCTGCTGTAGACTAATGTTGCTATGTTAGTGAAAGGCATGCAATTGAAAGGTATATCAAGTTTTACTCCAAATTCTCTGTTATTATAAATTTCATATGGAATGATATATGAATGCATGTACACGTGTATAATTATCTGCATATCCACAGCAGGAATCAAATAAGACTTTTGAAAATTTAGCAGTACTGATTTGGGAGGAAAAAGAGAAACATCTGAGTATGTCCTAATTTCACACCACTTTCCTTTTGGCTAACATGCCAGGATCCATTTCTGAAGTGTTACTATCGTGTACCACCCTGTTCTGCCATATTGTGACTATTACTTGTGAGTAATGCTCATGTACCGCCATAGAGTACACACATATCATTGACACAGCTTGTGTAGGCAAGATGAAGATTCAGTGCTGCTAGTGTACAAGGAACAGAATATGGACATTGCTATATTGCTAGTCTTAATAAAAAAGGTGAAAAAGACAATTGTTTAAAGTACTTCTGTAACAACCTGATATCAGCAATATGCAATTACCAGTTCTATGAGTTCCCTTTATATTACGTGAAACCGTAAAGTCCTCTTTAAGAGAAGAATCTGTGATATCCTTCTTGAATTATTTTTTCCTCCCAATCTTTCATAGAATCACAGAATGGTTTATGTTGGAACGGACCTTAAAGGTCATCTAGTTCCAACCCCCTTGCCATGAGCAAGGACACCTACCACTAGACCAGGTTGCTCAAAGCCCCATCCAATCTGACCTTTAGCACTTTAGCTCTTGTCCTCCTTGTAGGGTTAGTACTTTTTAGACAGGTCCATTTTTTGTTTCCAGTATTTGGTGTGACACGTTTAAAACTTACAGAATGATGTAGCCAGCAGTAAATACGTGAATTTGATAGGTGAGGACTTACTAGGGTCTCTAGAGCCCAGATTTGCACATCACTGAGGCTTTAAAACTGCTAAGCATTTGTTCTGAACAGTGTTCATCATGATCTTCTCAAAGTCAGGATAAAAGGAATTCGTTAACAAACTACTTTTTAAAGGGAAAGGAAAATACTTTCTGTAGGATCACATAACAACTTATATAGCAATAGAAATAAACGTCTATGTTCCCATACAACTGCTGTATATATAGAGCTACTTGGGTAAAAGCAGGGTAAGTGGGTACTTTACTGTATTTAGTATTGTAAAAAACAGGACTCTTCATTAATACGAAAATATTTAAAATAGCTGTCTCCTTGAAATAACACCCACAGCAGTTTTCTGACAAGTTGAGCAGAGTGTTCCCAGAAAAACGAAACCAAAGCATTCTTCCATGACATGCCCTACAGCATGCTTGTGTGTGGCTCTGTGATTGAACATGATAACTATCTTATATACAAATTGTTCTAGACACACAGCTGATGGTGTTGGCAGTATGCAGCAAAGAAAGATGACCAGCAAGTGTCTCCAGAGAACTGGAAGGATATCATTCTAAACTCTGTGAACAATGCAAGGTCCTTATCATTATGGGAGCATAAATGAAGAGTAAGATTAACTACCTAGCATGAGACAGATGTATACAAGAAAAATTAATTAATTAATTAATTAATTAATTTATTTATTTACAGAAGATAAGAGCCAGAGAAAATTCATTCTTTGTACTCAAGTTGAGAACTCATAACACTGGGGTTATCCTCTGGATATTTGTGTGCGTAATTTGAGAAAAGGAGGACTTATAGCCAAGCTTTATGCTGTTTTTGAAAAACATACAGTACACCTAATGGTATACTTTTGGTGCCTTGAAGATCTATGTGATCCTTGGATAGAATACTATACGATCAATTGTTGTTCATTTTGCTCTAAAGGTCATATCAAGAGCTCTCTTAAGACCTGAGTGGTGCAAAGAGATGAGACAAAAAAGAGAGGAAAATTAATAGCTCAGTAAAGTCCTCTTGAACCATATCTGACACAGAACTAAGATATGTTCTACAAACGTACCACAGATAAGCACTCAGATAAGCAGGTGCCAGTTAGTGAAGAAAAGTAGCAATTGCGTCTCATCTTTGCCCAAGAATTCTGCTTGCCCTTGCACTCCCTTTTATGCCCATGCCCTAGTTTTCACTATTTATTCAATCCATTGCTACTGCTCATTAACAACTCTTCTGGCTATTGGCATAAGAATGAAGGTATTACGCTAAGCTGTAAGCTCATTTTTTATGACATAAATGTACATAGGAAGAAAATATCAAGTGCTTAACACAATCTTGTAATAGAAGCAAGCTAAGGTTACATTACTTCCTCTTCCTTTAAAATGTGCAGTGAAAGAGTTTGGATTACAGTTATCTAAATTACCTTAATACTACAGTTTTCCAACTTGAAAGTGCTTGACCTCCCTACTCAGTCTATAAAACATATGTATATGTACACATATATATATATATGCATACACTTGTGCATATATATGTGTAAGAATTCACATCACAATGTTTCATAAGATATTCAAATATACTAATTGGCCCATAATCATTCCTTCCTATCGTTTGAAATAATTAGAGATTTCATGTTCTGATCACTGTGAGGTGCTAATGACTTTTAAAATTACATTTGTAACAAATGGAGTTAATCATATAGTACACTCTGGTTTTATAAAATTAGGGTAAAATGTTGAATAAACCTATTAATATCATATTACCCTCAAAACTTGAGGAATCAGAGAAAATAGAATATTCAGGTGAGAAGAGGAAAAAACCAGGAGAGTAGATGTGTAATTAGATACTTGCAAAGAGCGTTATGGGTTTACTGCATGGCCCCATACATCAATCTCTCAAACAAAATTTGTTGTATTCATGCTGGATTAACAATTCCATCTGTATTTTTTTACTGTAAACTTTTTATAGCTTTATCTAATCATCTTTATCAAGAAATAATAATCTTCACCATGTTACTATTAAAATGAGATTTTAAACTCTTTGGGGAGAGGTCACAAACTTTATTTTTCTGAGTAAAGTACCTAACAATCTTCTGTCCTGTGTAATCTGTTGGATAAAATGTGGTTATCTAGGCATCTTTATTCCACAGAACAGACACTTGTTAATTCATCACACATTGAAACAAATTAATTTCAGAATTTAGCATCAACCCTTCAAAAAATCTGTTTCACACCGATTTCTAGTAGCCAAATGCAATCTACTCTAAATGTTCTTCAAAAAAAGTTTCGGAAAGCATCAGGATATTTGAGTGCCACTGATTTCTAATGCATATGAACAGAGGTAACTAACCACTATATTTTCAGACTACCTGGCATAATTTCTGAAAAACCAAGGAATTAAATGGCTTATTCAAGAGTCCAAGGTGCCCATGCAAGTCTAAGTTGAGTTTAATGCACTATCTTTTTTTTTTCTACAATTCTACAATTTTCTTCTTATTTTAGCTAAGACTCTTGCTAACACCTTATGTTTGAGAGATTCTGAAATGTCCAAAAATACATTAATAGATTCTGAAATGTCTGAAAATACACTCCCTTTCCAAATTTCATTTTGCATCAAAGTTTTATTCTGCATAATTTCTCCTCTCTTATACTGACTAACAAACTCTCTCCACTTTTCCTAGTCAGAATTACTATGCTAGAGCTAATGTTTAGTTTATATTACGAACTCTTTGAACTAGAAAGAAACTCAGTCTTTTAAGTGTCATGGTGACTTGCAGTAGCAGTAGTACAATATCCACTGACAGTCTAGCACATAAGAGACACAAGGTATGTGGAGGAACCAGTAAGATTCCCTACAGTCAGTAAGAGTTCATTTCTGCCATCCTAGCTATCTCCATACAGAACTAACCCTTCAGATTTTTGCAGTGGAAAAATAAGAAACTACTCTCCCTAAAGCCATACACACACAACTGCTTTCTCAGTGGCATGTCACAAACACCAGTATCTGAGGAACATGTTCAGTAAAGTAACAACATTTAATAACTGGAAATAATGTTTCATGTATTTATTTAGTTTCATGATACAGTATTTTAAAACACTGTTGAATTTTTCAAAATCACATGTCACTATGCCATTTAAGTAGGAGATTTTCAAAACGGTACCTAAATTAACACTTCAAATAGTATCTATTCTAATTTAAATGAAAAAAAAAAAAAATCTCACTATGTTCTATTTCCTACCTACCTGAATGTGCAGTAAAGCGTAAAGAATAAGTATTAGTTAACCATTTTCTACTTCTATGGCATTTTTTATCTGAGACATTCAAAGTATTATCATTAATCATTCAATAGCAAAACAGAAGTGGGTCACGATTAAAACTAAGTACACAAATGAAACCTTGCGTATCTCATCTGGCATATTTATATATCTTCTAGTTTTTAAATATCCATCAATGCGACAAAGTATAGGAGAGGTTTTTACAAAGAGATAATATTTAATGTTAGCTTAGGCCGAAAAGAAACTCTGCTTCATTTTTCCAATTAGACCAATAATAAATCTTTCCTGTAAATCCTACATAATTATTTTGATACACATTTTCAGAAAATAAAAACATTAATCTCTGGCAATACTTTTGACAAGGAAAATACATTATGTTCATTTTATGTAAGTATGTGAATGGTTTAATGTAGAGCACTGGTATTTACTTATTAACCGTTGTCTTTATCTGTTTTTTGCATTATGGAAATTTGGTAATATGCATGTAATGATTATAAGTACCCAGTAAAAAAAAGTGTAAAGAAACAGTGCTGCTCAGTGTTCCAACGTTAAAAAAAAAACCCTCAACCAAAACCACCAAAAATCCCTCCTATTAAGTATCTTTAACAGGGAAATTCATACTGCAGCTTTTTATAAAGAACAAGCATTTAAATAGCGTGCAAGATGAAATGAGCCTCAAACATTTATTTCCCAAAACATGGGCAAGCCTGAATAATAAAACGTCTCTCCAGTAGCTCCAAATCTCCTTTGTGCTGGGGAGCCCAGCACTGGACCCAGCACTCCAGATGTCTCTCACCGGTTCTCAGCAGAGGTGGGAACTGCTGACAACACTACTCCTAATGCAGCCCAGAATACTCTTTATATCAGATAATGCTGACCATTATCTAGAAAAGATAGTCATCAACAACTAGATAGCATTGTGCATTTATAAATAAAGGTTGGTACAATGGAAAAGAAATACAGGAAACTAATGTTTTTATGCCCTTTTCTACCTAGACATTATATCGAATGAATGTTGATGGCTGTGATGATTTTGACGCTGCAGGCAGCTCAGTGAATGAAGATACTTTCAAAATAGAGGACAAACATACTTTTTTACAAATGTGAAAAAGACCCTTAAGAAGCCAAGAAGTTGTAAAAGGTTTAAGAAACTCATCTAAAACTTACATCAACATATTGGCCTACCTCCACAGAAACACTGATTTGCAAGGAAGATACTAGCATATCACAGTAATAGTCTGTGTGTCTCCTGGTTCCCTGAACATCAGTTCACAAAAAAGTAGCCTTCCGTTTCTGCTTCTGTCATCAGTTATTTTGCTGGTCTTTTTAATTTACTTGCCATGAACATACAAACATAGCTACAGTGCTAAGACTGCTGTTGGGACAGACTTGAAAGGTGGACTTATCTACAGGTCACAGAAGTCACTAAAGCTCTCACAGGTTTAGTGCCTTGCCTTTGTCGCCCGTCCGCAGTGTGATCCTTCCCACTCCTGTGCCTTGGCTTCCCAATTATTATTGCAAAGGTTTTGTCCAGAGATTATAGACATTAAGAGCAGGTTCTGTGTCGTAAAGCGGACAACTGGGGAGAACGCTGAGCTAGAGCCAATAATGGCAATAAGTACAGCAGAGTTGTATGTGTGGAGATAATTCTCTCTGCTGGGACACCCAGCTAATCAACATAACTGTCAGGCCATGCTACTGCAGCTGTACAGCTTTTGCAAATTGAGCTGCTGTGCCTGTCCAGAACCGCACTTGCTTGGACCTCTGTGGGAGGGCCACAGAGCATCATGCCGAGCTGGAAAGGCATACCTTGGAGCTCCTTAACGGTTCAGGAATGCTTTGAGGAAGTCAGAAGGAAGATACTTTACTGCCACAGTGGATTATTACAACTTATTTTTTAACTTAAGAAGGAGTTTTTCACAGCTTATTCTTGCAGTTTCAATCAGCTCGGATTATCTCTTTATTAACAAAAGGTCTGGGCTTTTCTTTCTGACACAGCATGCCCTGACTGAGTAGTTAAGCTTTAGACATCAGGTTTTCCATATTTTTTTTTTTTTTTTAATTTCTTTCAATTCCACCTGTCCATATGACTAAGCTTAAAAATACTAGGCTGAAATTTCACTAGAACAACTTGCTTGAAAATTGGAAAAAATTGCTCTGCAGATTTCAGATTTATTAGTCTGGCATAAGAGATCGATTTCGTGAAGCCAAATAAATGGTTGGGCAGTGGTAGTTGGAACCAGAGAAAATCCTCTACGCCCTTCAGACCTTTGAGATTAACGTTTTGACAAAGGATTCGCTGCCACAAAATGTATGCAAAAACATGTCAGACATATATCCCCATGCTCAAAATGAAACACTAAATACTGTTAAGGTTGGGGTTAGAAGTCCTGCCCTTGAAACAGACACAAGCATGACAAATTTGAGGACCGTAATTATTATATGTCAGATAATCAAAGTTTCTTTGACTCTAGCTTTGTTTTTCATTGCAAGTATATACCTGGGCCAGTTGTCTTCCGTGTTTGTGCTAATTACTGTCATTCTGCTACTTTGTTGCAATTTTTAAGTAATTCATAAATTTAAATTCAATCTCTTTTCGATATGTTCTTTCCTGCCAGCTGACATATGCAGAAGAGGAAAGATAATCATATAAGGAGTTTAAGTTATTTGTGAATAAGATACTTAGCTTGAGCTACCATTTTCATTTTTATCTAAACAATGTGACTTGGAGCATTTATTATGGCAACAACACAAACCCATAAAATTGAATTGTTTTCACAGAAAGCTTATTTTAAAATGTAATATGCAAAGTTTGTTATTTGTAGTGACTGCTGTGATTTGTGACTTAATGAAGGTAACTCCAGAAGATGAAGCAAACACTCTGTGATTGATAGTGAATTATGTCAATATATTACCATGAAAAGAAATGCTATCTGGCTTCATGTTACATTAAATGAGATTCTGGTTTTTCATTCTTACCACTTTAGATCTTCTGTACTTTTTATGTCATGTATGTTTTAGGTACTCACAACATTTACAGGTGATATTTCAAAAAAAAAGTGTAAGTGGCTAATTGACAGTATGGGATTTTCTGAAGTTATTTTCCCAAATAATTTTAAAATAACAATTCTATGGATAAGTTGGCAGACATATTTTTAAGCCACTTAGACTAACCAATAAAAATATTTGAGATACATACCAGGCCACTAAATGTGAACTCAGAAGAAAAAGAAACATATTTACGTCAGAAAGTCATTTGAAAGGTTTTGAAGGTGATTTTATATTAAGCATGAACTACTTCTCTTATCATCATATTCACTACTATTATTCATTAGCCTTTTAACAGCAATCACATCAATCTGAGAAACTTCACCCTTGCAGTCAGATAGCTTTTTCTATTTCTATCATGTTTTCTGGTAGTGTACCCAATGTTTGCAACACAAAACCGTGATGTGAGTTTTACCATTTCTCATCATTTACCACATGTTTCACCATCCTAATCCCAGAAATGTGTTGCTTACAAATGGAAAGAACTCATCAAAACTAAACCAGCTGTTAGGAGCTCTTTCATTCTGTCTGTTTCATTTACTGCAAATGAGTCGTACTTATAAAAGATCTTAAGTTGAATTCCCTTCTTTATTATTTATTTCCTAATGAGCACTGAACTGGAGATTCAGTACTTTGGTATATAAGAGAAGCTAAAGCTCTTTCTACCTAAATTTAATGGAACAGGTAGGAGCCATTAGACACTACATATTATTGCTTAATTGCCTGGCTGATTATCTGCTCATTATTTGCTTAAATGCTTATTTCTCATTAATGCATAACTCTCATCAACTGCATAATTGCTAAATTGTCATATGGCTTATACTTTTCTCATCTACTGCCCTTTCATTGGAACTTGTACACTTGTACCACTATAATGAATATTTTTGTTGCCCTCATTGTTTTTCCTACCGCAAAAGAAATCCTTAACTTTACTATTTTGCTCTTCCTTTTGTTTTTCTCCAAACATTGCTTCCACTTTTCTTGTGTTTTTTTTTCTGCATTGCTATTTCCATTCAATAGAATTTAATTTAATTATGATTCCTTCTGTACAGTTTTTTCTTTCCCCTACATTTTGCTCTCCTCTGTGTTGACCAATAGGCCTGAAAATAAGCTGCCCTAAGTTAAAAATGTTATATCAGGCTGATTTTCTTTGTAGCTCCAGAGGTCAATGTACAGACAGGTAGAGCCAAGTACTGGTTTTAACAGGCATAGGCAACCTGCTGTTATTTTCTACCTCCCTTACAAATCCTGACAATTTCAAATAGACGATAAAGTAAAATAACATACTTCTATCATGTTCTAGAAGGTGAGCAGGCAGTCTTTAAAGTAGCTTATGTGTACAAAACTGTTTATAAAGTGCCAGAAAAACTGCCATGAAACAGTTAAACTGGCATCCTAGGAGCAGAAAATGCTCAGTTTGAGCAAGTGCTGAATCCCATACAGATTAAGCCTCACAGTTCAAGACGCCTGCTACAATTTCTCTTGTAGTTGTTATGCGTATGACATCACATCTTTGTACAGGCAGGTAGGCAAACGTAACTCAGTCCAACATAAAGTCTGCTTCAGTTGTGTTATATGATTTTTTTTTCCTACTAAAGTCTTTTTAAAGAAATCATTGCACTTCAGAAGTTCCAAAATACATTGCCAACTGAGGATTGAAACAGCAGTAGCAAGTTACATAGGTGGAATATAACCACTCCAAATTTTTTTGTTTACAAAATCCCATTAACCATCATTTCATCGCCCAAATCTCTTACTACATAAATAGATGTCTGACAGCCCATCTAGCTGGTTGATAAAATCTCTTTACTCCCATAATTCCATGCTAAATCTCGTCAGTAAAAAATACTTGTTTACTGACTTGAACTGAGCAAACATTGTAAATTTTTGTTCTGTGCTAAATTTTCCTTCTGTGGGATGTGTATGCTAGTTGCAGACATGATTTTAAAGAAAAAAAAAAGATATGTGCAAAACTTCTATTGTTCACACATACCTGCCTCGCTAACCACAAGGGAAATTAATTCATCTCCAGAAAATATTCATTTTGTTCCAGTCTGCCTACCTGAGCTTGTTGTATGAATTAACAGAGACAGACCTTGCTGAGAATTGCAATATACCACTAGGAAGTTTATTTGCAGAGAGCAGACGTTTTATCAGTCTGACAATACTATTGAATTCAAAACCACAAACAATTTTAGTCTGTAACAAATTGAACATTGTGCAGACCTAAAATAGTTCTGGTTGAAAAGCCTACGCACTTTTTACCACTTACAATAATAATATAAAGCAGCACTTGTACATGTGTATGCTCATGTCATAGAAAGAAGAGTTTATCAGTATATTGACCACCAGGTAGTAGTCCAAGAGGAAGGTTTTTGTCCCTGTGCTTAATAAATTATTTTAATATGTGTTTCACAAAGAATTATGTGGATGCTGCTCCTTGTGGCTGCAGGTACATTCTCCCATTGCATCCCCTACAATGCCATGGAGTCAAAATTCCCACCATGCTATACCCTGCTAGATATATTTATTGTACCCATCATGATGGGAGCATCCACAGGTGTCAAGACACCCTCCAGTGAATTTTCTGGCTGTCAGACCTCAAAGGGTGGTGCGGCCTGCCTGTGACACCCCCACTCTTTCAAATCACAGTTCACAGCCTCGTCCTCTTCTGCATAGTGTGCTTTTTTAGAAGTGACACACCACAAGCAGGACACGCAGTCCACCCATGCATTGTCATGCCCTGCTGTCACGTCCATCAAGCACCTGATGGGGGCTGCTCCCCCATTGCAGGGGAAACTTCCGTGAGACACTCTTTTCGGTGCTGCCCACAGTGCGCACGGGTCCGCCATCCATGTGTGGCCATTTTCAACCTGTCGTACCCATGTGATCTCTGAGCAGCCTCAGATTAGATGCCCGTTTCCTCCTGCCATGTGCAGAGCGGAGACCGAGAGGCCTCACATCTGTCTCAGCCCGATGAGATGTCTGTGCAACATTTCTGGGGCAGCCTTTGGTCTTTGCACGGTGCTGCCAGGCACAGGCAACCCTGCATGCACGCATGGGAAACCAGGACAAAATGCCAATCCACAAGAATGTGCATGTGTGGATGGTAAGGAAATCCCCAAAAGGAATCCCCAGAATGACTGGGCGAAGCAGAAGACCCGTCCCATGGGCCCGTGAGTCAGAAACCATTTCGAAGAAAGACTCACACAGCAGGGAAGGGGGATGGGGACCGCCCAGATACCTCTGAGGTCATGGCAGGCTGCAGGTGGGTGCCATGCATCTTTCCTTTTTCTCAGGTCAATGCTGTTCCATGGAATGTTTCAAAAATCTCCAGTGACTGCCTGAGGAGTGAGAAGACCAATATGTGCCCTGCGGTGCTTCCAAAACTAAGTCCTGCCCCAGCCCCACAGCCAATTTTATACCTGGTGCCAGCTGTGTCACAGACCCCCACTGCGATGTGGCCACTGCTGACCTGATGTCCACTGTGACATGGCCACCACATCACTAGTTTTCAGTGCCAGGAGGCTGGAAAAGGGTCCAGCCTGTGGCTCCCCGGGGAAAATAGGGCTGTGGGTCTTGACACTTGGTTGATGGACAAACCCTACAACCCAGGCCCATGGGAAGACGTCGATGTGCAGCACCAGTGATCCCTCCCATCTGTGAGGAGGAACCTCTTGCCTGGGGGCTGCCATCCCCTCACAGTCCCTCAACACCTCCTGTTGCCCTGCTCCTTGCTGGCTTTCTTCTAGGCTGCAAGGACCCAGGAGATGCACAAGGGTCATGCAGAGTCATAGACTCACAGAATCACAGAATCACAGGGGTTGGAAAGGACCTCTGGAGATCATCTAGTCCAACCCCACTGCCAAACCAGAGTCATCTAGAGCAGGTTGCACAGGATGATGACCAGGCGGGTTTGGAATGTCTCCAGAGTCAGAAACTCCACCACCTCTCTGGGCAGCCTGTTCCAGTGCTCTGCCACCCTCAAAGGAAAGAAGTTCCTCCTCATGTTCAGGTGGAACTTTGTACGGTCAAGTTTGTGCCCATTTCCTCTTGTCCTATCACTGGACACCACTGCAAAAAGACTGGTCCCATCCTCCCGGCACCCTCCCTTTAAGTATTTGTAAGCATTGATGAGATCGCCTCTCAGTCTTCTCTTCTCCAGACTAAAAAGATCCAAGTCCCTCAGCCTTTCCTCAGAAGAAAGATGTTCCAGCCCCCTAATCATCTTTGTAGCCCTCTGCTATGCCCTCTCCAGCAGTTCCCTGTCCTTCTTGAACCAGGGAGCCCAGAACTGGACACAGTACTCCAGATGCGTCCTCACCAGGGCAGAGTAGAGGGGGAGGATAACCTCCCGCGACCTGCTTGCCACACACCTCTTGATGCACCCCAGGATGCCATTGGCCTTCTTGGCCACAAGGGTGCATTGCTGCCTCATGGTCATCCTGTTGTCCACCAGGACTCCCAGGTCCCTTTCCACAGAGCTGCTTTCCAGCAGGTCAGCCCTTAACCTGTACTGGT
>VYXH01002022.1:824766-873485 GCA_013397275.1 Burhinus bistriatus | reverse complement strand
CCACCATGTTTCTGTGATGGTGAGTGAGCCCTGCAGTAACCGTGCGCCAGCATTGTATGCCACATATTGCTTCCTAGACGTTTCTGCACAGCAACTGTGGTAGCTGCCCCCTTCTTCAAGTACAGAGTGCACCATTAAAACCAGCGTGGGCAGAGCATTCTTCCATTATAGCTACAGCCTGGAGACTGGTAACTGCGTGGCCATGCCTGAGCAGGAAGAAAGGGCCATTGGCCTGCCCTGGCATTGCTAAAATATTCCTGAGTGCCTGGTCTGGGCAGCATCCAGCATCTCCTGCGGAGAATGCGATGAAGCCTGTTTTTCCTTCTGGTTGGTCTGAGAGACAGAGGTGACTCTTCAGGGACCCGCTGCAGGGCCCTGCCCTTGGCAGCAGCTGAGGAAGGAAATCAGACTCATCTTTCAAACTCCTACTGCCAGGAGCAGCACAGGAAGGTGCCCAGACCAAATCAGGGCAGGGCAGGGCAGGAGCACAGGGGCCGAATCAGCCCAACTCATCAGGTGGCAGCTGGCAAATGTGGGTCTCCAGACTGACCTCCCAGCAACATGCTCAGCAATGCTGTTGCACGGGACCTCATTGCAAAAGAGGGGCCTGTCCCCTTTCCTAAGCTGTACGTCCATACAATGCCACCTACCAGGTGCTCCTGGCACCTTCAGCTGCCCTGGATCTCCTCAGTGTCGTCGTTATGGGTATTGTCCAGCTCTGCTCTCCCCCAAGGCTTCTGGCCCTCAGTCCACAGGTGCATTGGGCATCTCCCCACACTCCCTGCAAGCATCCGCATCAGCTCTCCAGAGCAGCCAGCCCATTGCCTCCAGCCTGGGGCTGGGTAAAGCCCAGCCCAGGAGCCTCCTCACTGCCCGCACCTCAGCTCAATCATGGTGGCCACAGCCAGTGCCAGCCCCAGCTAACAAGGACAAAATGACCAAGTCTTGTTCCTGAAGTGGAGTCATCATGGCATCAGTTTGACATCTCCACCAGGAGGTGTTTTCAGCTGGGTCTAAAATGGATCTTTGCAGAGATGACCTGTGTGTAGTGGCAGTGTTATTGGCACAGTTCCTTGTGTGGAGGTGAGGACATTCCCCTTGCAGAGAGGCCCACAGTGATTTATAAATCAAACACATTTATGAATCAGAATTTACAGGTGCTGCCTGTGGCCTGGTAAAGATGAAAAGCAGCAACAGATCTGAATCCCCCAAACTATCACAGTTAATAGTGCAACATGGGCTTTCCATAGAGATCCCATGGAACCACAGAGGAGGACGTGTAAGGACACTAACGCTCTTCTCCAGGGGAACCAGTCCCTTTCTGAATGCCACACTGGCTTCCTCGGAGGTTCCAAAATTTGACCAAAGAAAGGTCTCACCTCCTGCCCCACTCCAAAACCTGATGTTTATCGCATGCACTTCTGGCCCCAGGCTTTGATCCCATTGGTGACTTTTGAAGGGTTGTTCTTCACAAGTGCCTCTCAACTGTGAAAGATCAAAGAAAGCATAAAGGGAACATATGTCTGGCTTTTCTTGGCAGATGCCAAGAAGACGTATCACCTGGTAGCACACCTGAAGAAATAGCATTCATTCTCTGGTGAATTATTCAACAGCTGAGACCATCTGTTTCATTCAAAAACTTTGATTTCATGAGCTTCATTAGCTGCTCCCTTGCCCTTGAAAGGATCCTCAGGGTTATTCAGTAGGAAACCACTCTTGATTTCTTCCTGCTTGTTAACACAATGTGACATTTAATTGCAGCCAGTAGAGACCTGGTTTAGTGCCGGTGGAAGTTCAGAGCTGACCTACATTCAGAGACATATTTATACTTGCCTCCCTTCACTGGCTTTCAGGGGCAGCATCTGCAGAGCAAGATAATGAATGGATCGCTTCCCTTAAATAGAAGTCCCTGTTCATGGTGTAGTTTGAGCTGCCTGTTGTAAAGAGTTTCAGCTGGTTCAGAAAGAGACCTTTGCAGAGACAGCCCATGCTGTGTCCCTTATCCCGATGGGCAGGACCTTACACAAGGAGAAAACAGGAGCTTGCTTTGCGCCACATAGAAAAGATGACTCAGACGTGAATACCATTGCAACATCTCTACTCTTTTTGGTGGATTACCACCATACGTGCTTATTTTTCAGCCATTTCCTGAAAGAAAGTTCAGTGGCGTACACAGTACAAAACTTCTGTGAGTAATTAAAATGTTCCTGTGCCTCAGCTGGTATTTCCCCCCCTATATTTGAAATCCCATTTCTGAATCAAACCCAAACAATGTGAATCCCACCCTTGCATCCACCTTCAGCTATCTAGAGTGGACCCACCACCCTGGGTGCCACCACCCTCACAGGGATGTGGGGACGGCCACCTGACCGGTGTCAGACCTCTAATGCAGCAGTAGCAGCTGTGTCCCAGCAGTACCCGCATGTCTCTGCTGACACCAGCCAGGAGCAGCCGCAACGCAGGGGCTGGGAAATCATCAAACCCCACGCTGACCTCCCAAACTGACCCGCCAGGCCCTGAAAACACCTTGTTACTTGTTCTTCTTTGTGAAGGGAAGGAAGACTGCTCCAAGACATAGGAGAATTCAGCACCTTAAGAAATATTCTATTATGTTCTTCCACTTTTTTAATATTGGGAGGATTGTGACAAAAAGCAAACAAAACCAACTCGCTCTCCTGCCCCAAGGTACTCCCAGAGGGTCAGCACCAGGGCAGAGAAAGAGAGGAGCTTGCTCCAGAGAAGCTGTTCTGACAAAACTCAACATGGTTTTGAAAACTCTGGGGAATGGGGCTTACTTTTTTTTTTCTGTGGATGTCTGGCCTGACAACTGGCTTCATTCGGAATCCGATTGCCCTCTTCATCTCCTGAGCAAGGACTATTGGAAGGGATTGTGTTTTACAGAGTGTATACGGAGGAGCTGAAGGAGCAAGGTTGTATGTGGATGCGGGAGCAAAATAAAACCAGCTAGCCTGGGCGAGGAAAGTCACAGCTGCCTGGGGAGATCAGCCTGGTGCAAGTTAAGGTAGGAAGTTCAGAGTGTTGCAGCTCCTCTAGCACAGGCCATTTTTGCATTTTTTTTTTTTAGTATTGCTTTGCAAGAATTTAAGCTCCACCGAAAACCCACTTATTCCACAATTGAGGTGTTTAGCTGGGGAGTTAGAGCAAGACACCAACTGTGGGGTAATTATGCTGGGAAAACTGGAAAGATTTGCAGCTCCCAGAACCGTGTCCCGGTAACTGTCAGTGGTCTTGAAGCTCCAGAAAGTTCCTATTACTGAAATGACTCCCGAGAGGATTTGTGGTGTTGTCTTCCTTTCTTTCCTTCCTTCCCAAATCAGAGGTGAAGCAGGCTCAGTTAGTCCTGACATGTTTCAGACCAACCAAGAAAATCCAAGGCCTATTGAGAACCTCTTATTCTGAACGGCAAACCCAACGCATCTGCGATAATGTTTCATTTTAGCAGTCTCCCAGTGGCATGAAGCGCAGCAGGTTACAAGGAGACTTGGAAAGACTCAGTACTTTAGCATTTTAAACATTTTAAATGTTCTGTCATACAAGAAGACAACAAATGGGTCTGAGGTCAAACTTCCAGTGTACCTGGTGAATTTAGAGGTCCATGCACCATTGAAAGTCATTGCAACTTGTTTCTAAAAGCTTTAAATTCTGCACAGAGCTTCTGTAACCACAATCCTGCCACAAGCAGTTTTCTCCAAGTGCTGCAAGACAGCCGTAGTGCATCTGGGTTTTTTTATCAGCAAGCCTGACAGAAAAGACATATTTTACTGCAAGATGTGACACTTAAATTTTGAGTGTATGCTAGAAGTCAACCTACAGTAGCAAGTCCTTAAGTAGTCTCCAGAGGAACAACCTCCCTGGCAACCAGTTTTTCTGGTGTATAGGCTCAAGTGTTTAAAGTCTTCCAAGCAAAACTCCCCTCCCTCCTCTGCTCTCCGCGTGTTCCCCCTCGTGCAGGCTGCTCGTCATATGGAGTCTTCCTTGCAAACGGGAGCAGGAGTTTGTAATGACCAGCTGGCAGAAAGAAGGAAAGTACATTGTGTTACTGGGCTGTCAGATCTGCAAAGCTGACTGTTTAGATCAGCCTTTAAAGACCACAGTGTTAAACGGTATATCGAACATCTGCCTGTTGCTAAAAATTGGCTTTTTACAAGACAATCTTGGACTCTTCTGGATGTACAGTAATTCAGATATTTGTTCCTTGTAACGAGGGCAAAGACTGAGCAGCCCCATCTTACTGGGGACGATTATAAACTCCGTGCAAGACAGATGCCAAGACCATCTGCTTCCAGAAAGGCAGCCTTCTTAGCAGCAAGTTGCATGAGGATATGTGGGCTATTTCCCCCTCTTGCATACGAAAAAAGTCCAAGAAGAAGATGGCACGAGGCCAAAGGAACTATGAAGTTTCCTAGGCAGAACTCCAAGAATGATGGAGATAGTTCACTAATCTGTAAAACCTTCACTGTAAAAGTAATTGGTATTAATAAAAGTGGCAACACATTGGCACATCATTTCTGGAAGTTACAGATGCATGATCAAGGGGAACAGAATTATGACGCTGTGACAGCAGCCCTGCACTCTGGCTTGCACGTATTCCTTCCCGGCAGCGTGACACACTTGCCTCCAGCCCTCCCAAGAAGCTCCTTTCGGCTGGAATCACTTTGTTGCATTCTCCGCCTAATGTTAGAGAAGAATAAATTGGGGGAACTGGAAACACGCTCTTCCCTTTTCTCCCAGTGCTGCCTTTTCCCTGGCTCTGTCTGCTCACACGCCAAGTTCAGCCTACGGGCCTCAGTCTAGACTTGTTCTGACCAACATCTGTAACAGAGCAATTTCTGGCGAAACATGAAATTGGGAAGATAAGAGAAGGACATGATTCGAGTTAATTAGCCCAGCAAGAAATCTTTTCCCAGGTGGCTGCTGGAAAGACAAGTCTAGCCTCGCACCACACAGACACACACCGTCTATCCTTGTGCACAGCAAACTAGCTGACAGCGTGAGCTTTGGAGTTTGCAACTCTCAAGCCGACAAGAGGGAATTATCCTCATAAAAATTCCCCCTGCAGGCTTCAATGCAGATGTGAGAAATTCCACAAAAGATTAACACGGTAACCAACTGTGAGGGACAAAGGATTTTATCTGCAAGTTTCTAGGGGAATTTTGATTCTGGGCCTGTGCAAACATTTAATCCCAATTCATCAACTCCAGCAGAACTGATTCAGTCAACATTTCGTATTTTTTTTCTCCAAAGACAACACCCAGTATATTACTACAAAAGTTTATACACTTATTTTTATACTTGGTATCTTTTATATATATAAAAAGAGAAAGTTCTGCCTGGTAGGTGACACTTGGAAAAACACAGTACAAACTACAGAGCCAAGCATTTTGTGTATTCTGGTTTAAAGGCTTTTAAGCATTTGGGAAAGGTTTTTCTGATATGGAAGCTGATACACATTCCTGTGAGAAGTTTCTGTGTCTGCTCTATTCCTCCTCTCCTCCCGCATTCCCTGCACTTACAAGCTGTTAATGGTCAGGGCACACTGCCACATATCCATTTAGGAAATGTATTTGAAGGAAGAAAACTGTTCTAAATTATTTCAGCCCACTTACTCCTGAAGCGGCACCCAGGGCACAGCACACACCAGAGCGCAACTCCCAGCTCAAGAGTTGAGTCTTCCCTGCGAAAAGAACGATGTCGGAAATTCACCCTCTGCGACATGACAGCAGCTCACTCCTACCCACACCCCGAAGAGCCAAGAAACAAGAACAGCCTCTTCTCTCCCTGCAGAGGGGATGGTCCTCGGGACATGCTGGACCAGCTCTTTCCTCTCTCCAGGCTCTACCATCTCCTACCTCAGTACTCGGCACGCGTGCGAGGCTAGGCAATACCCCATTACAACCTGTACACCTCTTGTGAAAACAGTCTGTGGAGTTTTTCGGGTACACAAGGCTACCGAGATGGGAAAGTAAACAGAAACATGTAAACTTGGTGCAGTTACGTGACAGCATGAATGGACAGTGGAAAGACTCTCAAGCTCAGTTTTAGAGAGTTGGTCTAAAAATGCATAAGCTCCATGCTCAATCACAACCGCCTAACTTTAGCAAGTACTCTTTGAAAGAATAAAATTGTCTCGTTAATCAATCCTTCCACAACAGGAAATTAAGGAAAAAAAAACCAAACAACAAAACCCCCCCCCCAAAACCCCACACAAACCCAAAACCAACAAAACCCCCACAAAACCTCCACCCCATTTCCTTCCATCTGCACAATTTGAGATTCTTTGCATCTCATCTACGGAAGTGCCTTATCTTCTATCCTGCTGTCAATTAAGGCAATTACTCCTTTGCTATTGTTTATAATTGATGAACAGTGACTGCATTTATAGGGAATAATATAGTGTAATTCAAACCTGTAATTAAAGACTGATCAATGGGATAAATTTGTTACATATTTTAATTTCTATGGTGTGCTCAAAAAGAGAGCATATAGGGAATTAAAAGGACTTTTTTTTTCTTGCTTTCAGCTTGCATGAGTTTTGCATGAACAGTGCAAAAGAATGAGTTTATCTGAATGCTGGTACAATTGCAAATTAAAATACAAAAGGGTAAGAAATATTTTATATGGACACTGCTAGACAGAAGAATTGAATGAAGATAAGCAGAATTTTTATAAAAAGATTTATTAAAAATAAGTTCTTCAATGAGAAAAAGTGTGACATGTATATACATTAAATTGTCAAAAACTTTATGGGGCTTATAATACAGTGTATTCCAAACTGAACAAGAGACATTCACTTTTTTTTTTTAATATGTCATGCTTATTGGAAGGTAACAGCATATGGGAAGAGGAAACTACACACTTAACACACAACCATTACAAGCAAAATCTTGAAACTGAGGAGTACTTGTAAAGATGAAACTCAGTGATCAGCATGATACTATTGTTAAATACAGACAGAAACCAAGAGTTTATGAATAGTCTTCGGCTGATACAGTTTACCTGACAACTGCTAGCTTCTGATTAGTTCTTCATTTCTACTGTGAATTAACAGATCTTAGCAAGTGGCTTTGTGTTCTATAAAGAAAGAAGTATTTTGGGGACAACAAAATACCACCCAAAACCAGGTAAACAAATGCGTCTTTTTCCAGCTCTACTGCAGTAGCTATCAAAGATTTCTTCTTAGGAAGGAAGTTACACAATTGCTGGTCGTCTCCTTTAAATCCCCACATCTCTGACAGCCAGAACCACAAAAATAGTTTTTCTTAAAATTATTTTATTTTACAAGAGTGTTTTGCACAAAAAGAGACATGACAAACTAACGCTTGATTCTGCATGCTTCAGATGACCTCAGCTTCTCATACTCAGAGGTCATATTTAGAACTACATCCTTTCAGTTGTGTCTCCTGAAGATTTCCCACTTTTTAGTGCATATATACAGGTAGCTGAGAACTGCAGTATTACAAATGTCTACCCATTCTTACAGTAGAATTCACTCTAATCTCAGATGTATGCAGGACTTACATCTTTAGATCTTCGTAGCATCCTTTTTAGTCCCACAGTTTAATAAGACCATCCCAGCCGCATGTAATAACTTTAGATGTTTCGTGTGGATGCCACACTGCACCGATACAGACTTTATCATGTGCTTTTAATCTGCTGTAGAGTTTTGTCGTCTTCCAGTCCCAGATGTTAAGTTTTCCATCTGCATCTCCAGATATCACATAGCTATATTAACAGGATTAAAATAAAAGCTGTATCATGTGCGAAGATTGCTTGTATTATAATACTTTTACATTG
This sequence comes from Burhinus bistriatus, assembly GCA_013397275.1. NCBI lineage: Eukaryota > Metazoa > Chordata > Aves > Charadriiformes > Burhinidae > Burhinus > Burhinus bistriatus. The sequence continues at coordinate 865,670 of VYXH01002022.1, read as the reverse complement.
AGCAATGGAAAAGAGCTTCACGCAGTGAGCTTCCTGTCTGACAGTCTGCAAACATACCTACCAAAGAATTAGCATTCATGCTGTGCTCTAAAGCGCACAAGTCCTGCAGAAGGTGATTCATCAACTGCGAGGTAAATGTGCTAAGCAATGCGATTATACCATACACTGTGTTACTGGAACTAAAGAGAATACATCAGCAAAAGAGAAAGTGCCAGAAGTTTCTCCAAAATTTATAGACACGGCTCTCCACTTTTTCTTCCAGTTTTGCTGAGGTTATTCTCCAGTTTTTATAGTAATGAATATCTTATGTACATACAGTGGTAAACATATGGGCATATTACTAAGCAAATAGGATGAAAAAGATGGTTCTCTGAACAATAAATGAGGATACCCACACCAGACTTGCAAACTGGGAAAACTGGGCAAGTCCAAATCCCAGGTATTCTGGACAACTGCATTAGTGTGGGAATAGACCCTGTGCTGCAGACCATGCGCAAAAAGAGCCAGATGCAAGTCAGAAGTGGAAGCCTCCTGTGCTGGACCAGGGCTGGGCAAAACAAAACGAGTCTCTGGATCTTTGCAGAATGGGGAATCTGGACTACATAGACTGTTTTCTAAAGGTTTTTCAGAACAACTGCTAGGTATAACTTAGTCCTACTGAATGACAAGAGCAAACTTTCCATTCTGCTGCTTGGCTAGAGAACGCTCTCTGATACCAAGTTAATAGGGTGGCTATGAATGTTGCAGAGGATTCAAAAAGAAATTTAGTGTCTCTGCTGGCAAGTTTCAAGATGAAGCTCATTCCCGCAAAAACTTACCTCATGTCAGGTGAAAAATCCACTTGACAAGCGTAGCCAGCTACCATGTGACCTTTGAAAATTTTCTTTTTGTTTAATCTGAATCTGTTCTGAGCTCCAAAAATCAGAATTTGGTTATCCATAGACTGGCAAGCCAACCACTTCCCTACAAATGAAATAAACAAAGGTGGTATCAGAGTGTTGCATCTGAAGAAAGAGACTTAACTGGAAAGTTTTAAGAGATTTTTATAACTTTTCTTGCACTATCTTAATCCAGATTTTCATTATGTATCAGGGTTCTAGGTAGCAGCTGATATTGCTTCGGCCTGGTACAACTGCCAAGAGGCAAAACCTTATGTTTGACAAGATTTGGGATGCCTATTCCTACAAAATGCACTCAGGACTGTAGAAAAGCTCTGGCTGTTATAACAAGGTGCTGCATCAATCCCATTGACTTACTGATAAGTTTTAAGCTACTGAGTAAGCTTGCTGGTGCACATAATCAAGTAATCCAGATAAGGTAAAAAACCCCATCTAGCTGCAATCTATTTCATTACCTGTTTTGTGGGCACTCTAAGATCGTCACCTCTTATTTTCTTTATGGAAAAAACAGGTCTAAGGTAGACTTAGGAGTTTGAAAATCTTTATAAATTTTTGCAAATATTTAGTATTCTCTGCCCTAATGGAATACAATTTAATAAAGATATTTTAGTGAAAGAAAAAAATTCAGGCTTTTCTGTTCTTAAATCTATCTCATTTTGTGTCTTGGCAGTGCATTAACTCCTGCCTGAGAATCCAGTGAAGACGATGTGCTACAGAACACCATAGAAGAAGGACTTCTGTCCTGAACTCCGTGTATCAGTATTGCCTTTAGAGTGTTTTACGCGAACACTGATAACACAAAATGTGCTGACTTGGCTGTAAATCTGACCACGCTTCCAGCCACTAGCTTGGAATTTGAGGATTTTCTTCAGCATCCCCAAGAAACAAATCAAGTGTGTACCCCAAGCATGTTATTCTCCTCTTCTACTTTTTAAAAGGTCTGTTTCCTACATCGCTCAGGAGGAAAACTTTAATTTATGAGATTCATAATTTAGTGCCCCTAAGCAGAAAAGTTCCACTTCTGTAAAATTTTCAATTTACTTTTCTTTAAAGGAATCATTTAACTCCAAAATGATGCATGATGTGCCTGGCACAATCTGTAGTGTAACTATTCCGAAAGAACTTGTTTCATGTGATACTGGACTAATGCATATCAAGATAGTCTTAGTTAATGTGACAGGTGACGTCTTGAGCTGAAAAGATGACTACTTCATCCCTAACATAATTTACTGTTTCATCTCAGAAACCAAATATGCAAATGCTGGCCAGCCAGAACTGGAAAAAGAATGAGAAATCCAGTATTTCAATGTGGAAGAATGAGATGAACTGAAAAACTGCATCAGAATACAGCAAGTTGTGCAATTTCAGAAACAGGGGTTGACATAGGCCAGCTTGGGAAGATAACATTTTTAAATGCAGCCAGCTCTTTCTCCAGAATCTTCCTTTTTATATCAGGAACCCACTTCTATTGTTAAGAATAAAATATACTGCAAAGCAAATACAATTTGATGCTGACAGCTGGCTGAAAATGTTAGCTGTGCAACAAGTTGATCAGCCACTACTCAGCATAATAGGACTGTTAACTGTAAATCTGGCAACGCTTTAATAATGTTGACATTAAAGCTATTTAATTTTGGCCAAAACAGATAACAGAGATTTTTGTCCTGTTAGAATGATTTTCACTGATTACTGGAGGCACTAAATCTTTATCCTCCTTCAGTTTGATTCTAATTGAAGAACATCAACACCAGTGAAACATTAACATACAGAACCACTGAGATAATTTGGGATTTCTCTTGTACAAGACCTATTTGAGCTATATTCAGAACAGAAAGGAACAGCATTAACAGGATCATGTATGACAGCAGTTCCTGCTTTAACGGTGGTACCACAAGGATTGCTGAACTTGCTTAGTACTCTGCAGCCATTGTCAGTTCCCACCATTGTTTATCTTAGTATTTTAAATACAGCAGAGAGCACATCATAGCTCTATGCAAAGAAAAAGTCCTTTTGCCTTGTCTGGATGAAGGTCTAAATTTAAATTGATACACTTAACCTGACATAACCCCTCATTCTGACATACTTGTTGATCTTTAAAATCAAAACCAGATCCCATCCAATCTTGGAATAAATGCACACACTGATTTGAGGGTGGGGTGGGGGGGTGGTTAGTGTGGGGTGATGGGGGATGCAACACGGCAACATTACAGAGGTATAGTCAGTAAGACATGCCTATGTAAACTAGGCCTAAGAAGGCAGTAAAGTGTTAACCTACCATTTGGAGACAAAGTCACGGCTGGCATCGAATGCATACTTGGCTCAGCTATGTACTTGAAGTCTACAGGAATGTCCCTGCAAAAGGAAGAAGTATCTGTTTTAGGAAGACATGGAGATGTTCCCAAAGGGCTGCCTCCAGTCAGCTGATTTACTCAGCCACTGAACCATGGAGAGCGTATGCTGGTGTCCAAAGGAAAAACATGCAAAAGCTCAAAAATATTATGAATGCCCACCTAGAGAGCTCCAGCTGCAGAGCCATCTACAGGATAACCTCCGATAGCACGGATTTACCCTAATCAAATGACCCAGAGTCTAAAGCAGAATCATAATTCCAATTGTTAAGAGTAAAACTGTAACACAAAGATACTCTATTGCCTCCAGTTTAACTGCAGCTCCTAAAAAATTCTTCCATAGGTAGCAAGAATAGACTGATATATGCATCTATCTTACTGGAATGTCTTACTGACTTGAGTTTTAACTAGACTATTTCTGCCTTTTCTTTAAAAAAAAAACAAAACAAAAACAAAACCAAACAAACAAAAAACAAAATACAACCAAACCCGAAAACAGGAGTCTCCCTCTCATCTCTCTGACAATGCCCTTTTCTTCCTGAACCGAACCTTGAACTCCCTGGTCTCGAATGCATACAGGACTGTGCCAGTGTATGTTAAGAACATACACTGGCATGTACGAAGACCTAGGGAAAAACCAAGTACAGCCTAAGCCTTACTCTGCAAAAGTGTCATTTGGTTTTGACTATATAAATTGAATTACTAACGGGCCGTGCATATTCATAGTATTTCTCATACCCTACACTAGAAGATTGGTAAAAAGAGAAGGCATGCACATGTCTTTCTCATTAAGCAAAAGAAATCTCCAGCAGAACATAGATTTGATTAATGTATTCAGCAGAAAAGGCACGCAAAATGTTCTGTAGCAGCATCAATTAATACAGAGGGGATGGTTATGACTTCATTGTTTAATTCACACTGTAGAGGGGCTGCTGGGACACAATCGGAGCAGAGAGCGTGGGTGGCTGCCTTGTACTAGTTGACTGAGCTTTGTTGGATGGCAATATGGTCGACATTAGCAAGGTAATTACAATTCTATTTTATTGTGGAGTAAGATATTTCCCATCATTGTGTTAAGCAACGTGCACATAGACAGAAGGGTGAGAAGCTGCTCTGTTGTCAGGAAGCAACACAAATGCTCCTGAGAGTTAAATGTTAAAATCATTTACCCCTCAGAATAAGAACGGCAACCCCCTTAATACACTCTGTGGATAAGAGGATGCACAGGGATAGCTGGCTTCCAAACAGGCAGACCTAAGACTACTGTTGGACAGTAAACCTGTAAAGGAGTGACAAGAAGTCCACATAATCTCTGAGGCTGACCAACATGACAGGACAGGAAGTGCAGTGCCCCTGTGCCCCATCCTACCCTTTTGCGTCAATACCCAAACAGCTTCAAACCCCACCTGCAACAGGACACAAGGTCATTGCTGCAGTAAGGCCAGATACTGATCAGCTCCCACCATCCAACGCTCCCTCAGCCCACTGGTCATCTGGAGTCCTCAATGCCAGGTAAAAGCAATCCCACTGGAAGCCCCCATTAAAAAAAGTCTCATCACAGAAGATGCATCTCCAATGCTGCATTGTACTGCAGTGAGAAATTTAAATGCAGCACAGGTTGTCCTGCCTTCTCTCCCTTTACATATGAAGGCAGGCTCACCTACCGCAATTTATTCAAGACAGCTCTGCTTTATGTTGAAGCCTACCAGACATACTTAGGACAGCTGCAGGATACACTGCATTAAACTATTAGGCAGAATAAAGAGATACATTTATGTTTCACATTTGCTTCCAGTCAAATTGCTAAATAAGTAATACCAGCCTTAAAAAAAAATTACCAAGAAAGATGCCGTCATGGTTGCCTGACCTCAAAACTCAAGTTATATATTTTTTGTTCAAATTTTTAAATTTAAAGATCTTCCAGTCCTTTCCCCACTTCACAGCATTTCAAAGGCTGAAAAGTTTTAAATATCAAAAGTAGTAACTGCTAGCCAAGATTTAGAAATGTGGTACTCTGGGGTTGTAATACAACTTCTTCCTCCAGCAGGAGAGAGAAAAATCCTTTTAAAGAAAGAAGGAAAGAAAACCCCACAAACCCCAAACCCAATCCAATCCAATTTTGGGATCTACACATCATGAAGAGCTCTCTCAGGAGACTACAGTATCTTTACCAGGAATGATGGAGACAAAAGGCCTGCTGAGACTTTACAGAGATGACAAGCCTCCTAAGCCTGTCAGGATAATAACTAAGCTACCACTGTACAGTTCTTGCTTTGCTAGCTGACTTGAAGGTAAAAGGAAATAAAAGCCTCCAAGGTCAATTGCCCAAATCATTTCACTGTTTATCCAAGTAGGATCAGACATGGACAAAGACAAAATAACATTTTGCTTTTCTAGAAGAAAGAACACAGAATATGATACCCATGCCAACTTTAATATCCCTGCTGTAATGATACAATCACATGAAACACAAAAGCAGACAAATGTTAAAGTGCTCCCATTAAGATTCCTAAAGAAACCATTTAACTGGCAAGAGTCTGTGTTGTACTTGCAGTCTGAACTTCCAGCAACCAACCCACTGCAATTCAGCGTACAGCACAGTGAAATCTATGCATGGGATGAACTCGTGGGGAAAGAAGATTTAAATTCTCAGGGGAGAAGTTCTGCATTGTGATGAAGTCTGACATGGCATCCCATTACCAGCTCTGGCCAAGTCACAGTGTTTACAAAACACACTACAAAATTCCTCTAGACAATTGAAACTAAGCAATTAGACCAGCTTTAATTACTGGCTTTTAAGGCCATACTCAGGTCATAATTACTTCTGCTTTGTTTCTGTAGGATACTGAAGAAATATTGTGCTGAAGAACATATGAAGAAACATGCCAAAAGGTGCAGTAACCAAATCACCAAGTTGCAAATAATTTTCCTTATGAACTTTGGAAAAAAGGATTTGAGGTGCAGCATGAAATAATTTGCCATGGAAGTTTTCCAGCTCCAAAAGCTTCTATAGTTAATATACTAACTTAGTTTTAGTGCATTGTAAAAATCTGGATCTTGAAATTATAGAAATATGCCTACGGAAAGATTAACATATATCATGGCAGGTTGTGGAGAAAGGTTTTCAAGTTGTGCCTAGGAAGACAGCATTACATTTGCTTTTTACAAAACCAAAAAAAATCCCTGATGACTGTATTACAGAATATTGCCTACAGTTGAGTTCCCTCTTATCTGAACAAGGGAGCTCTTTCTTCAGCGCTACAGCAAGCTCGGTACATATTTTTTTCTTCAGATGGAAAAAACTTCTGCTACTGGAACAATCGGGTTGCGATGTTCCCATGCCAGAACCTTTTTGCCTTTCCTGCTCTTCCCCACAGAGTGACTAAATCCACCCACTTCGCTATTTATTTCAGCCATCAACACAAAGCTCACAAAACAAGGGCAATCCAATCTCAAGGAAATAACAGATTTGTGCAAGCGAGATCCTCCTCCCACTTGCCAGAGAGGAGACACTCCTTAGCAGATATGATATTGTAAAGATTTTTTCGTTTCAGAGCTCAGTATACATGGGTCTAATTATGAAATATTGAACAGAGGCTCTCTTGGAGTGACATATGGTGACAGCACTACATGTCTAGCCTAAGCCTGGGTTCCCAGACTTTGGTCATTACCACTGCTGCTACTGGCAATAATAGCAACCGATCACAGACATGCTGAGGGTTTTGCCGGCTGCTTGGGTAACATTCCAATACCACAGATTGGAGTCTCTTGTCTAGGTTTAGAAAAAAGAAAAAAAAAAAAAAGCTAGGAAGGAACTGATTAGTCACAGAGCTGTTGAACTAGTGTCCATATTGTGCAACAGCTTTGTATGTGTGAATGGCAAAATGAAACGGATACCTAAAGATAAGGGAGTGATTCTTTCAAAAAGAAATTTGAAATACTAGAGAAATTTTTAAGTCCTAATCTGAAAACCTTAGTACCTAGAACCTCGTGGAAAACATTTCAGATAGGAGAGATTTGGTTTCTACCCAGAGATGTTAAAAATTGGAAGCCTTTTCAAATGATGTTTTGACGAATTTTTCTTAGACAGACTTTCACTTTTCTGTCATGTATTGTATTCATACTGTGGGTATCAATGGTTGCCGACAACCCCAGACCAGAAAAGCAGAAATGAAGCTATACTAAACTAGCTGTTTCGTACATGGGCCAAATATTATATAATACTATGCACATCCAAGTTCAAAGCTTTCAAAACCAACACACATTAATGTAACAGTTTTAAAAGATTAATTTAAGGGCTAATACATCCTTGGGAAAGGAGAGAGAACAGAGACCACTAATAGAGTGCTGTGTGCTTCAGGCTGACAGCTCTGTCTTATGCTTTCTTTGGGGGAGAAGGAAATCTGTGAAGTGTCTCGAGCATTAAGCCAGGATGGGTTGGTTAGTACTCAGCAACACGATAGGAAGCAACTAGTTTTAAAGATTAAAATCTCTAGAGAAATGATTCTAAAAGATACAACATTAAGATAAATTATTAATAATTAACACTAAAAATAAGTACACCCCAATGTGCATACAAAATTTGCGCCAATAAAACAGAGGCTACTTAAGATATTTTATTTTGCATAGTGATTTAGGTTTTTTAGGCTTTAAAAACAGTTTTCAAATATTGCAGTACAGTAGGGCAGCAAGCTAGGGACAGTAATTCACTATTAGACATTAAGAATGATTTCAAAGATCTTGAAAGTATTATACTAAGATTTTGGAAGGGATGTTTCGTTTCACTGGACAAAAATAGTTAAGAACTATGACCCATGCTGGGCTGAGCAACAGTATGCAGAAGTTTGCAGAGTATATGTCCAACTTCAACAGTTATCAGAAATTAGCAACAAGAATAACTGAGATTGTTCTGGTTCTACTTCATTGTGAAACATTTTAGCTACTGCATATATAATTACATAAAAATTTGTAGAGATTTAAATTCAGCTCTTCCTCAGCTAGCTAGAACTCAGTACACTGCAGTGTCATATGTGCTACGTATACTTTTAAAAATAAACTCTTCCTCTCAAGTTTGCACATAATATACAAGTTAAAATTCAGATTTTTAAACTTACCATTCCCAGACTCTTAAACTCTTGTCATCAGATGTACTCACAAACCTTCTATTTTCATCCACAAACACAATGGTGTTGACAGCTCCCAAATGCCTATCGTATTCCTGCACAATCTCACCACTTCGAATATCCCACTACAAATAAAAGCGTCAGAATAAGACCTTGTTTTTACTAAATATCATAATTTTTAGAGGAAGAGACATTAAGTAGACATACCTGCACAATTTTCTTATCTGACATCCCTGCAACAAAGAGATTTTGTTTATCTTCATCAGGATTGAACTTGACACAATAAGGAACCTTCCTGTTTGTGAATCTTGAAATGCATTGCCCTGCAACAGACAAGCCATTCACAGTGCGTCAGGTTATAAGTTCTATAGGATGATTAGTTCTTTGTAGATATTGATAAAAACCATTCATTTTACTTATACTTTACTACAGCAGGAAACACTTGTTTTAAAGCCTGCGAGAGAATTAGAGGATAGAATTTACCCTGCTCTTTGATTATACTTTCTTCCACATGTTTGTATGCATGCACCTGTATAAACACATACACACTGTTCCATACCTTTACTACAGCTTTCCAAACAATGTAACTGCTCAGTACCCTAAGCCTAGAAAAGGATAACAGTAATCCAGCTGCAAAACAAACCACTGACCTCTTCTCATAGCCTCAGCCATAAATACCCTGATTACATGTTATCCATATCTTACAGGAGCCTGTTTTAATCCAAAAGCTCAATACATTTTTCAGGTGTCTAAATAACTGAGTTGAGACTCAAGTCTGGAGAATTTGACTTACACCTTTGTGGCTGTCACCTGTATGAGACTAGTGACAGTGCTAACCAAGAAAGCTAACATCTTTCTCAAACATGGAAACTTCCCATCTTAGGAATAGATTTAAGTTTAAAAGAATATTGACAAAAATCTATCCTATACCTTTTTAGCTTAAGAAACTACTTGGAGCAGAACGTTACAGAGCATCTCCCAGGCAGTTCTGCGACAGCATCAGACTTACTCTTCACTCCCTATACCAGCAGCTCAATTTCCACCACCTTTTCTTATTTGGAGTGCTCTTCAAATTCAGGTTAACCAAAAGATCAAGTGATGTAATTCTTCAAAATTAAGAATATTTAGGTCTAAAGTGTGATTTCATTACTTAATTTTATACCAGTAAACGTAAACATGTAATTAACTGACTTAGTAAAATTTTGTCTTTTTTCTGAAAATTGTTCTAGCGTTACAAGTAACTATCAAACTTCTCAAATAAAAAGGTATATGAAATACAGGTGTATAGGTAGTGTCAATTGTACCATTACAGATAACAACAAAACATTTAGGAAAAAAAGACTATTCATCCTGTAATGAAAGCCTGAACACTGAACTATGAGATCATATTGAGGATAATTGGAAACACCCTGACTGACTGATAATATATCTTGATATTTACTATTAAACATAGTGCCAAATAACAGTGTCTACAAATACAAGCCTACCTGTTTCAGTATCCCAGAGTTTAAGATAGCGGTCATATGCAGCACTAAGAAACCGAGTGCCAGCATTATTAAAACAGATGTCTCGAACAGCTTTACTATGTCCTACAAGATAGAAAAAATGCAATGATAAACTTTTACCCATTCATGCATTAAGGGTTTTTTTGAAAATATTATTCAAGTTAAATGCTTCAGTCTTCAGCAATGCAAAGAAAACTAGGAAATCTCTTATTGAAGTTCTTCATGAGCACTAGCAAAGAATGTTTCAAGTGAGAAAGAAAAAGTAACTCCAAAAGGACAATGACAAAAAAAACCCCAAAATCCCCAGAGCCCTAAAGCACTGCAGAGAGAAACAATAGCATTGCACAGAATCAACCACTGTGTATCATTCATAAATTGTTACACAAGCAGAACTTTAAGTACTGTTGGCTTCAAAGATTGTTCTGGTGACAGTTAAGAGCAGCAAGAGAAGTTTAAAACACTGTAATAAATGTCAACATCTAATGAAAAAGAGGAGAGACAAACAGTACAGAAGATATATTTAAAGGAGAAACACTTAAAATTAGAAAACAGGTACAAAACAGAGGAAATATCACATGAAAGCATTCTTAATTTTCTCATCTGGTGTTAACCTTGGTACCCCTCAACCTCAATACTTTCATCTGACCACTGCATCAAACTTGTAGGAGATCTCTTTAGTTAAAATATTGGCACAGTAACTTAAATATAGCAAAATAACAGGTGAATCTGGTTGATAATAAGGATCTTTTGAGAAAAGCAGTCCAACTGTTCAGAAAGAGCAGTTTATTGAAAGAGAACCTTTCCTTTTTTTGAGCCATCATCTTTGCCACACTGCTGTCATCAGAAATATTAGGTGAAAAAAGACATTTTTGTTGTTGCTCAACATATAGTCACTCAGTGTTCTAGAAATGTTCCCATTTCAAAAGGAGAATCAGCTGCTTTTGTTCTGCATTCAAGGTTGCTAAGAAGTTTGTATTTCTCTCTCAGCTATCTGCTTTATAAAGGACCTGTTACATGAACGAAGATGACACCTGAACCTAAAAAAAAAAATCTCCATGCTTTTGCACCAGAAACTCAGCACAGAAGAGACCACGTATTTAAGGTGGGATCATCAGACCACGAGATGTCCTCACTGCGTAAATACAGAGGGCTGCTGTTCTCAACATGAAGATAGGGCAATTTAATTTCACAATTTTGCCTTTGGAAAGGAGTCTTGCATAAAGTATTGATGACTGCAGTACAATACTGTTTTGTTTTAGGGGTCGTAAGGTGTTATACATCAAGTTGCTTGGAATAACGACACTAAAAACTTGCACCTTTTTCAATTCTTATTGCCAAGATCATACTGAATACCATTTGCCTTGGATGCCTACAGGTCCTCTCTATGATAAATTAATAAGCTAACCTAAAGCATATCCTTCCGTGAAGTTGTTTTAAATATATATCAGTTTAAAAAAAAAAAAGACAATTACCAATAAATGTTCGTAGACATCTTCGATCACCATATACTTCCCATAGCTTGCAAAAAAAGAAAAAGGATGGGGAGAAAAGATGTCAACTGTTAAACAATAATGATGCTGAAGTTAAGTGCAAACATATATGAGAACATCTTTTAGGAAAGTAATTACAAACTTATGACATCTACTGATTAATCACAACTATCTACCCAGGAATTCACAAGAATGCTCTGTCACGTTCTTGTTAGCAAAACCCCCTTAAAATAACTAAAAACCCCACACCATAGTCCACTTTAAAGCCCTAAGGTTTTGCTAGTTAAAAAAGGAAATCATCAGCTTTCTAATATGATGTATGCTGGACTAAAATGAGATTAGCTCAAGACCACAAATGCTTCAGTAAAACACTTCAGCAGAAACCTATTGCTATTTGTAAAACTAGGCTTCACAGAAAATGAATTATTATAATAACAAAGGCAATAACCTGAGGAACTTGTGACCTTCTAAATGCTATTACTAAACGATTAACACTGTTCTAACACCCACAGTACTGTGTATTATTTCTTTCTTTGTTCCAACGAATTTATAATTTAAAATTAAAGTAACACAGACAAAAGGTATTTGGTAGAAGTACCAAATGTTTAAGTATTCTAAAATGCATTTTCTGTATTCAATGATGGTATAAAATATACACATGAAAACAGAAAAAATAACTCACCTTAATTTTGCAATCCATAGAGCTAGACAACAGTATATGCCCAGAGAGAGGAAACAATCTAACTGCACTGACACCCTGTAAATAAGGACATAATTAAACAGTAAGTGGAGTATCTAGATATTTGCTCGGTTCACTTGCCCTCTTTTCTAAGCAAAAAGCTAAAGCTTATCTTCATAAAATAGACAGATACTGTATCTTGAAAAGAAATAACCTACTCACATTCCATTTCAGAAACAGTGATGCTTTTTTGAACAATTGTTATTGGCAATAAATTGATTCGCTTCAACAGCTGTATTTATACCCTCCTTCACCACTCACGTCATTACTGTGGTAAACACAGCATAGAAATATAAATTGTGGGTTTAGGTGACTGTTTCTGTATAACAAGCCTTTTCAGCTGGGGCAGGTGAGGAATTTTTCCACAAAAAATGTTTCTGGCCAGTTCCATACATTACATATACTACCAAAGACTTCTACCCACTGAACTCGGATTCCCTGGGCACAGCATCTTCCCATTTATCTGTATTTCAGGTACTCCTTCCAGAGGAAGTCCGAAGAACCACCACATAATCATAGTTTGATGTCCTTTCTTTCAATTTCATGTCAATTACTCTATTCATATTCCGTCCAGGTCCTCCCACCCCTGGTTGGAGTTGGGTGCTTTATCCTCCCTGTTATATCCCCCAGGTTTTCTAGATTTGTCAGTCTATCTTTCTTTTGCTTCTCTCATTGACACCGTTACTCATGTCTTGTTTGAAGGAAAAGGCTATTTTATGCATCAGTCTGTTCTAATAGGATAATAGGCAGAGGAGTGACTAGAGCTTTGGGGAGGAGATGTTATTCTGGAAAGCACCGGTATCAGCTACCAGCTACCAGCTCTTTGATGCAGCAATCATTAAAGAAGAGTTCAGAGTTGTGACTCAACTGAAAAAGGGTAAAAGCTAAAAGCATTCCCTGTGTCCTCCTTTCTTCCATCTTTCAGATATCATTAAGGTGCTGTCCATTGCAGCACAGCATATTCCTTCAAGCAATACTGAAAATTAGAGACAAAAGAAGCAGGAAATTGAGTATAAGCTTTACAAACCTGATCAGTGAAACACTTTTAATACCAAAATTATGTATATAGTTATGGGCTCTGGCACAAGAAGAAACTGTAAATGTTAAGTAGCATCATCAAAGAAAACTCTTAACAAGGCACACCTCTCAAAGGTAATAGCTGTATTTGGGAAGCCTGTAATGCTGATGCATCATAATCACAAAACTTATGTAACTTTTCATAAATTTGATATGAAATAGCCCTTAAGTACTTTTACTATTAAAAAAAAAAAAAAAAAAGGATTTTCAGGGATGTCTAGAATTAGCCTTACTCTTATTCATGTGGTAGTTCAGGAAATAACTCCAAATCCCACAGAAGTTACTGAATAATATTTGTCCTTTTAAAGGAGGTCAGGAAGTCACTATGTTCATGAAAAAGTATATGCAGACAAACACCTTGTGTGAGCATGTAATGCAACCAATTACATGCATAATGCCGTAAAGACGAAAGTACTCCTTCCTTCTAGTGATACTGCAGTTTTATAGAAGTTACGAGCTTCAGACACAAGTGTGTTTTTATGACGTATACTCACAAACACGACTTCCTACCTTTGTATGTCCAGACCACACATGGATTTGTTTCTTTGGAAGATAGCACTTGTCAGGTGGCACGGTAGAACGGAGATTAACTCCAACATCTTGAGGGACGTGAAGATAAGATCTCCCCTGATAGTCATACATTTCCTTAACTGAAAAGGTAAGCAGAGAATTCTGAGAATCCAAAAGCCTGTATTTTAAGAGGCTATAATCTTCAAAAGGCTGAACAGCCACACGCAATTAAGGTTCTTCTCAACAGAGCTGCTCTGCTGTGAAGTGTGTGTGGAGGGGAGAAAACCCCACTTCATAGGACACAGATGTGAAATCTTATTTGACATCAGTTGAACTCAAATTAAGTAATTTCAGCAAAATCTGCTTGGATTCTGATAATATGAATATTAAGACAATCTCTCCCCTGCACATCTTACTCATCATCAAAGAGCAAGAGAGTTCCTCAGGCCAACAAGGGTTTGCTTACACTAACTCTACATGGATTACAATGTGCAACTCTAACCCTGGCATTTGCATGCAATTCACATTCCAGCCAGGTCTGTGCTGTGTCAGTCAAAAGAATTACAAACTAAAGAAAAAAAAGATCCATTTGACCAGTGTGAACCAATATGGGTCAGCAGGAGCCAACAGCTGCTCTTTAACTAGATTTAAGAAGTGACTGGATAGTCAGACATGCAGGATGTATTGTGCATGGAAATGGATATTTCAGAGTAGACTTGTGTTGGACAGCCATGACATTAACCTGTGCACTGATTAATTTCTCAGTTTCTGGGATATTGTTATGGCAGTTTTGGTTGTACAAGTGACCTCCTGCACAGTATCCTTGTTTACACATTGTCTACAAAACGGCATATTTCTGGAATGTTTGTGTTTGAAAAGATTCAAGTTTATCTTGTAAGGTCTTTCACTGTGAAACTTCAGTTAGAGACCATGAAAAGCTGCATATAAAATAATTATTCCATAGGAGGCTCAATGGCCTATATTTCAGGTTTGTTATGCTCATCACTATTCAATAAATATTGTCGTGATCTACTACATGTAAACAGCATGAAGTACTAATGTCAGCAACGCTATCTTGTAGCCGCTTCTTCTTTAATGCATATAAGAAAGGATGCTCCAGCTTGTGCTTGTAAGCCTGGGTATAGAAAGAGAGACTCGGTTTACCTAACTATCTGTGCCAAGCAATATAAGGCAGAACTGTTCTGCATGCAGAGAGCTGAAATAATAGTTTCCAAAAATCACTTAATTTTACTTACTTACCAAAACATTTTCTTTGCAAGTACCACATGCTATAGGCTTCCATAGGGTAATTATTTGATACACAATTATTCATAGTATGACAGCAAGAACATTTACATCAAGAATTGAGGAAGTATAACGTCCAAGTGATTTTCTAAATTGTATGTAAGCCATAACTCAAAGCACTACCTGCTGATGAAAGTACCGACACATAAAACTGCAGTAATTCTGAAGCTGAAACTAAGCCAAACTCATAACTTTAAAATGTTTGCTCTGTAAAATAGGAAAGGGATATGTGTCTAGTACCATTAAAAATAAATAAATAAAACCAGTACCCTGAAAGATGACATTTCCACACTGCTCTTCACAGTACGAAGTGGAATTAGTCCAAGTTTATCTCTTTCCCCTGTCCTTTATCCTTATGCCTGTGAGCGCTATTATCTCCAATACAGAAATATCAACGTGCCTCAGCAAAACTGCTGAGGCTGTCTGCCATCCTTACTAATTAACACAGCAGGCAAGAAAACACAGTGAGCAAGAAAATGAGAACAGGCAGGAAGATGCCATTACCATGTAATATAGTCTTCTCCTCTCCAGGTTTATCATCTTCTAGTTTTCCTCTCTTCTGCCTCTTAGCTGTTATTTCATCCAACTCTTTCTGTTCTTCCTGGAAAAATAAAACATGATCTTGACTTTTAAAAATTCAGCATTCAGAATCACATAACAAAATCCAGAACTGCACTACCATTTAGTTACTATTAAGAACACATTTATTTGCTAAATGAGATAGAAATATTTCTAAGCATCAATAAAGAGCATACCTTTATCAAACCCAGAATAATGTAAAAAGCTATACACACTGAAAAGAACTGAATATTGTATTTTTTTCCACAGACCACAGCTAAGCATCACTGACTGAACAAAAAGGATGTTTGTTGGTTGGAGATTTTTTTTTTTGGGGGGGGGAGTAATTGTTTTTCTGTTTGTTTTTTTTCTTTTCTTTTTAAAAAAAAAATTACTTTCGGTTCTTTTCAAGCTGCTTCTGTTTATAAACATATTTTAACTAGACTCTACACACTATATACAGACACAATTGATTTTATTTCCAAACAGTCTTGCAAATAACTGAACGCAGAATATTTGGAACACTTATTTGGACATATCACCTGAAATGTTTCTATCATCCTAAAGCATAGCATGGACCTTCTGCTTGGAAAAACTACTAGTGTAGCTGGATCTCTGTTAAAACCACTGCAATGTACTAATAATTTGTATCTATTGCATTAAAGTAGTACTTACTTCTGATGGTTTGGCTACTTCTTTTTCATCAACATACTTTGCCCATGGTCCCAGAAAACCATCAATATTAGATGCATCATTCTCCTTGAATTTCTTCCTTTTTTCAATTTTCCTTTGTCCTGTTTCAAACACTGTTAAACCTGAAGAAAGAAACAATACACTGCCTAGCTGCTAACACAGAATACAACATCATAGGTCATATCATAGTCAGTTTAAAAGAAAAAAAATCACCACTCCTTGCAATACGCACAGCAAACCGGAAAAACCATTTGAGCAAAATTGGCCAAAGCATCGCTAACTTTTCTAACTATGAACACTGCTAACGATGTACAATAACAGAGAAACCACTTAAACTGTGTCATGATTTGTTAGAGTATTTAACCATGCGTGTACCCATGCATTTTTAACAATAAGTTTGCAGACTGTATGAATGCATCAATATTCATACTTTAAACAGTGCAGTGTTTGAAATTCAGAGTCCTAACAACTGCCTTCTGATCCCCCTCACCTCTCTCAGTTTCTAAAAAAAAAAAAAACCAAACAAAAAAACCCAAACCCTAAACCCAAAACAAGACAAGTCTCCCAAAACCCCAACCCCAACCGTGTATTTTAATTTAGTAAAAAGTCATAAAATCATAGAATGGTTTGGGTTGGAAGGGACCTGTAAAGGTCATCTAGTCCAACCCCCCCTCCAATGAGCAGGGACATCTTCAACTAGATCAGGTTGCTCAGAGCCCCATCCAACCTGACCTTGAATGTTTCCAGGGATGGGACATCCACAACTTCCCTGGGCAACCTCTTCCAGTGCCTCACCACCCTCATTGTAAAAAATTTCTTCCTTATATTTAGTCTGAATCTACCCTCTTTTAGTTTAAAACCATTAACCCTTGTCCTATCACTACAGGCCTTATTAAAAAGTCTGTCCCCATTGAAACAGTCATCTCACTCCAACCACTCACTATCCTGTTCTTTCGTATAAATGCTAGCTTTTCACAAATGCTGTGCCCTCAGAATTTCATTTCTCAAAACCACTAACAATATAGATGTGGGATGAAAAAAAAAAAGTTAAAAGATATTAAAGTAGTGAGTTAAAAGTTTTTCAAAAGGTTGTATATGCAGTTTTCAAACAATGTTTTCCTACAGCATCAGTAATACTCACCTAGTGCAAAGGAGCCAAAATGAGCTTTGTATAAGCAAGGGGAAATAGGCAATGTAAAAATTAAAGTAATAATCATATGAAGAAATTGTATATTAATGAAGTTTTCTTAAAATAAATTACTAAAATTCTGTTGTGAAAAGGCTAGTTTTTTATTTTTGAAATTACTTCATCTTAGCCATTTCAGACTAATACCTGTAGCTGCTATACCAAAATAAGTCTATTTTCTTTATCCTACTTTGGAAGGAAAGAGTGAAATAACCTTGGATATATTCCATGGAAGAGGACACAGAAATAAAGAACCTTTGTATACACATGTGAATAAGATGTTAGAAAAAGACATGCAAGGGAAAGCATAACTGTAAAGTTTACACAGGTAGAGTTTTCCAATGCAAGGAAGTCACTTTGAGTGTTAAATATCGTGTATCGAAGTATTAATTACAAACCCCATGTCTCTGGTAGTCAGTCCTCCCAGTGGCATGCTATGCCTTTACCATTTGGCAACCTTCCAATGGTTTTTCTTTCCCAAATAACCCAAACAGCTTAACTCTGCTAAACAGAGATAACATGCAATTCCCAACAGAATGCTAGAGGTTGCATACAGAGTGATCAGTTTCCTGCTGAGTAGGACAGTTAAGGTGATTAGCGCCAACACACAAGTATCCTAATGCAGACATATGACAATTTTAGCTAAGACAAAATTTAGGAGGACCAAAAGCTCTGTTTCAAATATACAGATCAACTGTATTCATGTCATGGCACATGCTAGGTTCCAATTACAAATCCTAATTTGAAATTTGACATAATGATAGCCTGAAATATTTGCTTCTTCAGGAAAACAAAGCCTCTCAATATCTCTCTTCCCTCTTCACATTAAAATTGCAACACATCTTCATTTATGGTGTCTTTGGTCACACGTAAGTCTCACATTAATTCCTTCCTTTGGCAATACCTACTCCATTTCTTAGTGAAGAAGAAATGGAAACTGTCGTCAGTAGCAAGTCATTTACATGAGATTCTGAATTATTTACCTTGATTTTTTTCAGCTTCTTCCACAGAACCAATATATTTGGTAGCAACTTCAGGGTTATCTATAGAGGGATCTAATGCATAACCTAGAACAAGAGGAGAAATAAAACACTGTTATTTCAAGTTTTTTAGTTTTGTACAACCTTTATTACTCTCTCTCTCCCCCACTTCCCGCCCCCGCATTCCATGATTTTTTTTTTTTCCTGTTGGGTCTCAAGGAGCTAGGGATGAGGAAAGGTTGACACTTTGAAATCCCATCCACTTTTCACTTGCCCTGGGCAGTAGGATTACTACAAAATACTACCATGAGGTCCCTGAGTGTGCATTGCTGCCAGAACGCTTAAATTTGCACAAGATAGAGAAGCACATACATACAACACACAACATTTCACATAAGATGCAAAAGGGAGCATAGTTGCAGGGAGCAAAGGCACACAATCTCTCTGGTGGGAAGGGACATCAGGAGGCCCCTGGCCCAACACCCTGCTCCAAGCAAGGTCAACACTGAATTCAGATCAGTTTACTGTAACACAAACATTAGATTTTGAAATGCCATAGCAACCTCTTCTTGTTATAACATGGCATAAGGAAAAGACTAGCTCAAAATCTTATGTTAGTGACACGTGATTTTAAACAGATGCTGCTTTAGTTCAGTGCACTGTTCCTTGGTTTGCGAAGGCATTAAGTCATGCTGAAACCAGCCCACTGCTGCTGCACACAGAGAGCCCTCCGGCTTCAGCAGCAGCCTCTGGCCCCGCAGGCCCCCTGCCCTGCCCACCACCTCTGCTGGGTCAAAGTGAGTGCTACTTATCTCTGGCAGTCCTGGGGATGGCAGCAACTGGAAGGAAGAGGGCAGACATGGCAGATAAAATGAAAGCAAATTAAGTTTTCTAGGGCTTTGTGCATATTCTGCCTCCCCCAGCAGAAATTATTTCATCTTCCTCCTGCCAGAGTTGCAAAAACTTGTTTCCTCAACTTGAAAGCAGTTGCTTTAACTAACGTGGATAGTATCAAAGGCAGCAGCAATAGCCTTTAATTTTTAAAAGAATTAGGTATTCACATCTTCATTTCCTGATTACAGCTATTGAATGTCATTNTCACACAAAATCAAAGACATCTTACAGCATACAATCTCATTCTTATATTTCTTTTGATTCACAGAGACGATGNGAATGTCATTAAAAAAAACCCCACCAAAAACCCAAACAAAAAAACAAACCCAAAACCTGCTGCATTTACTCTTATAAATAATTTATAAAATGTATCAGCATTTCATAGATATTCAGGATATTTACAATTTTTGATACTGAGGTTCTCATTTTAATATGCATATCTTCCAGCTTTTCTCCATTTCTCCTGAAGCTGATAGCATCATCTTACGAGAATAAGACAAATAAACTCATCTAGTTTCCAAGGAACAGGTGCACTGAACAGTTGCTGACCACCATGGTGTTTGGTTTTTTTTTTTTTGGAAAGACTGCACCCTGGTGGACATATCACTAATTTTTGTTAAATTATTCAAGTTACAAAACGTCCGTTGAGGACCCGANGAGAGAATACCCAGGACACCACCCCAGAGACCAATGGCCCATGAAAGTACTTGGGTTCACACAAGTTGAGAACCTATCAACATCATCCCAACAGCCAAAGGAGATCACCTCCCCAGCCATTTCTCAGAAAGACTACTGTCCTAGAAGATGGTCCAGTTCATTTATTTTTAGATGCTGAAAAAAAAATATTATTGAAATTAGTAGAAGAGCCATTCCAAGAACACAGCAAGCGTTCCTGTACAAACGGAGCAATCCACCTGCAGACCAGCTCTGGAGCTTCAAACCCGGTAAGACCCAGTCGTGGAACAACATACACCCAGATGCTCCGTGAATATGATATAGGGAGAGAAATATATATCAATGACCTCTTATAAAATACAAATTCCCATTATAACCTTTTTTTGTTGTTTGGCTTAGGTATTCTAGGCTGTTATTAGGATTTACTTCCATGGATTACCCAACTGAGCAGACACTGCAATTAGACTTTTGCTAATTTAACTGCCTGCTTTTATTAAGCTACTATTTCAATGAGTTATTTTCCAAGCTATAAGGTTTCTGTTAATGGCAGAGAGATATTACTTTGGATTTATGTCAAAATCAATACAGTGGTTTACTTGTCCTCCAACTGCATTGACACAGTCTCTGGGACTCTATTTGCTCGGTAGTTGTAAAAGAGGGACAGTATTCTAATGAATAGGGCCCCAGGGCCAAGCACAGCTTCCCGTGGAAGTGGAGACTTCTTATAGCTGGGTTGAATTTGGTCCAGCGTCATTCTCATAGCAAAGCTCTGAACAATTTCTACTTTCTAGTGGATATGTGAAAGAGAATCTTTTCTTTCTGGCTGGGACTCCTAAACGCAGCTGCAGAAGACAGCTTGCTTTTATCCTACTCAGCTGGTATGCCATATAATGTGCCCTGACTCCCACGTCTCCTTCAGTTTTCTTTAAGAGGTAGATATTTCATGCTACGTTTTAGCAAGGAAAGGTACAATTCCACCTACATCCGTAATTGCAGTGCACCTGAAAATGGTTGGTTAAATAAGCAGACTTTGATGTGCATTCCAGAAAGACAGCTAATTAAAGTATGTTTACACCGTACTGTGCAATGCAGTGTACAGAGACTCACGGTAGCTCAGGTATGTGGAACAATACAGCTGGACTAACCCATTCTGACTGCACTGGCCTCTCTGCAGGATCAAAGTAATCGGAGAATAAAGTGCCTACAATTGTAAGAGGTAATAGCAACTGTAGGTGTTGCATGTAACATGAGTAGATGAAAAAATTCAGAAGTGTTATTTCCAAGTCAGACTCATTTTAAGCTCTTAAAATACGAGTCTTACTGATGAAGTAATCCTGTTATAACCAAGTTACTGAATACTCATAAAGAGCTTTGAGATTCATGGACAGAAGACTGTTTCCTATTTAATAAGACATTAATATCTTGTGAAAGAGAGATTTTAAAATACTAAATGCTGCATGAATGAAGCAGTCCACTGATGATGAGTACTGATGCTGAAATAGCTGTGAAATTATTTTTCTACCATATTCATGAACAGTTTGCGTGTAGCATGTAAAAAAATCTGTAATTCTGCTTCACACTGAAAATTTATACCTATCCATATAATTAAGGAGAGTATATTGGCCCCCCCCTTTTTAAAAAAAAACAAACAGCGCTCAAAAGGGAATTTTCAAGAAAAGAGACTGCTTCTACTGACAGTACAGATACAGAAGAATAAACAAGTATTTGTATTTTAGAACTTCCTAGTCTTTTTAGCTATGCTCCAAGGACTACAACATTGGAAAAATAATGCTTGTTAAGCTTTTGGCCATTTACATCATAATGGCTTGTGAAGAGAAATTAGTTTTTCCAGAAAAGCCTTCTCTTTAATAGCTGAAATTATATAAGAAGATTGCCTTACATCAATGGATTCAAAATAGGGTAGATTACCTATGACTGCAGATGCAAAACTGGTTACCAATTAAAAAAAGGTCTGACTCTCACAGAGCAATTATTAATGGCTTTCCATCAAACTCGTAAAAGATCTTACAGAAGATTATAAAATGGCCTGCCTGGACTATTTTATTCAATACTTTTATGGATTATGCCATCTGCAAAGCATCACATACCTGTAAAACCTGCAGCTGACATCAAAGACAAGTGTGAAATACTACACTTGAAAGATGCTGAATGACAAATACCAAACAAAGAAAATAATGGATTAGGTACAGGGGAAAAAATACAGGCTGCAAGAGTAGTGCTGTTGGTACACTTAACAAATCTATCTGACACCAACGAGAAAAAAAAGAAAAAAGAAATCTGAGATTTATTGCAAAGGAAATCTATATAAAACATGGAACAGCATCGGCAAGACCTAATCTAGACTAGCATGTCCAGTTTTAAGCACTGTATTTTAAAGAAAAAATTACATAACAATTGAGAGTAACAAGAATAATAAAACATTGGGAAGGCGTAGAAAAGATTGAAGAAACATGCTTGTCAGTCTGAAGAGAGATGAAGGACAGAAGGTGAAAAACTGATGGACCCAAAGGTAGTTTCAATATATGAAACACTAGAGACAACAATGACCCATGGCTTGACAGGGTTGCTGAAAGGGATATGAGAAATAGTTTAAATTTGCAGCACAGAAGGTTCAGGGTGGTATCAATAAAATCTCAACTATTACACTCATGAAAAAACTATAACTACGATATTTATGCAGATTTTAAAACCATGCAAAATAGTATAAAAATAGGAATGACCTTGAAGCAATTCTGACTCAAGAGATTTGACTAGATCACTGGTTTCAAGCTGTTGTCTGTGGATGCAGGACCTGAATATCCCCTGACTCCTTCTGGGGAGTCTGAAAGACAACAGAAGCAGGTTTGCCTTCACAATAACAAGGGTTCACAACCTCTTGGGGGTCAAGGATGAAATGACAGCTTAAGAATCCAGTGTCTAGGAAAAAAGGAAAAAAAAAAAAAAGAAATAGAAAGAGAAAGACCAGAGCAGTCAAAGATTTAGCTTTTCATTTTGTGTATCATATGCCTAAACTACAATGTTTTGTATCCTAAAGAATAAAGAGAGCAGCAGATATCTGACTACTTCCAAATGCTGGTATCACAGAGACATTCTTGATAAAGAAGCTGAGGTCTGGTTGACCTATCAGAGATCTGAGTTTGCATTTGGCATGCTCTTCCTCAGTTTTCCATGGACTGAAGGACAGTACAAAAGTGACATAATTATGCTATGGTATTTTTTAATTTGCATAAAATACATTCTGGAAGGGCAGCTCGTTCTCAAGAGGTTGGTTACTGCAAAGAGAAGCTGCAGATCTTAACCCTAATGTGGAAAACATCTCCAGTACCGGTGTCAAGGGAACCTTACTGAGATGGGTAGGTCTCTCTAGATTTGTTGGTACTAAGAAGGTTCAAAGAGCGCTTTTTGATGAAATAGTTTGGGATAGCCAATAGCTAAAGAAAAATAAGCACTTTGGAATGACACACAATCTTAAAAAAGCCGTATCCTTAAACAAAAGGTACCAGAGAAATCTGAAACCTCAGATAACAGGGATAGCAATAAGCACAGAATCCTATTTAAACTCAGGGCAGGGAAATGGAAAACCCAAGCACGCATACAAAATGGCAGAGGCTAAAAATAATCCATAGTGAAACTGGAATATCTTAAAATCTTTAAATTAATAAACTAACGTAATTGGTAGGACAATACTGACATAATTGGATAGAATATACTCTTTACCAGGTAGAAAGAATACAGAAATAAGATGGTCGTAACAGTGGGTGAAAAAACATGCTATAAGCTACAGAAAGCTTAAAGACAGATCAGATTAACAAGTTAATAGTGTTAACATACATTAAAGGATCCTTTGGATTGAAATTCCAGGTTTAAGTAGTGGTAAGTACAGTTGCCAGGACTCCCTTACTGACCGTTCAGCCTGAAGATGCAATAACCAGGAAATGGTAACAGAGATTAAACAGATGCCAAGGAAAGAAGCACAGTAATAATGACATATTTTAGTCACCTCCTTGTAGCAGACTGCAAATCTCACACTACGATGTGATGAAAACAGCAGTTTTACATGATGTACTTGTACCATGAAGCAGTCGTATTAGAGAGTCACATGAAAAAAAGCCAATTAATCAGTGCAGGAAACTTGATTTTAAGGTATTTTTTCTAAGGATGCACATTTTAACAACGACCATAGTGCAGTATAAATCAACATCATTGAGGAAGAAAAGCAAGCCATAAAAACATATAATACAATGATCTCAATAGAGCCCTCCTGTTTGAAGACTAAGGAAAGAAGATTTTAAAAAGGAACAGAAAGTGAGCACCAAAGGGTAAAGCTTTTCCAAATGCAGGAACACTTCAAAGACACCATGTAGGAGAAAAAGAATGCCTGCCAGCTATTAAAAGAAGACTTTAAAGAGACAAGAAGGAAGTGAGCACAGTTGAGCAGTATATAAACAGAAACTATTAGAAATAAAGACTATTCTTCAAAGAGCTGAAGTTGCATCCAAATGTGAAAAATACAAAGGACCAAATTTTAGCAGACAAAGTAAATACTACAGTAAGGGAGCCCCCCCCGCCCCTTACCCCCTCCAAAAAAAAAAAAAAAAAAAAAAAAAAAAAGGTGAGGAGCAAATCACATAAGGTATAAAACCTGACACTTGTCTTTTGTCAAAAACCGCAGTGGCAGAAAGAATACTAGACAGTGTGTAGGCCAACAGATGATCAAGGAATGAAAAGAGAGCATCGATGAGGTTTTTTTAAACACATGTTCGTTAGGGAGGAGGTTGGGTGGGCTCCCATGCCAGAACTTTGCTTTATGGGTAATGTGACAAAATATCTCCCTCAAAGTGAAATATCAGGAGACTAAAGAGTCAAATGAGTAGCAGCAGAACACTGGGCCCAGATGGTAGTCATCCAATAGATCTAAAGCTCAACCACAGTGCAAAAACTCTCGCCTATTATTGCCTCAATATGACAGAAACGGAATGTACCAAATATGATGTCAACTTTCAAAAGATGCTTCAGAGGAGATCTGGGGAACTACAGGTCAACCAGCCAGACATTTGTATGGTTAGAAGTTTCAAGCAGTAGAAACTATAATAAACAAAACAATGAGTAGGCACTTGGATAAGCATTATATATTGCAGCAGAGCAGAAAACACAGCTTTCTGTACAGGTAAATTACAATGACAAAACTTCCAGAATATTTCTGAGGTGGCAATCATGCGAAGGAGCAAAGCTTGGTTGGTGTTGGATACCTTTACCAAACCAAGTTAGACTGATTACAGGGTGCCTACAAGACACTTAAAAACCCCACAGGTCTTTACATGGTCAATTGATTAAAAGTTATTAAAACACTGGCAAGAATAAATGGTCGGTTTCCACAACACAGGAAAGTTGCTGGAGGATCCATGCTCAGGCCCATGCTGCTCAACATACTGATAAACGATCTGGAAAAAGGGAGCAAGTAGCTTTTACAAAGTTATTCAAAGTGATAGAGAAACATGCAATATTAAGAATTCTTAGAAACTGAAGGGAAAAACCGCTCACTTTACTAAGCCACAGAAGAAATCAATGGTGAGATTACATGTTAAAAGCTGTGCACTGCTTTGCTGTTCATCTTGGGAGCGATACAGTGGAACTAGCAGAGACGTAGAAGAGAAACAAGCACAGCCATAGGCAGGGAAAGGCTGCAACAAAGGAACAAGAAGATTGACCAGATCTTATCAGGTGGAAAAAAAGCAGACTGAAATGAAGTTATGGCGAAGATCTATAAAATTAGGAATGACACACAAATGGTGCATAAGAAATGACTGCTCATTGTGTCTTCCAATACAAGAGACTAGGGGATATCAAGTCAGACTAGAAGGCTTTTAAGTTCCACAAGTTCAAAACGGAGGTACTTCCTCACACAAGGTGCTGATAAGCTGCAGAACTGCCTGAAACAGGTTACTACATACACAGAAAAGTTATACAGGTTCAAGAAGCAGCTGGACAAATTTGTCAAAAACAAAACCTGAACAAAACTAACAAATTCACTGAAAATTAATAAACATAGAGACCTTACCCTTGGTTGAGAGACTGCATTTTGAAAAAAAGTATTCAGACGTTATCACTATTCACTTGCTTCTTTCTTCTACATCTCACTAGGTACCCATTGCTGCTTGCCTGTCCAATAGGATGAGGGGCTGGAAGGACCCTCTGTCAATGACAGCATGGATGTCCTGAGCTACCCAAGCATCACAAGGAAAAAGTACTTTCGACAGTAAATATTTACAGCAACAGAAGTCGATGAGAAAGACTGTTTGCGAAAAAATACTTCGGTCTTGACTGAGATTAATAGATAGGTTTCTCACTGAATATATATTAACCTTCAAGATGATATCAGAGAGTCATAGAATGGTTTAGGTTGGAAGGGACCTTAAAGATCATCTAGTTTCAACTCCCCTGTCATGACCAGGGACACCTTCCACTAGACTAGGTTATACGTAAAGCTGTTTGGTTTTTTTTTAAAGACTCTGCAGCAGTTGAGCTGTTTTGGATACATAAGATCATTTGCCACCCCCTCTGTCTTGTACCACACTTGTCCTTCATTTATAATCACTGCTTATCTACATGCTAGCCATTGCAGATTTGTTTGAGACCTCCTGCCTTAGCACAATGGTGCTAAACAGCCTAACAGAGGCCAGAGCTCTCAAGATCTGCAGCTTTTAACTACGAGGTTTACTCTCTGTTCTTCCGATACGTTATGACTTAGTCATTAAAAACATGTATGACTTAGATTTATGCCTAGCAATTACACCTGCGTTTTATACTTGGTCTTTTCCGAGAAGGTATTATCACTTCCTTCCAAATGGAAAAAAGAATATTGAATTTTTTAACAGACAACTTTTTGACAACTTACAAGTGCTGTTTTTAATAGACCTTCTAGTGAGCCAGGATATCGTGCTCATTTACTGCATCGTCTAGCTTGAACTTCAGCTTCTCAGTACTTGTTCTCGCAGTTTAAATTGCCTATCTCAGCCTTTTCATAGCTCCATTTTCACCGTATCCAGATCATTATCTATTGAACATTTCTAGAAAGTTGAATATGATAGCTGCACAGTTACCAATGTTATCAGTCTTAAAAATATATTTTTATACTCTCTTGTAATACAGCTTTCAAGGCAGTTGCCGTTCATTGATGATGTAAAGCAATAGCAGGAGCTTTGAATAGACTTACTAGTCCTATCTTCCCCCAAACAGAACTTCAGGAACAAAAAAAACCCAAACCCAAATACTATATGCCTAGAGACTCTTTTCCAATACCTATTTTACCAACACACACACAAAAATGCACAACTCATGCAATGCAACATTTAATTTCACAGAACAAAATCTAGGCTCCTATCTGTATTGTCTGTCAAGTTCTAACATCAAAACTGCAGTCAAGTAAGTTAAAATTATGCTATGGAACTAGACATCCATTTCTTAATATTGGCATTTTGCTTATATTCCACATCCTAACAACTTGGTGAAAAGCACCTATTAGCTAAAACTGTGTAAAAGAAAAGAAAAAACTGTCTTAAATATATTTCAGTTTTTAACATTTACAAGAAAAACTCAAATAAAACTGAAATATGAAGAGAAACCGAGGATGTTATAGTCTCTGATTTCAGGTATTTTTCCTTCCAGGCTGCACTGTAATACATGGCTCCCAATCTCATCCATCACAGAATGCAGTAAGTGAATTCATGCAGGCATAAAGCCCTAATCAGTTTAAGGGGACTTGTGTGTAGGGAGGTGACTGAGGCACGACAGTTTGCAGGGAGTAGTATTTTGAACGTAAATACGAATAAAGACACAAGCCTGTTGTGCAAGAAGTTGAATGACACTAAGTTTACACAGGAAGTATCAGAACTTGCCTAATAGACTGAATTCGAAGAATATAAAGTGGTACTTCATCTGAAAACAAAGATTCATATTTGCAAGACAAGCACTTGCAGCCAAGTTTAAAACAGAAATGAAAGCTTACAATGAAACACAGAAGAAAAATTAACCACTGTTATATGTAAATACACAGCAGTTCTGTTCTTTCAAACATGTCCAAAAAATGCTTGGAATCCATAGCCTTTCCACGTTTTCCCTATTAAAAAAAAAAAAAATCAATTTTCCTTACAATCTATAAAGTCTATTTGAAACTTAAGCCTCTTCAAAATTCATAATGTTTCAGTTTTCAAATGCAACTATTTACAAGTGAAAACGTTTTTCAAGATAAGAAAGCAGCAACTCTAATGACCACCAATATAGAATTCTTTGGGTCCGTCTTTGCCAAGAATATTTTAGTAATGTATTTCCACTTTCTTCAATTCCTGTTAATTCAGCCTGTACCTAGAGGCAACCACTTTGAAGAACCTGACAACTCAGTACGGCTTCCTTCTGGTTTTGAGAGAGCTACCTTTAGTTAAATCACATGAAATAATTTATTTGCATAACAGATCTATAGTTATTTATCATATTAAAAGTGTGAAATTTTGATTTGCGTTTTCTACACTGATGCAACTAATGGAAGGACTAATTAAGAAGGGTTTGGTCATACACTTGGTTACTGTTTCAAAGGGAATTACAAAATGAGATTTCCCAAATACTATGATCTCCAGCTGTATGGATTCTCATTCAAAGACCTTCCCCAATTTTAGTAACTCAGTTAAAAAGCAATTTACAGAACTTGCAGTCCTATTAACTATTCTACAGAGAACAACTTACTTGGTCCAACCTAGGCATAATAAAGGTGGACGTGAATTCTACTGTTAAGGACTTACCATAGGTTGCAAATGTTCTTCTTTGTTGTTCAAACATGAAATCATTGATGTGAGCTGGTTCTGCATATCCAGAAAGCATATTTCTAGGTGCAGCCATTTGTTGAGTCCTAAATGGGTTTTCTGGTCCAAACTACATCAATAATGTTAAAAGAAAGTATATCAGAATTACTAATTTCTTATTTATACGTCTGTACTTTTTCAGGAAAAAACACAGGAAAAAAAAGACTTGTCTTTCAAAATCTGTAACACAAAATGACTTCCAACTTCATATTTCTTTATGACTACTGAATAAGTTTCTTGGTCTGTTATTTTACACAGCAATTGCTTTGTAGAGCTCGTTTCATCATTGAACTTCCTAGTCTGTATTACTGGTACAGAAGACGAATCAGTATCAACCACTTGACACAAACCACTGCCATTCAGCATGTGATCAGTACAAGCATTCAGAAGACAAAACCACAGCATACTATCCCTTGTAAGGGGGAGAGATCAAGAAAGAGATATCAGCTCCTACTAAACTCATGTACTTAACACGGAAATTACGCTGCCAACAATACTTTTGTGCATTTAAAAAGCAACTGGGGACTTGCTGTATTATTCCAGGAAATACACTTATAAAACCCTGTCTTGCTTTTCTTCTTGTGAGATGACAAATGCTAGTCTTCCTGACCATACCATGGTTAGGGAAAAGAACAGTGAATACAAACAAATGCAATACACTGAGACGAATATCAAACTGAATTTAATTGTAACCCTTATGCTTGTCAGACATATTTGCAGACACCTGAGACTGTCCCACATTAAGCTTCCCTAACTAAAACACATACACAAGGTAATGCTGTAGTAAGTTTTAATCAGTATTTTTGCTCATACACTTCATGGCTTTGGTATGTTGCAAAATGCAAGCTTGCTATGAAAAGGCCAATTTATGTGGTTCCACAAAAGGTTTTCTAAACATAAAGCATAACTAATGTAGAAATTGCAGATTGATGCAGCCTTTGTCTACCTAGAATGCTAACCCCTGGTCTAACAGAAGACAAATTGTACAAAGACATTAAATACTGAAAAAAGTTAAACGAACAGCTGTTTTCATCTTTCAGATAGCCTGTCAGTCATAATAAAATAGAAAGTGGTTCACATGGCACCAGGCAGTCCAAATTCAGCCTAAAATGGTTTTTCACTATGCACGTTGAACATAACTTAAGTTGCTAAAGTACTTAACACTGATGTGAATAATTATACTGAAAGTACTTGGATTTTAATTTTAAATCTTCCTCTTAAAAGCCATATATCCACAAGACTTACAACCATTCATTTTGGTCTAAGTAGCATGATGAGTAAATAGCAAAAATGTGAAAACTGTAAAAGACTACTTTAATGCAGTTCATGTTTTACTCAACATCTTTATAATGCTATTTTCCTAGCTTGATTTTTAATTTCCGTAGCTATAATTCTGATAAACACATTAAGATTCTTCTTAGAACAGCTTTATGCAGAGCATTAAAATTCAAGCATTAAAGATACAGACACACCTGTGTAGAATCTTTTTTTCAGTTTGCCCAAACTAAATTACAAAATACAGCAAGTAACCAAAGAAGATATGTTTTATATAAATTTCACATGAGATTTACAGAACCTCTGCCCTTGAAGCCAAAGTCATTTCTGCTCTAAAGATCAATATTGTTTCTTACCTCAGGTGCAAACATGGTATCATAAGTAGGATTGTATTGAACTTCCTTGATAGCAGGATCAAGGTGGACTCCTGTTTCGACATCTTCCTGAAATAAAACAAACTTATTAATAAATCATTTTTCACATACGGGCTTTTAAATATATGGCATTACCCCATTTCAGACCAAATTAGGGCTGTAAAGGTGAAACTTTCAGCACTATGAAAGGAGAAGAGTAGCTTGGCCAAAGTTTCTGTTTCTAAAAAACATTGATTGCAAATCAATTGCTGGGCCCTCACTAAGAAATTCATCTAAGATTGAATTTTTTTGAGGATGTTTGAAAACCAGACTGTGTAAAGATGAGCCAATTAAAATGGTCACTAATTTAATATAAAATTGTGAAAACTAGAGTTCTACAAAAAGTAGATGGCAAAGTCACAAGTAACTGTTTTGAAAGATAGTTGGGAAAAAAAATTAGACATCAGCGCAAACATATGTATAAAAATGAGTTTCAGAGAATCCAACAATTCCTTATCTCCAAGTTTTTACCAAAAGGTATAAACGTAATTCAGCTTCAGTATTTAAACACATTTCCAAGCCTGTTGTCACAAAAACTTAACTCGAGAGATGAAAACACAAGAAAGAGGGGCTAACCAAAACAATTACTCCTCAAGCAACTCAAAGGGAAAAACTCAGAAGGGCATATGCAGCTGAAGTAGCTCTTCCCCTCGCCCCCGCCCCCTTAAGGGCTCAGTTAATGAAGGAGAACGTTATGTTGCAGTATTATTACTGGTATTGCTTCCTGCATCTTTATTCTAGAATAAATGCATTTGAAAGAGATTTATAATGTGCCAGTATATTGATAATATCCCTAGTAATTATACTGGAAAAGGTACCTCAGCATCAGTGTTTAATCAGTGCTCACCTACAGCGGGATCCAAAAGCATTTGCAACTCACAGAAGGAAGTGGCACAATAGAGGATTGAATTTTAGCAGTCACTTAATTAATAGAAAATTACCTCAAACTCACTCAATCATGCTTTGTATTATAGTATCTTGAAAGAGCAAAATGGCATGTTCTTTACTTATTTAATATTGTTAGCTATTCTCTGACATTCCATGCCCAGAAGCTTTTTTCCTCCCTATTTCAACAGCAGGTCAGTTACAAACAAATTTGCTTAGGCATGCAAGACTTAAGGTTTTAAAACCTGCTTTACTAGAACACAGAAAAGAAAAACAGTACCTAAAGATCTTTGGCTTGTTACCTGATTACATTTGGTTAAAACTGCTCAAAAAAAAAAGGTGAGATTATTTTTTTTTAAATAGAGAATGACATCAGCAATCCCATCAATTGTTTTTCTACTAAGACCACTGTCTTAGTGGAATTGTTAATCCCAACTAGAAAGCTTTACTCTTACTGTTTATCATTTATTTTAACAGGCAGGTCCAGCCATTGCACTGCTCTTGTTTGAGCCCTCAGCACTGCCAATTCTCAGCCTGACCTCATTTCTCTCACCACACGACCTTTCCAATTCACTGGGCTTGGATGACAACGGCTACCGGTACGTTCACAGCCCTGACTTTCATACACTATGAACTTGCCTGGGAACAGCACAGCAGGCTAATCCAGTCATTCAGCAACAAAGATGCCTCCCATCCCCAGCTAAAATAGGAGCATATCAAAAACGTTTCCTAACCTGTTATTACCTACATGCTTATATTGCCTTTCACAGCTCCATGACCTGGGGGCATTTTTCATAGACATTTTCAAGTCACATCATACAGCTTGCTCTGCCAGCTAGACTTCACATCTTAGCCACTAACCTTATAGTTTGAGAAAACAAAAATTAGTATCATTGATAATATGGCAAAATATATCTGACCAACTGTTAGTAACATTTAAACAGTTATCAGTTTACTTGAAATTAAGACACAGTTTTTTTCCCTGCTCTTTAAACTGAAAGAGTGAGAAAAATCCAGTTTTGCAAAAATGCCAAGAATTTTTCAGTTCTGCTATTTTTCCTCCTCTTTTCTCCCTGTTAAGTCCTATTATATGCTGCTCGGCAATTGAGAAAAGAAACAGATTGTGCCATGAAAGCTGATCCTGTGCTGGACGATTATAGCAATTCTGGTTCTACTTTGCTGCTGGTGGAACAGTGCTGAGTCACTTGGAAGCCACACAATATGTTCACTCCTAGACCACCACAGGCATAGTCTTTCTGTGTGAAAACCACCAAGCCTTGAAATTGAAGCACATGTTACATTTATCAGAGCTACACTCCCCAAGACCTCCAGCCTTATTCATGCTTTCATATATTTGGGCATCAAATGATGCCCTGTTAATATGCTACTGAAGCACATAATGGTTATCTTTTCACGATGCCATTTTGCTTTAAACTATATAATAATTTGAACATGTCCCAACTCCCCACTTTACCTTCTCAGTATCTTAAAGACTCAAAATCTTGATAGGAAAATAAAGTATCGACACAACATATTCTGAAATGTTAGTCTACAGCAAGAGTTCAAATTGCAGCAGACAAATTATCCTTTGGTCAACAACCGATAAATGCCATTTTGTACAGCATTACCAGACTTTGATAGGTAGCAGAAACATTAAAAATATTTACGTAGTCCATCAATCATTTCACAAATTGGCAACCTATCTGCATTGGGGTGTTTTGTTTTGGTTGGGTTTTTTTTTGTTTTGGTTTGGGTTTTTTTTTTGTATGAGAGGAAAGAACTCATCAGCAACCGCTGCACATAGTGAAGATCACTGGGTTACAGCCACATGCATCACCAGAAAACCATTTCAGCAGAACTCATCTTTCTAAGGCCCAGAAAGCAAAAAAAGTAAACATACAAGTCTTACAACTCTGTCCCTTTATGCTGGCAACGGCTAACAGAACTTACCTGCGTGCATTCTAGATGCATTTGCCATAGCTACAGTGAACAGGGAAGGGATCACAGGAGCAGCAGTCTGGCAGAGCTGTGACTAAGATAAGGTAATCTAAGGGATCACATCCCTCTGCTGTGCTGTGGTTTTTCCTTTGGTCACACATGATACGTCTTGATTTATCTAAAAGCCTAAGGTGAGCAATTCATCATGTAGCTTATGTCCCAAGTGTGACACAAGTGGCTCTGCGGGATGGAAGACTATCAGTAGCTAGGCTGAAAGAGGAGGGCACCTGCGAATTCAATAATGGGCTAAGTATTACCCTAGGTCACTTCCCACCCACAAAAGCACAGGAATCGTAAAAAGTGGGCTCAAGAAGCTGTCAATTTACACAGATACAGTGTTCCTCCAGAGAAAGCTAAAAGTTCACCTCTAGGACTGGCAGAGAAGCAGCTTGTTTGCTGCAACTTGGAATTTGTATCAATATGGGCTTTATGGCATGCCATAATATCATGAAAGGTGACATATCCCATATAACCTGGAAAAGAAGAATTAAGGTTTTAGGAAGTTACGTTTCACTGAATATGGCTTTCTTGGAAGACGTAATACCATGGAGCTAAAAACTTCAGCTCTCCATGTCACCTCTCTGCTTTTCTCGGCACTGGTAACAACCTTCCCACTGAAATACAGTGGCTGCATTGGGTATCACGTATCAGGCAAGACAAATGCTACTGAAAAGGGTCCAAAAAGAGAAAATCATTAATGATCAGAGGTCTAAGAAAATATCACCTGTATAGAAAAACTGAACAACCTAATTCAGCCTAAAAAAGATTCAGATTATACAACTCGGCAGAAATAAGGACAGCCAAACACTGACATTTCTCAGTCTACAGATCCACTGAAGTTTGGTAAACAGGTTAAATGAGTGCCTGTCCAGACAGACACAGGTATCACTTGATACAAGATAAAAAAGAAGCAGATGATGTCTTATCACCGAACTACTTGGTGTGTTGGGTTTTTTGTTTGTTTTTCAAATAGATGTGATGTCTACTTAATTGCAGTATCAGGTTGATTTACAGTTCAGATATGATTTAAGTAAAAAAGTTCTTTGATACTTAAATGGTCTCATTTTGCCTCTTTCATCCTACAACACAGCATCACACTATCATAGGGGAACGGCACACCAGGCTGTACTCTGTAGCATTAGCATTTCCTAAGGAATCTACCTTGAGACAGAAAGAAGCTTGCGATGCTAAGTATAGACAAGCAGGTACTTCACTGTAACTCCCTAGAGAGCACAGAATGTCTAGCTCCTATCAAGGCATGCTGCTTTAGTCCTTACCATAAAGGCCTTTGGGCCAGTTAAAAGTCAGCATAGGAAAGAGCACAGGAAATAGAAGAGATTTTAGACTATAAATACAGTAAATCTGATTGGCTTTCCTTCTTATGGATTCCTTGAACATGCCACAGTCCAATTTTTCTTCAGAAAAACCCTACCTGAATGCCGTAAACCAAAACCATTACAATCTATTAAAAGTACTTGATTTATAGAATGCAAAATAGTTCAATAATTAATAAAAAAATCTGAAAAAAGCTTGCTAGAGGTTTTCTTTTATATGTATGCCAGACACAATTAATGTTTTTAATTAAACACAGGCCAAATTCCTGTAATAGGCATCAAAGCAAAACCTTAAATAAAAGAAACAAGCTGCAGCATGGACTGCAACACTGGATGCTAATTCTGTTTCTTAGAATATAATGTTGTTTATGTTTAGGCATCTCATAATCCTTTTAATCCACAATATTTTTAAATTTCAGCCAAATTCTGTAATCCCTGCTGTGTTAATATGTGGCTACCTGTAAGTTTAATGAGAGCTGTTTATGCATTTCGAAGCAGAATTCAACACTTAAACCTTAAGTGTTTGTCTAAACACAAAGTTTGCTAGAACAAAGCAAAGCTCAGAGTTTTCCAGTTTCATACCATGCAAGCAAAGAGTTGTGATGTCTATATGGGTTTTTTTTCTGGACATTTTAGATAATAAACCTACAATGTTCCCTTCTCCCCAGGTAAATTCATTACTAATTAGTCAAAGAGCTAAAAAGGGCAGGTTGCTTTGCATAAAATTTCATTAGTTTTAATTATCCATTAAATTAAAACAGGGTAAATTAAGACCCCATCCCATGAGCCACAGAGGCTTAAGCAATTTGTCACTTACCAACTCTTGCATAAACCCCTTGGGCTGTCAAATATGCAGTATTATCTCATAGTAAAGATCTTCAGATTTATTACCAAGAGATTAATGGCATTTACAGTGAAGTCCCAACATTAAGATTTGGTTGTTATCAGCTTTTATCAGCTTTTAGTCATTCTACCCATTTATACACCCTCAACAGCAAATGCCCATCCCACTAACTTCAATAGAATAAAAATAAACCAGCAAGAAAAGCATGTTACTAGGC
This sequence comes from Burhinus bistriatus, assembly GCA_013397275.1. Lineage (NCBI taxonomy): Eukaryota > Metazoa > Chordata > Aves > Charadriiformes > Burhinidae > Burhinus > Burhinus bistriatus. Next base: position 829,849 of record VYXH01002022.1, on the reverse strand, counting down.
TAGATTCCGAGCATCTTTCAGGATGACAAGTTCTAACCATTTATTCTCTACAAGATATTTTGTGTCAAAGAAAGCAGGAAACCCCATCATATTAAAAGAAGCCAAAACATTCCTAACACCACCTCCCAGGTCCCTAATGTTAATCACTGCTACAGAATGGTCACACACTGACTTTGTATCTTTCCTCTCTCCATAGCTGGGCAGTGATTAGGTTTTAAAGGACATGAAGAAATGTGACTGAAGTCTGTTTCTTCCCCTGAAGTAGTGTTTTTCTGGACAGCTGCATAGTGCCAAAGGTAAACTTGACTCAATAGACAAATAGACCTGAGACTTCCAACCCCTTCCCACATTAAAGACAACACAAACACTCCAGCTCCTGTACTGGGCCAGGCCAGCCTAGTTGATTTCAACCCCATTGAGTATCCTTTCCTCAAAAATCACTGAAGGAGACACTGTAGACAAATATCGTAAAATCTGCACCCATCCAAGTCTGACCCTGAACTCAATGAGATCAAACAGTAAATGTTCTCTCCAAAAGCAAAGCTTATAGCTGCAACATTTCCTGTTAAAGCGGTTTCTTCACAGAATGTACGATTTCCTGAATTATCTTCAGCATTTTTAATTCAATATTGAAGGTAAATACTTTGTGAGTAATCTTAGGGTGACTTTTTTTTCAAATCAGTACAAGCTGTAGGAAAATTAATTATAATTGGTTTTGGTGATGTCTAGCAAAATACAACTTAGAAAGAATCCTAAAATAAGAGGTTTAGAGTGAAAAAAGGAAACGGCTATGTTACAGGACTTGAAACACGTGCTGGCCTCTACCTTCAAATCAAAGCCAGCATTATTAAAACACTGAACAAACATTCATAATGCACTGGTGTTAAGGACCAAGTAAATGAGCATCTGTATTTGACTTTTTCAGTTTATGTTCTTAATTAGCCTAATTCACTCCACACATAAAAGCTACCACTAACAAACACACCTTACTTAGCCAGTTTCTGGATAGCTAAGAGCAAAGGAGCTCTAGATCTATTACTTAAACATATTCTGGGTTTCCTCTCACTGTATTAACCGTAGTTAATCAGTTCACAAAACTGACTGCTTTAACAGCGTAAGAGATGGAGAGCCTGCCTAGCCCAGTCTCATTAGCACTGCCATGCTGGGGAGGAGATCTCTCTGGCAAATTCATACCTAGTGCCTCAAGTTCTCAATAGGTTCATACCGCACAATAAGAGTCAACACAACTGTCCTGGAGCTACCCATCCTGCAGCAAGATGCTCTTACAGAGCAGAAAGGCCTAAGGCCTTACTTCAGGTGGGCTCTATTTCTCCTTAAAGTAGGCTGGAGCAACAGAAAACAAGAGCCGCTGCTTGCATGAGGCCCTGACTAGTAGCAGAAAGCACTGGTGCTCCTGTATGGGAGGGAGAAAGGGAGATAAGCCTCCCTTCCCCTGCAAGCCACACGTGTGGCTTATAGGAGACATCACAAAGACAAAAATGTTGTACCCACTATTGACTTTAACTGCCTTAAATCTCACCATGAAGCTGATTAAGGCAAAAACATTCATAGAAGCCAGTACCAAAGCACCAGGATGGTGTGTGCTTAGCCAGTGCAGTTACCACAGAGCAAGATCAGATGGATGAGCTATGCTTTGCAAAGATCTGCTTCTGCCGTGACCAGAGGAACCTACTGTATCTTAGAGAAAAAAGAGGGAACAGGATTTATTTTTTCTGTACACAAAACACAACTCCCAGCAGGAAGCTGAGAAGAGCTGCATCTATGTCAACAAGTCAATGCATCGACACAAATCCTTGCAGAAGTCATAGGACCTGACTTTTCTCTGAATGAAAGTCCGCTCATGACAGAATGGACTGGTAGAAGTACTGAACCTCTGCTCTCATGGTGCAAGTGCTGAGGACACCACAAAACTACTCCATATGTCCTGCCCCTCATGACGACCACTGATGACCACCCTCATGAAGACGTTTCCTAGCGCTGGCTGTTGGCAAGAGGGCTCACTTCCCTTTGTGGAACGGCCTCTATCAACAACACTGTCATGCTTACCTGCCACCTGATGTATTTGGAGTAAGAAAGTATCTTGATTAACCTATCCACTCTGCCCACAAAAAAACCCATCAGCCTTACAATAACTTGATGCCTAGGGGACAGTAAGAACAGGGCAAGCGTACATGATGCCACTTCTGCACTCTCCCAACAGCCAAATACTTTCAGGTCATAAGACTCTGCAAGCTTGAAGAAATCTGTGTATTCACTGACACCTTTTCCTTCAATGGATGTCTTCCAAGTACTTGTCCAGGCTCCCCTTGTAACAGTGTAACCTTCTTGCATACACAATATTTCTTGGCATGGGAACAGCCCTACTATATGTTGCACGAAGAACTGGATCCTTTTGTTTGTTTTGAACCCAGCTCCTACTAGTTAGCTTATAGTTGCTGTACTGGAAGAGGCAGTAAGTATTTAACCCCCTATCCATGGCGTTTAATAATTTTGTAGGTCTCTGTCATACTTTTCACCTCAGTTATCTCTCTTTCAGTTTTGGCCTCCTCAATAATTCCTCATACAGAAGCAGGACCCTTCTTCAGCCCTGCTGCCCTTCTCTGAACTTTTTGCAGTTATAACGTACCCTTTTCTGGACGAAGGGACCAAAAGTGCACATTTTCTTCCTCAGGTATTTTAACTTTTTCAGCACTTTAGTGGTGCCACAAATAGTAGTAGAATCACGCACTTTCATCTAATCGGCTTTCCAGTTTAAAATTCAAGCAGAAGTACTGGTGGATTGAAGTAACTGATAATTATAACTCAAAATTATTTATTAGAAGTAATTTAACATCAAGATCAGCAATAGACCTATTTTAACAAGCAGACTGTAAGAAGAGGGTGTAACAAAAGCCATCCCCTCAAACTTTTAAAACACAATTAAAAATCATTAGTACAGTTTTAAACTATTTTCACAGAAATATGATTTCATGTATTTATGATGTACTTTGAGGCAAGGACTCAGCAGATTTCTGTAGAATAAAGAAATACATCTTGGAGTAACATCTTAGGGCTATATTTGATACCCACATTTAAGTAACAACAAGAGACCCAAACGCTGTAGCTGAGTGCGCTAACAATTATGTCTTGCTAATAGAGTGGGGAACTTATTCCTCTTTAAAGTACACCTAAGTCTAACATCTGTGCAAGTTAACAGGCCAAAATTCTGAACCAGAAACAGGTACAATGATTACAGCTAGGATGCAGAACACCAACCACTTAAGATTTACATTCTCAACTGCCAAAAATGTACTTGTGTGCAGCTGTTGTTTATACTTACTGCATGACTAAGCCTCCCCTCTTACCATCATCTTTTCTTATCCATTCCTGGTCCCTTGTGTAATACAGAACCATGCACTTAAAAGTAGTTGATCCTTGTTCATGTCAAAACAACATTTGCACAAGTCAAGGAAGACTAATGAACTGTAACTCTGCTTTCCTCCTCACTCCTGTACTTAAAGAATCCTTGTGACCTACACTCAAACATCATGCCTTTTACATTTGTTCAGGAAGGGCTTTCTAATCCTAAAGAATCAGGGTAAATACCTGAGGGGGTGACTGGCAAACTTTCACTGCTGTTTGGTGGGACGCTATCATTTTTAGACATGGAAGGTGCTGAGAGCATGTTGTCTATGAAACCAGCACTTCTTTCTTGAACTGCAAAAGTCTAAAAAGAAAGCCTGATACCACTCTACAAGGAAATGATCTGTTACTCCTCAAAGGCGGCTGTGGTGCTAAAAGAAGCTCCAATGTACTGTGTATGCAGAAAGTCTCAGCTTGAAGTCATTGATCCTTTCATTTATATGCATCTCATCTGTGATCTCAAAAATGATATACTACATTTTAATGAAACACCTTGATACTCAGAAACCTCACTTCCTTTTTATCTTGGTTAGCAGAATGCCTGTGACAGAGACAGTTCTAGTTGCACTGGTGGATACCCCTTTCAGGTCATAGCCTGGCAAAGAGCTTTGAACAGAATGTGCTGCTGATACCTCACTTCTTCCTACTCTGGTACTGGGCGCTTACCTGTGCCTGCACAGCATTTGTGCAGCTACTTTGCAAACCAGATCAAGGAAAACATCCAAGGACAAGTAACTCCACCAGAATTATTTTTTTAAAAATTCTGATCAGTTCCCTGATGTCAGCCACCAAGCAACTGCATAATCCTTTGTGCTGGCATGGCAAAGGGAAAACCTGTTGCTACAGCCTTAAAAGTGGTGAAGAGCACAGCCAATACTACTTACCATTTATCATCATTCACACTCAAAAGATATCACAGATGTTAATTAGCATTCCTTTTAAAGCCTGTACAAGACTGTCTGCCAGAGGCTGTAATTCAAGAAGTTAGATATTTCTAAGACTCTAAGAAAATGCACATCCAGTCAGTATGTACAATCTAACATGCACAGGCAAATATGATCAGTTACGACAGCATATGAATTAACAGGGAAACATTCCATCCACCTGTCTGTCACAAAGTAGGAAACTTCTCACAACTGGAAGCAGCACACTACTACAGTGACAGTTATCACGGTGAGACGCCTGCTTTTGATTAGAAATTAGTTGCCTACACTAAAATCCCAAAGCCAAACCAACACTCTCCCCTCCCCCTTTCTGGAATCGCGAAAGTGAAACAATATGATACTGAACTCGGAATACTAAGGTTTCCCAAGCAACACTGGGATGAAAACAGAAACACCGATCAGCTTTCAGGCTGCTCTTCAGAACCGGATTCAGCTGCACTCAGCCGATCAAGTATCGATTTCACCCCACCACCCGGTCAAACCACACAGAAAAACATCTTGAACTCGGGGGAACGGAAGACTGCCTGAGGAACTCCAAGCAAGGCATGGGTTTGAAAGAGAAATAATACGCTTTAATACGCATAACCGCCACAGTGGGATCCACCGGCCGAGCTCCCCGACACAGCCCCGAGCTGCCCAGCTCTGGCCCCCACACCGCGGGGCAGGGCAAGGCCAGGCGGCGCCAACGTCCCCCGCGTCGGCCCCGCACCCGCCCG
>VYXH01002022.1:797412-820888 GCA_013397275.1 Burhinus bistriatus | reverse complement strand
ACATCTCACGGATGATTGTAAGCTCTAATGGATTTTTTTTTTTTTCCTGTTTGAAACATCCTTTTGTCTCATCCTTTTGTGGATCATCTAATATCTAAGAAGGTCTTAATGCATACTGCAGCCTTTCCCTCGGTCAGGACACTCGCAGCATCTTGATTTCATGAACTTAGCATTTTCTTAGGCAATTATCTTTGAGACCCCTACCCTTCTGTCAAATTTGATTGAGTTCAGCCAGCCAGTTTGCGAGTGGGGGGGGGAATCCCCTCCCCAACACTTCCCACATAGACTACCTTAAAAAGCCAGGGTAAACTATATTAAGTTTTAACCCAACATTTCACAATTTTTCCTTCACATCAGTCTTTTCTTCCCTGTCATAGGTAATGAAATCTGTTTCCCCGTGCTTTTAATGTGTTTTATGCTACTCTCTTTGCCCTTTACTTGCTCTTCCGTAGTTCTTTTTGTCGCTTTCCATGATGGATGTGCTTTATCTCATACCCTGTGTTTTCTGTTGGATTTTCTTCCCCACAGAATAAGATGCATATAATCCTACTTGTTCTATTTTTTTTCTAGATATATTTTTTTTTAACACTCTTAAACTGCTATCAACCCACTTGCATGTACACTCACTTCTCATCCACCAAGATCTCTAAGTCTGCAGTTTGGAGGAAAGGAAAAAAAAAAAGCGCCAGATACGTATCAGACTGAGGATTAAACTAAAATATGGAGCTCTATTGTCTGTGGGAAATACAGAGTTTGAAAGAAAATGAGGTTTTTTTACCTTTGTTCCTATGCTTTTGGCTGCTGTGAAAAGGCATCATGATGGAAGTCTTACCAGGTTACTGTTACTGCATTTGGATTGGGCCTTTTTCTAATCTTCTGCTTCTGTGTCTTAATATACTCTTTTAAATTTGACTGCTTGGAGAGTGAAGCACCTTTTATAACTCATGCTCTGCTTTTTCTACCACCTTGGAGCCTCTGACTGCTGCAAGGGTGATAATACCACTTTTCCAGTTTTTGTTTTTTTGAACTGTGTCCTGGATTCTCAAAGATACTAAGGCGCCAGATTGCAATAGGAGTTCTGTGTTCCAATACATCTGTGAATCAGTCTTTTTAAATTTTTTGGGAGGGATCTTGAGGTCATCTGACACAGACTACAGGCTATATATTTCATGTTTACAAGATGTGGTTTCAAAGAAGAAAAGATATGGGATAAGACTGGAACAACTTAGACTGTCATAACTTATTTCAAATGGCTTTGCAAACAGAATAATTTTTTTTGCAGAGCCACCTCCTCTCTAGAGGTCAGAAGCGTTTTGTGTAGTCTCTTCAAACTACTCAAGTGCTTATGCAGTGCTGTGACCTGCATCTTACAACACAAGTTGAACAAAGAATGTGTCGGAGAGGCAGCTAAAACATTAATTATAGACTTCCAGAAAAATAAACTAATTAGAAATTCTCGTATTTTTAATACTGGATTTCTTAATTCTCTGAAATTTTTTTTTTTCATCAGTTAGAGGACAGAAAATGTCACCAAAAGTGTATGTGTTTCTAAAAATACATTTATTAATTTAGGTGCCTATATTTTTTAGGTGGGTGGGAAGCTAAATTGAATGCTGTCTTACTTATGCTGGTGTGTTGATGTAATAAATTACCTTATACACACAAAGAACTACAGAATAACAAAGGGAGTTACTTGTTAACAAAACACTTAATGAAGAGCAGAAATAATGGATAGTTTTCAGTGAGTTTATACCTTCCTGTTGATTGACTTTTTACTTAGATGCTAGGGTTGCGATGTGAATGTAGTCTTCCGACAGCAGACTCCACACAGAAGTAGGTTATTATGAATGCCATAACTGCCTGGCATGAAAAACTGATTAGAAAACAGGAATCTATTCTAAACCCAGGTGGGGTTTTTTGGCATCTAATAAAAGGCATTAAATTCTGTTGAAGCATTTCTTATAGCTGGGGCATTTGTACTGTTTTTTTCCCTTTTTTCCTGCTGCATGGTAAGCTCTATTCATTTACTGGAAGTATTAATAGAGTCTCTGTTCTCTATCTGGCTCTTGTTTTCACAGATTTGGAGAACCTCAATGTACTTGAGTCCAATTTGGTAGAAATTGGTTAATAAGATTTTAAGTTACTGAAGGAGAGCTTCCAACAAATCCTCTGCAAGTTGTCTCATAAACTTTGTTTGCATAGGAAACAGGTCTGAAAATTGTTGGGCCTTCTTAAAGAAAAAACATGCACACATAATTCTCATCCCTTATAGTCGCAACTGCCTGTGGGTAGAAGTATACAATGAAAACAAAGACTGATGGTAGACTTAGTAGTACTAACTAGTATTACTAACATAGTACTGCTTCTGCAAAGACGATTGTGCCTCACTAATCTACTAGGATTTTTGATTGCAGTAATAGCATAGCAGATTAAATTTTAATATAGTTCTAATTTACATATACTTTTTAAAGGTGTAATTGAAGGTTCCTCACACCAGGCTATTAAATAAAGAAGCCATGATGTGAGAGGTAAAGTATTTTTATGGGTCACAAAAATCTCTGAGAGGAAACAACAGAAATGAATGTTAAGTTACAGGACACTTAATGTTTTGTCTTAAATCAGGAGCTGTTCAGTATCTTCTGTTAATCATCTGTAGAATTTGATTTATAAAGTAGCAGTATTTACTGAGGATTCAGAACTGTTTAATCACATTCAGAAATACTGGAAAGGCCACCTGAGAAGTTTAAGCAAGCTGTGTGAAAGGACAGCAGGATGACAGGTAAAACTGATTGTTGGTATATGCAACACAGTGTCTTTTGTGGGCAGAAAATAAGACACCATTTATATATCTTAAAAGTTCCTAATTTAACAGTTTTAATATAACAAGAAAATTTGGACATTGTTGCAGTTTGCCGAGGTATCGTTACCCAATTTATAGCTGTAATCAGAAGTGGGGAAAAAAGCATAGAGAAAGAAGTGACATTCTATACAAATTCCTTAATTCTTATCTACTCTTTAAAGTGTGTTGTTAACTGTCAATTAGTGTAAGAAAAGATTAATCACCGTATTGTAGAGAGTTTGATACGAAGGATATGGCAGAGTTTTTCAAGGGATTGAAGAGATTGGAGTTATTTACCCAAGGAAATGAAATGCAGATCAAACCAGTGAGGAGTGGGAAGTCATAAAATAGATGTGAGTTTACGCTCTCCAATAGCAGATGTAAAATAAAAAACCTGCATTCAGTAAAAGACAATTTATTGAAGCCATACTTTTTTGCAAGGAGAGGGCATTTTTCCCTTCTTCCACCTAATGTGGCTGTATTTCTCTCCATGTATGTATGTATCTGTCTATCTGTCATTCAGTGTGAGACTATTTCTCTTAAATACGCAGAACCAGCTTAAACTCCTTGCTTTGTTTGCTTCAAACCAATAATTTGAACTTTGCTCTTTCTCATCAGAGATTACTGCTCAAATAAATTAATATTCATTGGAGTGAGGTATTCTCAGTCTTCAAGAGCTGAAATGAATTTTGTGATTTCTGGGCTTTGGAGTAATTTTCCTGTCTATTTAATGTAATAAACTGTTTTACACAAAATGAAACAGTCCAAATCAGGGGGTGTTATGGTTTGAAGAACCTACAACAATTTATTGTCGTTTAGACAATTATTCTATCACCCAATGACCCCTCCCTACCTGGGAAGGGGAATTGGGGAAAAAACAAGGAAACCCGAGCGTTGAAATATAAACAGATTTAATAGAATAAGACTAAATAATTACCATTAATAATACTAAAGAACCAATATTGATACCAATATCAATTTAGAATATACAAGGATTATACTCAGCCAATTCTATTAGTAGGAAGCTGTGCACTCCCAGCAGTGGACAGCAAATGTCAGACATTGCGAGCACTATGGCTTCCGGAGGAAGGGAAGGCCTCAGGGGCCCGGCACTGGGGCAAGAAGTTCTCAGGATCGCAGCCATCATAGAAGAACAGGAGCTCCTCAGCAAACTTTCTAATTTATATTGAATGTGATGTTCATGGTATGAAGTAATTCTTTTGACCAGCTTGGGTCAAGTGCCTGTGTCTCGCTCCTCCTCATCCCTGCACCTGGCTAGCTTGAAAATACTGAGACCTTGAAACCCACATACCGTAGCTGGCTGTAAAGTAAATATTTTCACAAATTCAGACACTAGAGTCTTCTAAAAGTGCAGTTTTCGCTGGCATTACAAGAGACTTTACTGAAAAGAAGAATTACTGAAAGACAAATTAACCATGTGTCGCTCAAACCAGGACAGAGGGATAGTGAGAGAAACTCTTACGTCAATATGTTGAGAATGGAAATGGCTTGTAGCATGGAGATGGCCAGTTTGAACATCAGTGTTTGAAGAGCAGCCATCTTAGGCCAATCCAGCAAGCTTATAGTGAAGGTGTATGGCAAAGGAGCATGAGGGTCCTTTTCAGGGGGTGGAGTCTTCTTTCTGATAACCCTTTTGTTTAGTATCAGCACTGCATAGTAGATGCATAGGTTATGGCAAATTGGAAGAGTGATTAATGCTGAGGTACTTTACTGGTAGTTCTTATGCTAAATACTGTATTACAGCGGCTTGTCCAGCAGCACCCAGTTGCCACCTCTAAAGTAATGGCTATAGAATGGCCAAAATCAAAGTTGTCAGGTATATTTCTACAATGTGATACTGTCCATGGTTTGAGGGTCCAGAATCTTTTGCCTTCAGGCACATTCAGAATGTTAATGTGGGTTCAAATAGATTGTCTGCCAGATCAGCTATACCAGATAAGCAGAGTCACTATTGAAGAGCCATTGTTGGTAGCTGACAGGAGTTTTTCACTAAAGATTCTCTTTATCGTAAGACAAAACAGCGTTCTCCACAGTGATTTTGGCACAGACCTTCAAGTAATTAAAAAAATAATATTTGGGAAAATAACAAGTAATTTATAACTTGATAATATGTGTAAACTTAAGTAGTTCAACCAGCTTTTGTAAAAATGGTGTGCAGAGTCAGCTTTTCAGTAAAAAAAGGAAATGCTTAACTTGTTAAATCTTGTTCTGCCACTAGCCACTGAACGTGTGTGCAGGGATGCTTAGAGAGATCTTTTACACCCAGCTGGTTCTGTCTTTTTGTTGATACTAAAAGAGAAGGCTATGTTTGACAAACTTTTCCAATTGTGATTCCATGTGCAGTTGTGAAACTTAATAGGCTTGAAAACACAAGCAAAAATACAAGTTGAGTTTGTCATAGGTGTTCTTGCTTTAGAGGCCTCTCCTGAGAAGCAAGTGCTTTACAAAAATTGTGTAATTTGTGGGGAGGGAAATGCTACTTCTGTGCCTCCTGGCAACCTGGTGTGGCAAATGTCAGTCTCTCCTGGTAATACAAGACAGTGATATTTATTATATCTTAATACTCTTGCTCTAGTTGATCCTGCTTTAGCAACCTCCAATGTTCTATGATTATATGATCTGCATAGCAGGAGGAAAAAAAGTCGTACAAATAATTCAGAAGTGATAGGTGGCCTAGACTGCCGTAGGAGGTGGTAATGAAAATTTCTGGCATTGCAGCCTGATCTGAAATTGCTGTCGTGAAAATACATAACAAATGATACAAGTATTTATTGTTGTAGGGATCTACGCTGAAGCTGAAGAATGGCACTATATGACAGGATACTTATGCTTGTCATTCATATACAAAACGAACTAACATTATTCCATAGGCTTGAAGATTCAAGACTATTGCGCTCTGGAAACTTCAGATGTGGCTACCCACTTGAAACAATACTCCCTGCATCCCCAGGCAAGACAACGAAATGCATTCTGTGGCTCTAGCTAGCATGAGTGGTCTACTAAAAGCAAATCTGAGTTACAAAAGAGTTAAGTTTTCATTTCCCATGGGAATGAACTTCAAGCAAATCTACCTTCAGCAAGTTCTGTGATACTGGGAGAGGTTCTGTGCAATTCAGTCCAGAAAGAGTATACTTTCTACCAGCTATGATGTTTCCAGTAATTGAAGCCAGGTATTGGGGGTTATCTGTGGCTAGCCTATCTAGCTAGACTTTTATCCATTCTGCTTCTAACTATAAAAAAGTTTTTATTTCTTTGTCTAGGAAAGGAGAAGAAGTTTTATTAACAAGGAGAAAGATTTTTGTTCATACTATTTTTTTTCTCGTTGGAAAATGACCTATTGGTCGAGAAAAATCCTTGTTACTTTGAATACTTTCAGACTTTTGTCCTGTCACATAAAATAGTCCCTTAATTATATCCTTCATTGTTCCTGGGAATACATTGAAAAGCAAAGCCATTTGTGTACAGAAACAATCTAAATGGGTCATCTTGTGTGTCTGAGTATTTTCAGAAATGTAAGCACTTCACCCTAACTCGGTGCTTGCATGTGGGGCACTGGCTACCAAAGCTGATTTTTGAGTGTGAATGTAGCATCCAATCTTTTTTATGTGGTAGGAAGCAAATGTTTCAGTTTTTCAGAATCCTAAGCCATATGCTTGTTGTAGATATTCTAGTCCATCTTTGATTATAATGAGCTGCTTTTATTCATAGTTATTTTTCCTTTGAAACCTCTATCATTAGGGAAATCATCTTTTTAGAAAACAGATTAACTTTATTAAGCAAAGAGATACGGATATGTTTTTTAAATGGAAACAGCTAGAAAAGAAAACCATAAAAACTGTATGATGCAGTCATAAAAAGTGTTGGATGTTTGATTCTGGTTGTTGGTCAGTTTTTGTTCTGAGGCATGTTAGCTGGAGAGAGCTGAGGACTCTGCTTGATGGTAACCTTCCAGAAGGCCGAGAAAGACTTTTAAGGACAGATTCTTCTCTACCTGTTTTATGCCTCCTTTTTCAGGAATTCATAAGCTTGCATTGAAAGACTTTCAAACATGCACTGTAAGAGTTTTTAGTCTTGGTTCCACACCTTCCTCAAAAGTCTGACTTGCAACATGAGGCTTTTCATATGTTTTTTCTGACTTGCAACTTGCCTATATGCCATTTTTGCAGGTTTGCAGTTTATGTTAATTTTCAAGACGTTAATGTCCATTTAGATCCCAAGACATATCTGTTAGCCTTATTTTTAGAATACTCAGCTATCTCTAAGCTTGAGTTGCAGACAAAATGATAGATGGTTTTGATTTCATGTTGGAACATGAGGAACCCTTTGGACATTGCTGTTGAAAAGATTCTGGAGGAGCCTGATTCACAGTGTTTTAATTCAAAAGATGCACTTCAGAAAAATATGTATTGTGACAGGACATTATTTCTGTAAGACTGTAGGAATGCTGAAATATCTGGAGTCTTACAGAAAGAAAACGCATGTTCAGTGCATAGAGTTATAGCCCTTTAAAAAGTACAGACATTTTAGGATGTGGAAAACAGACAATGAAACATTTGAATATAATGATAATAATCATGTTGTTCAGAGTGGTGTCTTTTTTTCCTGATGAAAATTTATAACTGGTGCATGGTGGTCTCACAGTAGTGCATGTATTAATTTTGGGTAGAATTATGCAAGTTTTGGAGATAAGATTTAATAAGTGACATGCAGATCTATTTAAAAACTATAAAATTGTAACTTAATTTCTAGATATAATTGGACAAAATGATGCTAATTATGTAATATGTATGCTAATTCTTTTGTTACAAATGCTCTGGGTTTTGTTACATAGGTGTAGTTATAATCGAGTGCTTCAAAATCACTTGTTATCCAAAGTTAGTGAAAGTTTATTAGTATAAATGAAATATATTGTAATTATTACATATTTAGAAAGTAAAAGTATTGCTAATACTGTTTACTATTGTGCAGCTGTTAGGATTTAAAAATTACATTCTGTAGTTAGTGGATATCCTAGGGAGAGAAATTTGTCTATTAACTATAGTTAGCTAGTGCATGAATTGGGCAGATGAGCAAATGCCATCCAATTTGACTCTGGTCCAAGGCCAATATGAGCCAAAACTTAGTATTTTCAGTGGATGTGCTTGCGCATTATAAAGCTCATCATCAGAACTAGTGTTAATACCACTATAGATAAACAAGGAGTAAATGGGTCTAAATGTGTATTAGCTTCTTCTGTTACATTGTTTAACTCTTCTATAAACCAACCACTTGTGTTCCAGACTTTCTATGTCAAAAGTACAAATTTAAGTCATACTTTTGTCTTGGGTTTCAATTTTTTTTTGAAACTGCATTTATTTTCAGCCTCTCAAACTTATAATGGAAGTGTGTTTTGAAGAATATCAACATTAAAACCTATTTAGAAAAGCATGGGCTTTAGCAATTCCCACCCTACATACGCTATTATTTCTTGCTCAGTTTCGCTGTGTCAGTTATATACCAAGTTGTCTTTTGTTGATGAAATGAGAATTAGATCATGATACAGGACTCCTGCTTAATAATTTTAGTGAGCGTCTGGTGGGATGCCACTTTCAGGCTTTCTTAAAGATTCAAAAACTAGTGCTCCAAAATCTCAGGTGACTAGTATGTATTATATGGGAAAATAACTTTTGATAAGTTTGATTAGCATTGAAGAAATTAATGTACTGAATCTTTAGTACAACCAGCAATATTAAGAAGATACCTTACTTGTCAGTAAATATTTAGGCAGTTTCCCTTATTATGAAAACCAACCTAAAGCTCAGTAAGTTTAGAATTTATACTTTTGGTTAGATAGCTATAATGTATCAAGTATTACTAGAAAATAATAATAATTTCTGTCCTGTTTAATACACAGTGTGTTTCAGTCCCTCTACTGCAGCTTGGATTTTGTCAGAAAGTTGCAGAATGAAATTAATGCCCATCAACTTGGTTCTGACTTCTGGTCTCTTCTGTGTAACATGCGCGAAAATGAAAGGAGAAAGAAAGTGATTTGGCCTTGTTCTAGTGCTAATGGAGATATGGTATGTGCAGTATATGAGACTTTGGGATAGAAAACACAGACTTCAGGGATCTTGTTTTTCAGGAAGAAAGGGTGGATTGTTAGGCTTTAATCAGGGAGCTGTAACTGAATTGTACTGGTGGTGGACCTTGCTGTTTAAAAAAGACTTCAGCTACTTGCTGTTTTGGACTGTGGGTAAAAATTGTCAGGCAAATCACCAGTCCTTGATTTTTTGTCCTGTTTAGCCTACTTTTTTCTAACAAATAAAATGAAAATAACAATGTCAAACTTCCTGAGAACGTATGTTTCTTCTGTATTCAGTTTTTAAGGATGTTGCCTGTGTTCTGAGTTTGTAGCATATTTTCTGTTGTAATAACAGAGAATTTTAGACAGTTATTAAATGATTTAGAGAAAGGCTCTCTGGAGGATGTTTTGTGTGTCCTAACCGCTGAGTCATACAGTATTGCTTGCTTTTTTTCTGCTATTGTGAACCTTGAATCGTTTTGTGGTTAGTGGAACAACTGCACAGAGAAGGTGAAGAGTTTTCTAATTTGTGTTTGTTTATGTTCTCGCCCACGGAAAGTAGGAGGTATGCTTTTGAACTCCCAGAGAGCCAAGGAAGATGTTTCTTTGTAGGGGATAGACCTAATATCAAAGATGGCCAGCCTCTCTCCTGGCCACAGTTTATAAGAGAAAATAAGAACTTCTGTTTTGTTCTTTGAAGGAATAAATGTAAACAGCTGTGTTCATTTTTAGTGGATAAAGGTGCTGGCTTATAGGTTTGAATCTGACAGATGAAATCTAGGAAAGGGGTGGAATATAAAATTTACCTGTCTTTACTGTCATCCATAGATTTGTTTTAGAATATACCCCCTCCACATCATACTGTGTGGGGGTAGTCTACAAGCCTAAATGAAGATTCTTCTCTGAAAGGCAGTCCATACTGCTGTGGGCATAGGATGGGGCTGAGGCAGTGCTGGCTCACTTCCAGACACCTTAACAGCTGGCTGCCTTCAGCTGTCCAGGTAGACATACCCTAAATGTTTTATTAGATCTAGGGTTTAATGGTTATGATCAGATTTGACTGAGTGGTATATCATGCAAAGATGGTTGACACAACATGTAAATAAAAGCAAGTTGTTGGGGTTTTGTGTGTGTGAGAGAATAAAGCAGTACTGAAAAATGTATCTGTTAAGTGAAGGGTGACACTCATATCTGTGTAAATAAAGTCATAGTGTCTCTTTCTTACTGCATTTCTTTGCAAAACAAAGTATGCTTGAAGATAAACACCGATTTTTTTTTAATTATTTTTTTTTTTTAAATTCCTTCCCCTCCCCTTCTCACACTGTTTCAGTAATGAGCAAAGCAAAGTTGTTAGATGCCTTTTCGGTAATATAAGTTTGTTTTATAGCATATTAGTAATCTTGAATGCTGTTTGGGGACAGACAGTAAAAATGAAGCTGACCAGTAACTGTCATATCATGGTTTGGTAGGGAAATAAGAATTGTTAGAATGCAGAATCATGTTTCGTGTGGGATTGCAAACTTTTCTTCCTCACCCAAACTCTAGTTAAATTATGTTCTTTCCTGGATGAGTGAAGTTTAAAGTCACACCGGTTTCCTTTCAATCTTCTGAACAGGGCATCTCCATAAATGCTGATTTGCTCTCAGCTTTTTCTTTTGTACTGCAATGGAGCGTGACTTTATGAAGGTGATCTATTTCTATAGGCAACAAAGAAACTTTGAGCAGAAAAATCAACACCTATCTGTGTTCTTCCACCATTTTTAGTACCTGATATCCTTAATCTCTTTTCCCTGAATCTGGTGTTGTGCTGCAAACCTCCATTGCTGTAAGGCAGCTAGCAAGAATATAAACAGAACCTTTTTGTAAAGTAGCAGTTTTCAAACCTTTTTACTTGAAGCTCCTGAGCAGTGAGTCTACTGCAGTTTGAGAAACACCGGCTTGGTTGGTCTGTCCCTGCTGTGTTGTACCTCTGTGCGTACTCACAGAACACAGCTGAGAATGAGGGATGCAGAGAGGCAATAGGTTCACTGTCTGCTCTCAGTAGGGAAAGAAAGGTACCTAAAACTGTTGCTTTATTCTAAAGGGCAAAGATGAGCTTCCCTTAGAGAAAGCTGGCTAATGCCTTTCTTCTCACCTCAGAGCTTTGCCATCCATGGTCTGTCGTACCGTCCCTGGAGAGAGCCTTATCTGTAAGGGCTCACCCCTTACAGTATGCTTCAGTCCAACATTAAAAGCACCTCAGATTGACAACTGCTGTCGTGGAGAAAGAGATCTCTGCAGATGTTGTGTGACTGAAGGAGAACCTTCAGTCACTTTAATGTTCTGTTGTGACATGTAGATAATGGATATTTTATGGAATTCATAAGTTGGTCTTTGTCAGAACATTTTGAACTTCAGGTATTAGAAACTAATTGAAGTGAACATTTCACTTCAGCCCTTGCTGACCTTTGCAATCCACATTACTGCTTGGGATAGTAGTCGCATTCACTCAGCTATTAAAACAACTTCTAAAACTCTACTCTCTGATCTCAAGAGTGTAGTTTTCTTAATGGGATATTTTTGAAGGTGGCTATAAAAGAAAGACAACAGCTACTGTCAGAATTATTAAAAAGTAGCGTGCAATGGGAACAGGCTAGTTTAACTCACTCCTAAATATAGTTCTTCTAGATTCTTCTAAAAATAACTCTCCTCCAAACAATAAAAATTGATGTAAGTTGACAGCATGTTTTAGCAGACATTGACAAAATGTTGATTTCTGCTTTTTGAGCTTTTAGATAAAAAATGTAAGCAACGCAATAATTTAAACTCTTCTTAGTAGATGATGTTGCTATATTACACTGTCCTTGTCTGTTTTGTGTGTCGTATGAACACTGCATTTCATTTATCTTCTGATTTATTTTTTTTTTTTCCCCTCATCTCACCATTCTCCTTTCCTTTCCTTCTCTTTTCTACAAAATTGCTGTACTTTACTTGCTGAGGTAGTATCTATTTTGAGCAAGAGACAACAGCCTCAGTTGTGGAGTATGTTACTGTTGACAGTTGTTGCCCTTTCATTGCTTGCTAAGTGAACTGGTAACTAAAATGCTTTGCGCTCTTCTTGTGGTGGAGGTAAGTCTTTTCTGTGTGGTAAAGCAGAATGATGACATGCAGGACTCATTTTAATGTGTAGATATCCTACACAAGACTAGGCAAGGAAATGCATTCCAATTACAAACTCTTACAGCAGGTATGAAGCTATGCTTATTTATGTTGGCGGGTCACTTTAATGCGAGTATGTGGAAGAAGGCTTAATAATTTTAGCAGCTTAAATAACAAGCTGTAAATGAAAGATATTGCTTGGAATTTTTTTTCCTTATTGCTATAAATTGTAATACATAATTTTCTTTCCATTGTTACTGTAGTTGTAAGGCTTACCACTTTTTCAAATATTTTAAACGTAGGAGTGCTAATGAGATCTGTTGTACTGTGCTTATTTTCATAGACATCAGTTCACCATTATGTACCTAAGCAAAAAACTGCGTTTAATAGCACTGGAAGCTAGAAATTTGCAGCAAGATCATGTTTTGACTGGTAGATTCTAGAATGTAAAGATAATAAACATTTTGTTTTATTTGTAATAATTAGTATAATTTAAAGAGCTAGGGATATGAAGAGAAGGTAAAACTTACTGTCAGAATTCTGAATCCCTTATGCTACATATTAAAAAAAATCATTTATTTAAAAAATTATTAGCACCTCATGTATGTGCGGTTTTTTTGCAGGTGTTTATTTTTACATTATGCTATGTAAATCTTGCTCAGGAGAGAAATTTTTAGTTAATGTGTTTGCATGTACCTAGGACTTGGGAAAATACCTTTCTAAACAAAACTTTGCCGTTACTATTGAAAAATTTTGCTTGTGCTTTCATTGTAATTTTAGGCAGAACTGTGTTTAGTGAGAACAGAATAAAGCCATAATCCTGAGTGGATTTTTTATTGTACTATTTTAGTAAAATAAAAAAACATGCACAGGTTCAGAGAAGCCAGTCATCTGTGGTGATAGGTGGTGTGTGTGCAAAATGCTAAAGGATTTCTGTGTGACCATTCATGACTATGATAAATACAAATATCATGTAACAGCTCATGGTTTTTATAGTTTTTATAGTGAAAGCCAAACAGCTTCTCTGCTCTCTTCAAAGCCTGGGCAGCAGTGTTACCGAGAAAGAAAACTACTTGGTTTCATTCTGTTATTTTCTCAAAACTGGAAGAAACCAATAACTAGGAATGACGTTTAACAGGTAAAAAAGAGGAGGTGGATAAGTGGATGAAGTTACTCACGTGAACAGTGAGCAGTTCCAGGATCATGTGAGGCAGTTATGTTGTGACAGAAATTTGCTCAGGCTCCCAACTGAGTCTTAAAAATTCTGCCAGCAAATTAAAGCAAACCTCGAGTGTTGTTGTCTGCAATAATAATCTTGTTTCTGGATATTGCTAAATCACCACTATAACACATAATTTATATGGGCATCTCAGGAAATAATTTTTAAAGTATTACAGTTTTTTGGAATGAGCCAGACTTAGCAAAATAAAATATGCTCTTGAAATCTACTAAGATGGTGTACAAAATAAGCTCTTTACTCTCAATTTGTTCTATCCTTACATGTTAGCTGCTATGTTCAAACGAAATCTTGTCTGTCTTTTAATAAACTTACGCTTTTTACAAAGAATACATAATTATTCCAGTAAAATGCAGCTTAATATTTGCTTGCTTGCCGGTGTTGTTATTTTCTTCCTTTGGCAGTTACTAGAAAATTTCAAAGTGGAAGGTCAGACTCTAAACCTTCTCATACTCCTTTACTTTCCAATTACAGACTATATGGATACAGTAGTTTTGTCAGAAAATGAAAAAAATTTGGTTTAAGGGCCTCTTGTTCTATTACAACCACTTAACTTTCTAGCATAGGTGTAGATTTCAAAAAATTCTTTCAAAATTTCAAAATTCTTTTCCCAAGCCTGCTGCAATAGGTCTTTGGGAAAAAAATGGATGACTACTACAGAAGAAAACAAAACAACAACAACAAACAAAGTAAGAGGCAAATGAAAACTTGTAGCTAAAAAACCAACAAACCCCTTCCCTCTCTTTCACCTGAATGGCTGAAACAAGAACACAGACCAGTCAGTCATGCATTGAATCCATTTATTTGACATTTGTTTTTATTTTCAAATAGTGTTTTATCTACCTAGTTTCTATCTGTCCTTGGAGAATAGCTAAACCTGACAAATGATGAGGAGTATGGCCACTGTCATACTTACCAATTTGTCCTACTTACATCAAGAAGACAACAGTTTTGAAAACATGAGGAAACTCCTGTTGTGGTCAGTCTTCCGTGTGTTGCATTGGTTATTTTCAGCATGGAATGAAAGTTATTATGTTCACAGTTGTGTGTGATCACATCCTGGTGTGATGGAGGTGCAAGATGTATGGATGAGTGGGATCAACAGGCGGCATTATCTGTGAAGGCATGGAAGTTATTCACCAAGATAAGATGCATGAAACAATGCAGCAGGAAATTGTAAGGAAGAGTTAGATGGAATAGAAAAAAAAAGAAACATTTGTGATTTTTCAAATAGCTACTGAGTTTGAGGGACATTGGAGGCTTCTGTGTGATTTTCTCCTTTAGGAAAATTCACTTTTAAAACTCCCATTTTTATCTTAAATTATTTAAAGCCCTGACCCTTTTGAAATTGGTAGTAGTATTCTCAAGGTTTTCTTTAATGATGTATTGAATGTTGATAGAGAGCTTTATATATATATATAGATTGTATACATTGGGAAGAGTTGAAGTTAATGAGAGAGTGGAGAGGGATTAAAGGATAAAAGATGTACGAGGAGGAGGAAGTGAATCTAGGAGCTGGAAAGGCGAGAAAGGAAGATAAATTTGGTGTGTAGATAGACCATTTAGGAAAAAGTAAAACGTGAATGAGCTTTGGAAGAAAGCTCTAACATACTGATATGTACATTTGAGAAGAAATAGCAGTAAGGAAAAGGAAAATAACCTTCTGGGAAACAAAATCCTGTATACAGATATAATTGGTGGAATATGTGACTGAAAACAGAAAGTGGAGGGAGAAAAGCAAGCAGAGAAAGTTAACAAAAAATACTAAGGATGCAGAGGATCAAAGTGCATATCCATCCTAAACCAAGGGTTCATTTAAGAAAAGAAAAACACCTGAATTTACAGTCTTACAAAAATGTGAGGGAGGAAGAGGGATATGGGATACAACTTGAGGTTAGATACCCTATGCTGGTCTAAAAGGCATGTAGCTTTTAGTAGAGCTTCTTTATGGGCCATATTTGTTTTAGTCAAAGGAACCATCTAGACAGTAAGACTAATATCTTGTTAGTCATTGCCATTCGTCCTATAATCTTAGAGTATCAGCTAGGTTTTCATCTTGCCTTCTGGCAGATGCTTTTTTCCTTAAATATAGCAATACAAGATTTTGCGGAGCCAGTTATTTAAGTGTGGGTATGAGGCTTCAGTGTCTTATGTTAACAATCTGCAGAAGGCCTCAGCAATGACTGGTTTTAAGAACATTATACAATCTGAAACATCATGACTAACTTAGAATTTTATGCAACGTGATATTAGCTTTGCACTGTTGACACTGAACCTAAGGCAGGAACTCTGTGTCTCTTCTATGTCTGTATTTTGAAAAAGTATGGATTTTATACAGATGTAATGTTTTAAGTAGGCTCAGTGAGTTTCAGAAAGGTGCTTTTAAGAATGTAGATTGTCAAGAAATTCTTGTGGTACCAATTTTGTTAGGCAGCCCCTGCTGATGGTGCTTGCGTTCATGTCACCCTGCGGTTGTATGATCTTACAGTAAGCAGGATTGGGTGCTCATCCAGGGTCTTTTTGGTTTTGTTTGCAGGATTACGTTTTACTTGTATTAATTTTCTGTTCTTGTAAAGGCAATTTTACCTGCATGCTGGGGGTAGAAAGATGAGGGCAGAAACTGCAGGATTTCTGTCTGTACTGCTTAAAAAGTGGTTATCAAATTATTACCTAAGTATTCATTGCAGATTTATGCGAAACTTTTCCAAGAATTCTCTTCAGATCTATTTCTGCATTTTTGAAATCAAAGGGGCTTTGCAATTGAGTTCAATAGAATCACATTCCTTATAAAGAGAAGTAGACTGGGGAAGCTGGGTGGCTGGAGGGAGTTCCTGAGGTTTTTCTTTCAAGACACAAGTCATCTTTTCCATTTTCATCACAGTATGCTTAGTTTTAAACTAGTGGAGTAAGAAAAGTCATCTATGTAGGTTTGGAATTGGACTTTACAAATCAGTTGGGCTTTTGTCAGAAATAACTACAATGAGTATTCCACACAGTTCTAACATTCTTTCTAAAATCATAGCTGTAAACCGTCCTTATTCTTCTTAAACTCAGACATTTTTTTCAGAAGAAAATAATTCTGGCCAATGTGTTATTCCAAGCTGGAGATGCCCTATTCTGTGAATCCCTTAAATTAACTTCTTAATTGTAAGTGCAATGTTATGGATGGGGAAGCTTTATTAATGAACTTGGGGATGAGGGAGTTTGGAATAAAATAGGCTATAAGGGTGACAGTTAAAATGAAATGAGATTTTATGGTGTCAGGTCTGTAAGACAGTAGAAAGACATTGTTCTGAAATCAAATAAGCAGTTTACATGCATAAGTTAGTTATCAGTAATCTGATGCCATGTCAAACAGACTTCTGTAACTGTTTATTTTTCCATAAGAATGAAATACATAGTTTATATTAAAAAGTTAAAGTAATGTGCTTGGGGTAGGGGGGGGAAGCTTCTTTTGCATGACATCCTTCTCACAAAAAAAAATCCTTTAATATAGCATCAGGACTGGTTTAGTTCAGACCATTTCTTTGTATGCTGTATGCTTCAGGTGAAAGGACACGTTTTATTTTAGTGGTAATGCCAAACTTCCTTCCTGTTTCATTTTGTATTGAATACAACTACTTTAAGGGGAGATAGTCTTACAATTCTTAGATAATTATCATAATACTACAAAAATTAGGTTCATTTTTCTATAGCTGCCTCTGCCTGTTCTTTTAATGCCTTAGCAGTTTTAAAGTCTTTCCACAAGATAAAACCATAGACGTGATGGCTAGGGATCTCACTTTATCTAGTCAAGACTCCTGCTCAGCTCAGAACTGTGGCTAGCACTAAGCCAGGCTGGCTACCTATGTCTGGATGAGTCTGGAACACTTGCAAGGATGGAGCTTCCACAGGCTTCTCTACGACCAGTTTCAGCCCTGTGCCACCCACCTATGGAGGAATTTTCTCCAGAAGTCCAGCCTCAGTAGTTGTCAT
The DNA here is from genome assembly GCA_013397275.1 of Burhinus bistriatus. Lineage (NCBI taxonomy): Eukaryota > Metazoa > Chordata > Aves > Charadriiformes > Burhinidae > Burhinus > Burhinus bistriatus. The sequence continues at coordinate 803,617 of VYXH01002022.1, read as the reverse complement.
TTATTGTTACTCAATCCCTCCTGAGTCCTTTTGGCTGAAATGGTCTAGCTCATCCAGTCTTCTTGGAGGCTGTGAGTTCTCAGCCTCTTACCATCCAGGGGGACCCTCTCAAGTTTCCGATTAGTCTTTTTGAAATGGGAACCCCAAAAACAGTATTCTAGGTATTGCCTTACTAGTGCTGAGCTGGAGGGGAATGGTAACTTGTCTTGCTCTGGTTGTTCTTGTTTCTGCCTTGTTCTTTTTCCTCCTAATATAGCCCAGTGTGCCATTTGCCTTATTTGTGATGAAAAAGCATTGTTGACTTGTCTTCAGCTTAGGGTCCATTGTAACCCTCAGGTCCTTCTCAGCAGGGCTGCATGTACCGATGTGTGGAGCAACTCTACCTCCTTGTACTTCTAAGTGAACTTCACACTTTCAGATGACTCGCTCCTCAAATTTCTCCATGTCCCTCTTCTTACTGTTATACAATGAGTTTGGTTGTGGGTTTTTCTTTTACCACGTCAAAACAGGATCAGAGCTAGATGTTCTGTACAACTCTGCTTACAATCTGTGGACTCATCGAAGTGAAAAATGGCCCTAAACATCTTGAAGACCCAGTCCCCAAAGAAAGGCTTCTTTAGGTTTCTATCTTAGAAAAAAAGGCCGAATTTCCAAACTTGTAAATTAAAGAGAAAAGGAACATTTTTATTTTCATTTTCATCATTGTAGTGATGAGAAGTCACTGCTACTGAATGGTTGTACAATGGTGTGCCTGAAATTTCTTAGTAGTAGTACTAGCAGTGGTTACACACTCACTTTAACACAGTATAGTCTGTGTTGGCCTTCAAGGATCTCATCCCAGTAGACTGTCTATCCATAATTACATGTGTTGAATCTGTTTTATGGATGAATAAATACCTACTTTTTTCGGATGTAAATACCAGCAGCTTTCAAAGGAGGAAAAATGGATAGATATTTCAAAAATAATGGTACAGTCACATTGTATCTGCAGTAAAACCTGCTTTATATCCATGTATTTCAAATACAAGTGTTGACATACTTCGTTTTGTTTAATACAGTTAATATTGGGATTCTTTTTATGTAAATAATGAGGTCAAACTAAGCCTCTCTCACCACTTTTGTATTTAAGTATTTCTTTTGAAGATATCATTTGAACAGAAGTGGAGGAATGAGGTCTGATGTATTTGTGTGTGAAAGAATTAATTTTTGTTAATCTGTTCATTAAAATTTTAAAAGAAAAAAACTTGAAAGTTTTTCTGACAACCTAATCTAGTAGTTTAGTTTTTTTTAATGTTGCAGCTGAAATTAAAAGCATCCATCATAGCAATGTGGATAAATAAAGAAAATATTCCTCACAGTGCTGTTACTACAGGCTTACATTCATCTAGTAATAGCATAGTTAATAGCAAATAATTTGAATAGTGAGTGCACAGGAAGTTAATGTGACTGAGATGAAGAATGCAAGAGTATTTCTGTCTGGAAAATAGATACTGAGATGTACACAAATACAACTTTCCTGTGATTCAGATGGTTTTGTTACTGTTTTGCCAGCTAAGACTGCAAGATTAAGACCTAAAGTGCTTATATTCAGTAGACGCATGACAAACACTGGTAGTAGCAATGCAAGCCTCCTGCCCACACACCAAATGCTGTTACTTGCTTTAAATTCATATTTAACATCATAGTTGCTTTAAGGATGTGAAAGGAAGCTGGGTGTTCCTTCTCCAAACTCAAAGGTTATTTTCCACCTTTGACAGCACTTTATTCTGTGTTTTAAATTGAAGGTGCACAGATATGAGTCATCTCTTGCATTCTGAAAAACTGTCTGTCTGAATTTGTAGTGCATGTAAATTGGAAGACAGAGGCCTGTTGTGATTTCTCTGTGCTTATACTTGAAATCCACATTCAATTTTAGATCTCTGTGTGCTTTGGTACAGTATTAGCTTATTGCAACCGAAAGACTAGTAAGTGTGGTGCTTCTGATTTCTGGGCAGGGGGCATTTTTGATTTATACTGAAGGTTGGTTTTGTTCAGTTGTTTTTCTCAGCTGGAAATGTAGCGTCCATGTGTGTAAAGTCTTGGAATGGAGTGCTGAATTCCCAATATGCTAGTAGATTTCAAACAGAGAGCCCCAGGTGGAGTTACTTATCCATCTTATGTTTGTCTTGCCTATTAATTTGCCACGAGCTGGCTAATTTAGGCACAATTGTAATCCCTGTGGGTATCATGACAATCCAGACAACAGTGGCTCTGGAAGTAAATTGTAGGATATTGTATTCTCTATATTTCCTCATTTTTACTGCAGGGCAAACAAATGCGTTTTCTTTTGCACACAATTAGTACACCTGCTGAAGTGCAGGACCTTTCCTCAACACTATTGCTTTATGACAAGAGCATTATTATAACTGTATTTTTTCAGTCAGAAAAGCAGTAGGAGGAATAATGCATTTAAATATACCAAATCATATTTAATTTGTTGCTTAGCAGCTAAAGCAAATTATGGAAATCTCTGAGACAGATCAAATATTGCTGTAGTAAAGGGATTTCAGATCAGCTTGTCCATTTTTGTTGTTGTTTAATATTACACCAAAGTTCAGAGTTTGGGGAAGGGAGGTGTCTTTTCCCAGTTACTGATGTTCTCATTAGCCAAAATCATTCTGATGAAACCTGAAAGGGCATCAGGAGAAAAGCAAAAGTGAGTATTAAAACAAAAAAGGGAGTGGAGGGAAGAAAAGAGATAAAAACCAACTCTGCCTTTTGAAATCTCACCAGATAGGCACTTTAGTTAGGTACATAGATGAGAAAATATAACATATCCCTAGTCTGGATGTTTAGGGAATTCCCTGGATGCCAATTTAATTTACAAGTTTTTTCACCATGTAAGTTCAATTGTATGGAAAATACACTAACTAGTCTTTGCTATTTTGACAATACAGGTGATTCAGTTTCACATTGTGCATAGGGGAAGGTGTTATGTGTGAAATTTTAATCATTTGGTCTTAATTTAGTTTTACTGTGTGTAGCTGGATACAAGGGATAATAGTTACCACAGCAAAAGCACACCAAAGCTTTCGGCACATACAATTCTTTCAATGGTTTTCTGTTTCCAATATTTTGCGCAGGAAGGAGTTGCTATGAATTGGTGTTTGGCGGTTGGGGATGTGGACCATAAAATCTATTTAAAGATAAAAGTACCTCCAGATTGATTCAACAGTAAGATATGTATATAAATACACATAGAATAAAAAATAAAAAAAAAAAAAAAAGGTGAGACAGACTAATATACAGGTAAGCATTAAGGTGTGTGCAAACAGAGCTAAACTGCTCCGGGTTGACTGAGGAGCGGAAGCAAACTGAGCTGAGCAGAGGATGTTCGTATGTGATTAAGGCGAGATCAGCTGAGGGACTGGTATAGCTATAAAAAAAACCCACCAAAGCTCATGCAGTGGAGAAGGGCAGAGATTGGGATTTGATTTTATTTTTTTTTCTGGCTGCAGTGCAGTCTAATGGCCTCTCCTGTGCTCTGTGATCCCAAGCAGGAGGCAATGCCGGTGTGGCTAATCAGGCCAGCCAATGGCATCTGAATTTGGGGTCTTGGAGCATTGAAGGAAGTAGCTGCTGCAGTGCAGGAGAGCTGGGCACTGTAATGGGAGGTGTGCGTGCATGTATGAATTGAAGAAATTCATAAGTTTAAAGCATGAAAACATACTAATTTTGAATCAGTGTTTTGTGATCGCAAACCTGTTGCTGTCAGGATTATTGTTCATAGAAACTTAAAACCTTCTGGAAAGAAAAATCCTTTCGGTTGGAAGCTTCATGTACACTAATCTCTTTGTTACCCAGCACACAGGCTGCAGTCTGTTTTCTTTGATTGTCAGTAAGGAAATAGAAGCTGAAGTTCTTAGGGTGTGACCACAAGTGTGATTTTTAACATTTACCTTCTCTTAACACTTTTGGCATTTTTTCTTTAAATTTCTTTTAGTATAAAGATAGTGTTCACCCTTCTTTTAAAGTTTCTCTTTCTGGTTTAAATGAGTAACCATTATGTGTGGGAGCATCATTTTCAGGGTAGCTTTTGATGCATTAGCGACTGCTGCAGAGAGATACTGGCTATTTATGGATTTTTTTTTTTTTTTAAATGAGCAGAATATTTCTTATCCTAACATAGAGAAGTAAATACATACTTTTCAAAATTATATATAGAAAATTTTAGCAACATTTATATCACAAATACTTATTTTTTAAAGGAAAACCCAAACACAGTACAACCCAAATGTTTAGTTTCTTCTTTACTGTGAAATATTTCTGCAGTTCGTATGGTCTTCCAAGAATTCTGTTTGTGCAGCATCTTTTGTTTAAAGATATTTATGTACTTCAGGACTTAATTGGATTTAGTAAAACATGTAAGAAACATGGGAACTATCTGTTTTTTTCATATCGAAAAGCTAAAGGGATGGAGAATCTTTGTGGACTGTTAAAAATTAACATCATGTGAGAAGCTTGGAAGAAAAGCCAACTCCCCAGACCCCTTATGCCCTGATCTCAAAACTCTTATTTTTCTTTTTTTGGCTTACAGAATTCCATTTCGAAATTTAAGTTTAGACATTTGCAAAGTACCAGGTTACAGAACAGTGCTGACATAAAAATCATATTTCTCAAAAGATACTTGGATACTAATGTTGGAAATTTGACAACCTAGTTTAGTTGTAATTGAGGGGAGGAGCTCTTACTGTATTGTGTTTGTGGGGTGTTTTGGTTTGGTTTTTTTTCCTGACAGAAGCAGGTTCTATTATTATAGTCTACAGTTTGAATGGCAAAAAGACTGAAAAGCATGCTGGGAGCATCACTTTGGTGTTTCACTGATGAAATTCAAAGATAATGTTACCAATCAACAGTGGGCATCTAATGGACATTTTGGTTACTGACAGAAGCCTTAAGGGAGGTAGTCTACAACTTAGCAATGAAATCATTAGAAGTGATCTCTTTCTGTAAGCTAGTACAGTTTTTAGTTTGAATTGTAAGACAGATTCCTTTAGTTGTACAGGACCTCTGTTTTTCTCAAAACTTAACATAGATAGGCTTTTCTCCATGTCTTCCATATAAGCCATATAGCTTCAACTATAGGTATTTAGTGGATGTTTTTCACAGTTGTCTTCTTGTCATATGCTCACTTTTAGGACATGTGACCTGTATACTTCTGACAGGACCAGTGCTTATTGCACATGTTCAGTACAGCAAAGGCACTGACATAGATTCCTGCTTGTGTGTATTGGAAAGGCAGCATCCAGAAATGGCACCACAACAATTTATGTAGTATGGTCCCAACCATATTCTTTCCTGAGGACCATCAAAAATATGTTGATGATGAGTAAGGTAGCTGCAGTCTGTTTCCATTTTCTTTCTCTTCTGGAGTCTCTACTCTGTCGTAGGACTGAATGTGCATCTCACATGGAAGGAGTGAAAGATGGGTGTCAGTAAGGAGCAGGCTGCAGCTACAGAGCAGTTTTGTTCATCTGAAGTCCCTTTCCCCCTACTATGTTTGAAAGGTCCTAACTAAAGAGCATGGACTTCATGTCAGGTGAATTGGGATGGCAGATTGCATATGTATCTTGAATTATATCATTCAGGAAATGGTGTTGTTCCAAAGAGGCTGATAGTATTCTGGTGATCATGGTTTTCTCTCAGTGTTTGGATTTAACCAAGCATGTACTAGATTTGCTGAGTTGAAAATGATTTAGCAAGAACAGCGTTGAATCTTGTTTTCTAGACTGTTGATCCTGTGATCAGGGCAGAGACTTGTGGGGGTTTGGGGTGCACATGCTGATAGCTAGAATATAAAACAATTTCTCACAAGTTTATCTTGATTTGCATTGAAATGCATTTGAAGATTACATCATCTTGCTATATTGGACCATTAATCTTTATTGCTAAGTTTCTTCATTTATGAGCTTGAAGAGCATCTGTATCCCTGATGCAGACAGAGTGAGTTTGTCTGCCTGCCTGCATTTATATTCTTAAAATAATAAATTCTAAGCAAGCAGAAGGTACCATGATGGTTGACGTTATTCAGAGCTGCAAAGCTGTGGTTGTAGCAAATATGTGAAATTGTTTGTACAGAGAGCTTTTGTGCTTATAGAATAAAAAAGTACACACATTCTGTATGTTTTGTAGGCTCAGGTAATTTTTTTCATTCTGCATCCCACCC
>VYXH01002022.1:780717-797397 GCA_013397275.1 Burhinus bistriatus | reverse complement strand
GTTTATTTGTTTCCCCCCCCCCCCCCCCCCCCCCCATGCATATCTGAAGTTTCCTTGAAATTACCAAAGCTAGATCTCTTTCCTGCCACTTCTCTGGGTAAATTAATTGTAACTGCTTTTCAGAAATGTAAAAAATTGACTTAAGGCTTTCTGTGGAATAATAAAGAATGCACTACACTTGCTTGGCGTATGCCCTATTAACAGTACTCATTCAATGAGCATTAGGATGCCATTAGAAGTCTCTGAATATTGTAGTAAATTAAGATGTTCATTTTCATTCTAATGTCAATAAAAGTTTCTGGAAATGTGGACTGTGTGAGGGTGACAAATTTTGGCAGATTTGTTTTTTCTTGTATAATCATTTAGATGCCTTTTTTATTGTTTTGTTTATTTTAACACTTGGGTATAAATAAGAATGCTATAGTCACATTTTGGTGTCTTCAAACATGAACACTTTTCTAGCATTCTTGGTACTCTGCTGTGAGAAATTCCTGTATACGTTTAGATTAGGAAGAACACCATATTATGATATCATAGATTGTATTATATCACAGAATAGTTGAGGTTGGAAGGGGCCTCTGGAATTTATCTGGTCCAACCACCCCACTTAAGCAGGGCCAGCTAAAGACAGTTGCCCAGGACCATGTCCAGATGGCTTTTGAATATCTCCAAGGATGGAGACTCCGCAACTCTGGGCAACCTGTGCCAATGCTTGGTCACCCTCACAGTGAAATGTGTTTCCTGATGTTCAGAGGGAACCTCCTGTGTTTCAGTGTGTGCCCACTGCCTCTGGTCCTGTTACTGGGCACCACTGAGAAGAGCCTGGCTCCATCCTCTTTGCACCCTCCCTTCAGGTATCCATATTACATTGGTAAGATAGTCCCCCTGAACCTTTTCTTCTTCAGGCTGAACAGTCCTAGCTATCTTGGCCTTTCCTCATATGTGAGGTGCTCTGCACTTCTTGTTGAACTTCATGAGATTCCATAATCTGTTCTTTAATCTATTATATCTAATATAATGCTTTCTCTACAAAATCTTGTGTATTCTTCATCTGTTTTTCCATCCAGATTTTCAATATGTAAATGGAGATGACTTTCTGAATGCATTTATGTTCTTTAATTGAGCATTCTTGAAATTGAAGGAGCTAAAAAATTCTTCTTTCTGCATCGTGGCTATATTTCTGTTACAGTTGTGAAAAAGCTAATGTAGATGCATTGCAAGTGACTCAGAAAGCATGAGTAGCAGTTTGAACGTTGTAAATACAGTTATAACATGGATACAAACTTTAAACTTTTATCTTTAAGTAAATGAAAAGCTAGAAATCAAGTCTGAAGAGAGCCCAGCATCTTAATGTGTTATTTTCTTGAAAGTTATTATGGGTTCTTTAAGTTGTTAATTTTATATTTATTTTACATCTTTATTTTTTAAATGGCAGTCTTAAAAAATTGGCAGTAATAGTTGACCTTCCTTTTTACAGAGCAGACCATTTAATGTTTTTTATTGTTATGTGTTCTTTTAAGTGTTAATGAATTATTATTGGTGTGTGTATAAAGAACACTTACTGAAAAGAGTACTTACTAGAAAGGGATGGTTCCCAAAAGGGGAAAAACCATGAAAAATTAAAACAAATACATCATTTTAAGGAAACAGTTCTATAACCTGGCATAATCTGCCCGTTCTTCAGCCCCTTAATGTGAAGAAGAAGGGCTTGGCCCACACTGAAAGAACAGGATTTGCACCTTTTAGTAGTTGTCTTAGTCCTGGATGCCTACGTACAAAGGTAACAGTAAAAATTCTTATGAGGGAGTCCAATGCTTACTTGTCACATGATGCCCTTAGCAATCTGAAGGCACTCAAGGGAAAAAGGGAGAACTGTCATAAATTCAGGAATCTTCTGACGTAATTTGAATTTACCAGCTCTGAATTTTTATCTTGGAATTTATAAAAATTATCGTTCCATTGAGTCACATATTAGAACTCTTATTATGTGCTCTTCCTTCTGCTATTTCTTCTCACCTGATCTTGTAACCTGCCTGCTACATCTCAGATTTTTTTCCTGCTCTTATTGCCAGCATCTCTTTCATTGTCTCATTTTATTCCTTTTTTTGAGATACCATTATTATCTCCAGTGTCCAGAGACGACATCTACAACTTTACATGTGAAGCTATCTATGTCTGAATGAATTGATCAGATTTTGTTGTATTGTACTGGGTTTATGTGGCAAGGTTTTGGTAGCAGGAGGGATGCAGGGGTGGGTTCTGTGAGATGGCACCAGGAGTCACTCTCATGTCGGACAGTTTCAGCTGGCTCCAAGACGGGATTCTTCACTTCCTGTCACATTTTAAGGTTTTTTTGGAACAAGGAGTAGGCCACTGACAAGTACGAGGTGAAAATTAGAGGATATATTCATTTTAAGGTGAGACAGGGTGGTGAGACACTGCAGTAGGTTGCCCAGAGAAGTTCTGGCTGCTTCATCCCTGGAAGTGTTCAGAGTCAGGTTGGATGGGGCTTTGAGCAACCCGGTCTAGTGGAAGATGTCCCTGCCCATGGCACGGGGGTTGGACTTAGATGATCTTTAAAGCTCCCAACCCAAACAATTCTGTGAGTCTAAGAACCAGAGAGGTTTATGGTAGATGTACATAACGGAAGAAATGGGGAAAGTCAAAATATGTTTGTTGACTCAAGATTCTTATCTTAATCTCACCTTAGAAAATGCAGATAAAGAGTTTTCAACTGTTTGCAGTGAGAACTAATACCAGCTATAATCTAGTCTCTGAATACATTGTAATGATTAAAATGCTGTAGTATAGTTACAGGGAAAACTCCAAATTTAATAATACTGCCTGATGCTTATATATTAAAAGCATGACACTTTTTCAAAAAGCATTCTTTAATAACATACAGAATCATAGAATCACCTCGGTTGGAAGAGACCTTTAAGATCATTCAGTCCGACCATCAACCTAACACTGCCAAAACCACCACTAAACCAGGTCCCTCAGCACCATCTGTCTTTTAAATACCTCCAGGGATGGCGATTCCACTGCTTCCCTGGGCAGCCTGTTTCAATGTTTGATAAACAGGTTTCATTTAACCAGTTGCTGTGGGAATACGCATTACTGTAGGCATTATTTAGCTTAGTAAAGATGAGGCTTTGAGCAGTCTCGTCTAGTAGGATGTGTCCTTGCCCATGGCAAGGGGGTTGGAACTAGATGATCTTTAAGGTCCCTTCCAACCCAAACCATTCTATGGTTCTATGAATATAAGAATCAAGTATATTTTAATTTAACAAAGCACTTGGTGCTTGAATGTTTTCTGTTCAGAAAGAAAATAGCTGCAAAATTAATTTAAAATAAGTCTTTATTTTTTCTAAAAATACATAAAATAAAGGTATATGTGTGTCTGATGTCTGTGTTGGTTTTCTTGGTATTTTTTCCTGAGCAGTGAGGAGAATAGGGAGGGACAGTGAGCACCTGCAGAGAAATACAAACCATCCTCCAAAACCAAGAAGCTGCTTTTTCAGCTCCCTCCAACTGCTGAAATGTTAATTTAAGAATCTTGCCTTTTCCTACCTAACCAGACCATTGAGGTATTTGGAGTTGATAGTCTAGAGACTTCGAAGATTAAAGTCACTATCTTTAACTGGGTCAGGGAAACAGTTGGTGGATTTGTAGAGAGAACAAAAGCTATACTATGATTGCCTCACAATAAAATTTATGTAGAAATAGATGCAGTTCTGTTATTTGCTGTCTTTTGGCCTAGTTCCAACTGTACATGTAAACAGAGAAACCACCAGAATATGTTTACATATCTGTCCAGCAGGCTGCAACAATTTATTGAAGAATAAATGCTAGGGAAAAAAGCCAGAGATCATGTGATTTGTTTAATACAGCATCTAAAACTATTTCTGTTCTGTATGGGAAAGTACCTGTGACTTCTAATGGTGGTGGTTGTTTGCATTTTATTTAATGGATGGAAAGAAATCACAATGATAAAGCTCAACCAAATGCTGATCAAGGCCAAAGACCTTAACATTTTATTTTTGTTTCTTCATTGTGATTCATGCACACTTCAATATGTCTGCTTCAGAAAATCATGAAAAAATGTTTGATGGTCTTAAAATACATAAAACTAGGAGGAGTTGCTGTTGTGCTGCTGTTGAGAGGGACCTGGACAGGCTGACAGGAACCTCATGAAGTTCCACAAAGAGCAGTGCCAAGTCTTGCATCTGAGGAGGAACAGTCCCAAGCACCAGTATGTGCTGGTAGGAAAGCAGCTTGGCAGAAAAGGACCTGGGGGTGCTGACTGAGCATGAGACAGCAAGGTGCTGTTGCGTCAAAGGATAACAGTGTCCTGAGGTGCATTAGGCAGAGGGTCACCAGCGAGTCAGGGGAGATGATCATTCCCCTCTACTCAGCACTACCAAGACCATGTCTGAAGTGCTGTGTCCGTGTGTGGGTTCCTCAGTACAGAAAAGACATGGACATACTGGAGTGAAAGGCCACAAAAATGATTAAGGGATTGGAGCATCTGCAATATGGGGAGAGTTTCAGCGGGCTAGGGTTGTTTAGCTTAGAGAAGAGAAGGCTCTTGGGAATCTCATCAATGTATATAAATGTCTGACAGAAGGCAGTAAAGAAAATGGAGCCAGACTCTTCTCAGCGGTGCCCAGTGACAGGACAAGAGGCAATGGGCACAGACTGAAACACAGGAAATTCCACTTAAACATAAGAAAAAACTTTATGGGTCTGGTCAAACACTGGAACAGGTTGTCCAGGCATTATGGACACTCTGTGGAGATGCTCAAAACATGACTGGACAAGGCCTGGAGCAACTGCTCTAGCTTTCCCTGCTTTGAGAAGGCGATTGGTCTAGATGATCTTCAGAGGTCCTTTTGAGCTGCATTGGTTCTGTGATTTATTGGCCAAAGTTCTTCTGACTTGCTTTTCTACTGAACTGAGCTCTTACGACTTCAAACGTTGTGCACTTAAAACTTTCTGGAGTTGTTCTAGGAGGATAGCGCAGCACTGGAACGGGTTGCTCAGAGAGATTGTAGTCTTCATCTTTTCAGGCCTCTAGGTCATGATGAATGAAAGCCAAGGCTGCCCTGGTTTAGTGCTGGCAACAATCCTCATACGAGCGGGAGGTTGACCTAGATGACCTCCGAAGATCCCTCCAACCAAATGTCTCTCTGATTCTGTGTCTCCCTGTGAATTTTAGATCCATATGTTTATCAGACTTGATTTAGAAAGTGAGTAAGGATTCTTGCTAATAATCACCGTGAGCGGGATCAGTGTGATGAATTGATTCAAGCAACTTAGCCTCCTGTAGCTGCAGTTATTCGAGGGGCTGTTATTATGCACACAGTGACCTACCTTCTGCCCCTGCTGTTTAGAATTTCTGCAGCTGAGGGTTCCTCCCACTGCACATGCACAAAGAACAACTTCATCTGTTGTACCTGCAGGTGTCGTAACATAGAGACAGTGCAGCAAAAGAAAATGTTTCTGGTTAGAAAGAAGCTCAAGTTTACTGGGGTGCTTGCAAACCGGCAATGAAAGGTCTGTGGTCAATGCATCTGAAGTAACTATGTTTGCTTCTAGATCAGTAACTGTGTTCTCTTTATAAAACAGGTGTAAGCTTATGCAAGAAAAGTAGCTAAGTTCCATTGCTCTTTCTTTTCCTCTGGAATAACATGGAGAGGTTGTCACTGGGATAAGGATAGTTTGCCTCTGTGATTTTGATGACTCTCTGCAATAAATGAACCATATTGAATAATCAAATGCCTTCATGTTAGCTGCTAGCTAGCTTTCACTTTAGCTAATGTCACATTGGCTATACTACTAGATAATGGTAAATTTTCATGGCTTTTCATACCTGTGCTAGTTAGAGCATATGGGCTTGTTTTGATTGTTTTTAATGCTGATTATCAAATGGAAGACTGTCCTCAGTGTTCTGTTCTGTATTTTATCCTTCTCCTCCCTTAGGAAATGGGTGGGAGGTGGGGGAAGGAAGGAGGAATGAGGTAACACTGAAAATCGTGTTGCAGCATGTCATCTGCTAGAATGGTAGGCGGTTTCAGATTGTGTGCATCTTATGAGAGTTGTTTTCAAAAGCTGACATAAAACCATGCAGCTGATGAAATTATGCTTACTTCACTGGGTGATCTAGCTGTGTAGTTGTGCACACACTTGCACATAGGTCTAAATTTACTTGTTCTTCTGTGATGTGTGTCATATCAGTATATATGGTTTTGAAGTAAAAAGGCGTAAAACACGTTTTTCACATTTACAGATAATTATAGCTAAGTGTGCCTGGTTTCAGACAATTATTCTCAGTGACTTGATTGAAAACTTGAAAAGCAGGTTTGTATGTGTTAGCAGGTGTTCCTCTAAATATAGTAAATAGTTCTATCTGCTCATTTTCTGCAATGGCAGTAATAGTTGTTAAAATACATTTGAAATACCAGAAGTTTTGTAGAATTATGTCAGGTTATGCAAATACAAGACTTACTCCCGCCTCCCCCCCACCCCCATGTCTTTGCAAAGAATTTAGTAGTTACTCGTCTTTTTATTTCCGCAAACAAAAAAGGCATCGTAAAGTATATTCAGTACAAAAAAGGTGAACATTTAAATATGGAAAGTACTTTAGTAAATGCAATTTAGGCACATTGCATTGTGCACAGTGTCTGTTAATCTTAAGGTTCTCAGGCTAGTTTAAACAGATACAGGACATAGGAAAAAAAGTGAGTGGTTTAGAATGTTAAGATCTGTGCATATATACACAGAAAATGTTGCCAGTAGGAAAGCAACAGGTGTCTTAAAACAACAACAACAACAAAGATCCTGTTTTCCTCTCCACTTTTTGTATTAGTCCTAATGTTGGCTGCAGAAGCTCTGACAACAGATCACAGACCTAAACCTCTTTCTGTTCCTTTGGCACTCTGGGTGAGGTAATGCATTCTCTTCACCCAGCAACGTGTAGCTTTTTGGTGAGTGGAAGAAGGAACAGTTGGAGATCCAAGCTGCCAAAACAGAATTGAAATGCAGAGGAGAGACAGTTATTCAACATAAAAAACCACAACAATAAAGGAGAGAATACTTGAGGAAATAAGACGAATAAATGAGTATAAGTATATAGACAAAGGAAAATAAAATAATTTGATATCAGATCAGATTTATCATTTTCAAGACAGATGAACACCAGCTGTTGGATTTAAAAAAACCACAAACAAAACCACAAAACGAACAAATAAAACCCCCTTCTTTCCTCCTCATTGTCTGTCCCCATGAAAGCTGTCACTGATAATTCTCACTCTAACCATGGGTTATATAACTTTTTAAAAATGAAAAAAAAAAAACAAACCCCAAACAAACCAACATCACAAATGATTGTTTAAAAAGATTGCAAATACGTTCTCTCCCTTTTGATAATATCAAATAAAATACTTACATACTAGTTTGACATCATCTGGGGCCATAAAGAGAGGAAACTTACCAGCTGTACTTGAAAACATAGTTTATGCTCTAGTGAAAGTAGTTTTACTTTCATCTTCATTAAACAGAGTAATGGAGAACTCAGGAAACGAAATTAACTTTTAAATCAGTGTTGTCTGAGTTATTTTGAAAATCAGCAAATTAGTTGCATAGTTGAAGACCTGAAGTGGGCAAAATTGCATGTACAAGGAAACTATTGTTTTGAGTTGCACAAAGCACTTTAGTTTCATTTATATGCAATAGTAGAAATGGAAGGCAGAGGAAGAGTAGGACTTACATACTTTAGCACAACAAAATGTGAATAGTTGTATGTAATTTGCAAGCAGATAAGTTTTGGTTTTGGTTTTTTTTCATTAGTTTTTCAAAATGGACGCAAATACGGAAACTTAAGAATTTTTATAGTGCCCCTGTACTGACAAGGTTTAAGGTTTTTAAGGGTAGGTAACCTGCTATGAAAAAGCTGAACTCCTGTGTAGTCCAAAGGCAATAGTTGTGTTTCTGATTTTCATATTCACTAATAGAAACAATTAATGAAAGATCATGCTGTTCAGCATGAAGTAGCTATTTAATTCTAGGTGAATGACTGGATTTTTAGTTGATTGAAAATCCTTCGAGAAGCATAATGATTTGAAATACATGGATTTTGTCTTTATTTACAGAGGGGTGTTTTATTTGTGGGTTGGTTTTGATTTTCTTTCAGTTCTGATTTTCAATTTACTGTGCTCAAAGACTGAAAAAAGGAGGGAGTGATGAGCAGCTGGGAGCTATGCATAGTAGGAAGAAGATGCCATTGTTCCCTGTAAGAAATACCATGATTTGGTTTGGACCGCTTGTGGAAAAGACTGCACGCTTCTGTTTGATCTTACTTCTAGTGCTTTCGCAAAATTATGTATTATGTACAGACTCACTGAGGCATAATGGAGTAAAGAACTGAAGACGGTCCATTAAGCACCTCCTCACCCACCCAACCGTACAGTATTTCAGAATGTGTGTGTGGGGGATCAAACAAAAAATCTCAAATCCCCACCAGATTTCAGATGGAACATGTGATGTAATTATATGTTCTGGCTGTTCCGTGATTTTGACTAGGTCTTATCACTGTGCATTCAAGTGATCATTACAACACATCATCACAACATTGATAGACTTCACAATTACAGGATTGTACCTTTAACTTTTAATTTTTCTAAGGTAATTCTATTAGAACTGAATAGCCTTTCCTTTACTTTCTACAGAAAAGATTGAATGGACTGGGATTTTTCAGCTTGGAAAAAAGTCATTAAAAAGCTTGAAGAATGTGAATCAGAAGCTGCTTTCTGAAGTAGGCTAGTGTATAGTGTAATGAAATTATGATGCAGATGTTTTAAAACAAGGGAGTAGGTTTTCGTGTAATGCTTAAGTTTTGACGTTAATTGCTTCCGGATGTGTATGTGGACAGTATGATTTGTCCTAAGCTTTAGGAAAATCATTAGATAGATACCCAGTTAGGAATTGCTAATGTAGATACAATTTATAATTTAGGGAGTACCTGAATTGCTGGTGGTGAAAAGTTGCTAAGCTATGTAGTGAAAGTGTGTTTTTACTTGCACTGTTCTTAGATGGCTTCCTTACACATTCATAAGTAGCCACTCTTAGAAATAGCATCCTGAGCTGGGTATTTTGAGAGCATATGACTGTTTTTCTGTAAAACACCTTAAAATAATGGAAAGAAAGGTTCTGCACAATAGATAGTGATATTAAAAAGCTCATGTAAGTTTTTGGAGGGGGAAAACAAACAAACAAAAACCCCAAAAAGCCACCACCAAAAAAAAACCACAAAAAAACCTCAAACCCAACCAACCTGCCTGTGGAGGCTTGTCATAATTGTGATAAAATACAGCAAAAATGCAAACTACTCATTCTACAGGTAGAAAGTAAAAATTAGATATAGAGGGAGAACTAGCACTACCTAGGATCTCTGGACCCCTGAATATAATCTTCACACACACACACATCAAAACAAAACCTATTGTCATTAATGCCTTGTATGTACAAAATAAGGACTGTGTCTGTCTTGACCACAGTATTAATTCTTTTTTAGTTCCTTCTGTCTTTAGGAAGTTTATATCTGTTTGATTTTTGGTCTCATTCCTACAAATACTTTTCACCGAATAGAACTACAAGAGCATTCTTTTTAGATCAGTTTGTGGGATTGGGATTTCCACAGGCTTTTGGGACAGGCACTCTGTGATCTCTTATTTCTAGTTGAAAGGCTTCCTTTCAGACATTGTAATAGAGCATGAGGTTTTATTTTAATATGATAGTTGGGATTTCATACATTCTTTTTCTTTTATATTTAAATAATACCTGTGTTAGCTATCTGAAGTCTTCAGCTCTCTTTTGCTAAAAGGAGAGCAGGAAGAAAAAGGTAGGTAATCATCTACTAAGGTGCCAAAAGCAAACTTCAGCATTTATTCTCTGGAATACATAGCTCATATTTTTATGTGACATGGTAAATGTATCTTACTTCATAGAGTGGGTTTTAAAAAATTGTACATTATACATTTTTGTTTCATGATGATTGTCATCAATACTTTATCTTAATAGAATTGAGCTGATAACCTTGTTCTAGAACAGTTTGGGGTCTGTATTTTAACACGGAATAACTGCATTACAGAATGACTTCAAAAAAGGTACATACAGCCTTCACATCTTTTATTCTTTGCATGGTATGTCCTATGGCAAGTTTACTCTAATTGATTTTTTTTTTAAAGTAGCAATTTTAAAAGCAGTTTTGTATCTACTAATTTAGCTATGACATTTTAAACTTTTTTTACAAAAAACTGTATATTTCCTTGTTTTTTTAAAAAATATAATGTAATCATTTTACATACTTATAGTCTGGCTACTTGGCATGATCACAGTCATCTCATGACACTAAGGACTCTAGGTACATATTTATGAATACAGTTCTGGTGTGTATGCCATTTTTTAAAAAATTTTGTTTAACAGAATTGGCATCTAGGCTATGAGCCTACTCTCCAAGTTATGCCAGTAAATACTAGTGTCTAGAAAAATTTTAGCTAAGCATGCATATCAGTAACAAGAGAGAGTGTAATTGGGTGTGACATGGATGGTGGTGCCTTCTACTGATGGTAGTAACTTTCAAAGAGAAGGAAATGTTACTTTCCCCAAGCATTTTCATTTCAGGAAGGTTTAGTAACAGTAGTGTTTCGTTTTCTTCACAAATTCTTATCTTTGTTTGCTTTTAAGGTTATGTAACTACAACTCAGTTCTTTAGGGTTGGCTTGTAATGGTGTTTTATCTTGATAACATCACCCAAGGAAAGAATGAAGTGGCCTTTTATAATTAGATATATTGTGATCTACATGGAAGAAGAAAAATTAAACATGGATCTTTTTTCTGTTAGTTCATCTGTCTATAATCAGCTAATTAAGGTAGGGTGACTGATCTTTCTATATCAGTTTTCAGAATCCATATTTTAACATACTGTTTCCCAAGGTGGTTTGTTTGTTTTTCTTTAAATGTTTAGTACATCACTGGCAATGGAATCCCAATCTAAAACTTCAGGTCTGTGTTGGACTGTGTACAGCTCTCAGGACCTGAAGGTACTATAAAAGGTACATGTACCATTAATTGGGAGTCCCTGTTCTTGAAGAGACTCCTTCCACTGGAGGCAGATTGACGAGCACCGTGCACAATCAAGAGTGACAGTGGTTGAAAAAAAACAACAACATTATCATCATTAGTTCACTATGTATTCTATTTTTAGTGTTAGTTGATAATCCAGAGGTATATGCCCGAGTCCAGAATTTCTGTAAAACTTTCCGAATACATATGTTGCCAGGGTTGTTGGAATGGTTTGATTTAGGATTCTGAATTTGTCTGAAGTAAAGTTAAATTCACTTTTTCTGTTAGCCATGAGATCATACTGTGTTCTCACTTGTTCACAGATCTGACCAAATGGTGCTTTCATAGTCTTAAATTAACTGTCAGTTCCTTTGCAGACTGTGTCCCTTGGATCTCTCTTCTAGGGAAGAAGACCTTGATAATTTTCCCTTTCTTTCCTCCTCAGAGTCAGCTGGCGTTTCTTTGCCAGAACTATTGGGAAAGTTGTTCCACGGAAGGCTCCCAGGATGTTTGTGGAAGGAGTAGCACCACGTCCTAAATGTTAACTTTATCCATGGAAACAATTTATCAGATGCGAATATTTATTCCTTTTTCATTAAACTAGTAGATATACAACGAATATTTAAGACAGATTGGTTGGAATGTTCATTCCATAGTGCTGCTTTCACTGCTAATGCCTATTAAAGAGAAACTGCATTTTTAAAGTGCTTGAAAAGAACTTTCAGATTTTTTCAGGCAAGAGGATTAAGCCAGATTTATTTTCACAGGGTATGCCTGCGCAATTAACAAATCAAAAATATTTTCTCTGTGCCTTGATCTACACTTGCTTGGTGGGTTTTGTTTGTTTCAAATCTGCTACTACCACCAAGAAATGGTGTTAATAGAGTGATAAAGGTGTATGATAGAAACCATTTTTACTTCCTAACAGTAAATAAAGTGTGTTGGCACTCACCTGTAGAAAACCTTCTAACCACTAACAGAGCTGCATTTTCGGAAGTAAAGCAAAGAATAATTTGTGGTTTGGTTGTTTTGGGGGGTTGTGTGGTTTTGTTCTTTTTATAATTCAGACATAGACATAAAGCTCTCGAATTTTGGATAAGTACAGGTGGCAAAAAATTGACCAACAAGACTCACAACACTATCTTGTATATTAAGGGCTTCAATTCACAAGAATATTACCATGTTGTGACAAGAAATCTGTCCTTCAGCTGGTTTTGCTTCTGTTGTGTGTGTACACTTGCATCTGTATGCTTGCTTCTATGTTGCAGAACTGGAGAATGCCCTACACTTGTAACGGAACAGCTTTCATTATCCTGCAGTGGTTTATTTTCATAAGCTTTAAAAGTTTCTTGACAATGTAAAGTTGCTTTTGCCTGTTGATAGTAAGCTCCATATATTTGTTTTCATGAGGAGGAAGAGGGGTGGAAGAAATCTTTTTATATGCAGCTGTACATATGATACATGTACAGCCTTGACTTAAGATAGAAGTAGCCACACAAACTGTCAGAAGCCTTGAAAGCATATGATTTTGTTGAGATATGCCTTACAGAGGGATAATCCATTGTGGCAGGGGGAATTAGAGAATAAATATATTAAAAATAAATGGTTCTTTAAAATTTTAGAGACTGTGTTTGATTGAGCACAGGTATATAAAAATGTGTGTGTTCATCATATGTTAAAAGAGTATTAAAGCAAGCGTGGTGCTGGATAAGTCGTCACTGTGTTACACATATTTAATTATCATGGCAAATGAGAGCTAGTTTTTGAGGTGATAAATAGATTTGTCATCTATGCTTGAAATGTTTCCCAAACTAGAAAATATCATCTTTCCAGACAAAGCATTAATTTTGAGATTGTTACTGTAGAGTAATAGTAATGTTAGGAAAAATGCATGTAAAATATCCAACTTAATTAAATTCACAGAACAAAAGCACAAATTTCCAGAAACACACAGATGTGTGAAGTGCTTAAGAGCTGAAGAGATGTGCAGAGCCAAGCCAAAATGAAGGAAACGCATCTCATACTCTGTCTATGGCACTGGCGAAGAATAAGAACAGGGAAGGCGTGTATACAGCTATATCTCTAAAATACTTTCCCAGCTTTGAATTTGTGTGGGATTCAGATTTCCAAGGTCAAGAGAGTGATCTGAGTAACTGTAAAATCTGAAAAATCTAATTAACTATCACCAGTGTGTAAAGTTTCTAGTAAAAACTTTCATCATTTTTGAAGACTGTGCTGAGCCCAGGCCTGGAGATGCAGCCGTCAGCACGCTTAGGTGTCTTAACTTCCAGTAATGGCTTTTTAGAAACCATGAGTGGACGTTTGTACTACTGCATTCTTCCAGGAATACAGATCAGGAGGAATGAGTTGACCACGTTTGATGTACGTAGACGGTAGGGAGTTAAGCCCAAACAACAGCTCTTTTTTCTTTGCCAGATTTCAAAAACATACAGGGTACCAATGCCTGTATACTGGTGCTTAAGGCATTCTGCTAGAAGTGAGAAGGATGGATCTGAATAGATGGGGAGTTTCTGCTTAGTGAATCGGTGTTTCCCCTTAGGGCTTTAGTGCCTAGACTGTTATGTGAGAATTGGGCAATAACATCAATTAATTCAGTTGTTGGGATACAGATAATATGGTTGAGAAAACTACACGTGGGAAATGTTTAACACAGTTTGAGGTGCTTACTTCAAGTGTAGCTTAGATATCTAAATCCATAAAAGAGGTAAAATTTCAGAAACATTTCTCTTGCACGTTCCGTTATGGTGGTTGTAGGTATTTCCTCTACTCAGGATACCGAGCATTGTGAATACTATTTTTCTATACCTAAGACTGTACATACAGTGTATAGACAATGAAGGTGCTTAGTGGAACCTGTGAATTCCATCCCTAGAGCCAGCCACCTAATTTCTTATGCTTTGGCCTTTAGTGCTGAGTCTTATTTTGGATCTGACACTTGGATACACTTTAACAAGAGCAGTTAAAGCTGGTATGGTTAATTCAGTGAGATCACTTAAGGCACATTTGTTATTTTTGATCGTCCTGTACACAGAGAATAAAAGATTCAATTTTTCAGTTATATAAAAAATTAACTTTAAACATTCTGAAAGCAGCCTTATCTTTGATTCCTGATGTGTGTATCTTCAATGGAGAAGAAATACAAGCAATGAAAAAAAAAATGTAAAAGGTTTTCAGTACACAGTATATTACAAAATGGACAGTGCATATGTAAAGAAAACTCTCCAGATGCAATTTGCATGCATAGTCATACAGAACTGTGCTGCTTGTCATGCTTATGTTAATAGTATTCACTATTTAATACTTGTAAAAATACTTCATTATAGTCTATCAATACCCTCCTTATAATTTGTTGTCAAATACCTACCTAAACAGGCATAAGTGATACTAATGCCAGTATCTGTGTCTATGTTCTTTTGTCTCTTATTTTCCTGCCTCCCGTTGCAAGTCTCTTGGAGATACCAGTCTTAATCGGTACACAGAAAGTGGGAAGATGTTGATGACATCTGTAGATGAGACAGTGGAAAGCATCATTAACTAGTGAAAGATCATGATACTATAGAGGAAAGATTGAATAATTCTGAAGACTGAATTGATTAGGCTGAAAGAAAGTAGAAGAGTGCATGAGAATACTTGAGAAGCACTAGCTGACCCAGATGATAATTGCCAAGCAAAAATGAATCTGAGTGAGTTCTGTAAAAGACACATTTGATATTAGGCTGTATTAGGTGAAGTACTTCTGAAATAGCTAGAAATAAAATAGTGCCATTTTACAAAGCACTGGAAAGATCTAATGTCAAATTTTGTATTCAGGAATGATATATTATGATCGTAATACATGCAGCTAAGGGCTAAGAGAGTGATTTGTTTGATGTACAAAGTTAAAGTTTAAAGAAGTTGTGACCCCACCACATATAAGTACATCAGAGGGTAAACACTGAAGGAAGAAGAGTTACTTAAGCGATGGTTCTGGCAAAAGAACAAATGTCTATAAGGTTGTACATGAATACATTAAGGTTGGAATTTCGAAGGAGTGTTTAACCATAGAGAGTTTTGTGATTCTGAAATAGCTTTCAATTAAAATTTCATCTTTTATAGCCCTGCAATAGATATCAAATGGAACTTGCTTAAAGAAAAATTGTATAACAGGATTGGCCATGTTGGACTTTCTTACCTAAGTCTGGCTGTGTGCTGCTGTTTGAGCAACACAGAGCAGCTCAACAGGGCCTTGGTCTACAGCTGAGGCTCCGAAGCACTGTAGTAACAGAAGGAATGATGAACATCACCTATATTCTATAAATTCTTCCATCTGAGAGGCTTATTCTAAAGTAAGCCAACTTTCTGTGTATAACCTGAAGGAGGTTCAATTTCTGGCTAAAATGTTCTCTTCCGCAGAATGGTATGTCAAGATTATCAGTGCCAGTGTAATGGCTTCAGTACTTTGTCTCTTTTTAGAAAAAAAATTCCCACCACCCAATCTTTTCTCCTTTGTTGCCTACTGGATATTAACTTGGAAAATACAGACATTCAAGGCACTTGTCTCAAATGGACTGGGCTTTCATAGCAGATAACAGGTATTTTAGGTAATGTTGTAATTAATGGTGCAATCCAATGAAAAAATAAAGAGGAGAACAATACAGCCATAACATGACAAATGAATGTCCTACAGTAATATACTGAAAGTATTTAGAAATTCTAATTCTGTTGATAAAATATGAGAATAAATGTTCCTGTTTTTTAAAAAGGAAGTAAAAAAAGGAAAACACCTTCAGTACAGAGGAAATATATATAAATGATTCTAGATAAACTATTTACTCTACTAGTGATCTTACCTAGCTTTCATAGGTTCAGCAACTAAGTTGCAAGAAGGGTTTGGGCTTCTAAAGATACGAACTTCTGCGTGAACATGAGTTCAAGAACAGCGGAATGCAATTTGAGTGTTTAGCTTTTAAATATTTAAATTTATGTGAGGTTATTAGATACGATTGTACCCCCTTATCTCAGCCTTTGTAATGTGAATAGTTTGTTAGTAGTTTGGAGAAAATGTTGCAACCAAGTAATGAATTCTCCACCAACTAGCTTGCTTAGAATTCTTACTTCAACAGTAGCCACCAGCAGATGCCTAGAGAAGAGTAAGAATAGGATTAGCCCATATGATATCTCTTAATATTCTTTTAGCTTCTGAGCATTTGCAGTTTGCAGGTTTTGTAAACTTTTGGGAGTTAGTCTGTTTAGGTACCTGCAGTGAACCTGTCTCACAACTGCTTGTCTGGTTTTTCCTTGACCTCATCATGTGAGCTTCTTGCTTTCAGTGTCCCCCTCACAGAGTCCACAGGGTTGCTGCTCATATTTTGAAGTCCTACCACATGTTTGCTTTGAACCTGGCTCCTCCTACCGTTATGTGGTACTCATTTGTTTGTTTTATTGGAAGAAACCATGAATACTTAATCTCTCTCTAAGGTGTTGCCACTGAAGATTTTATAGATCTCTCTCATAGCAGCTCCCAAACTCACTTTTTTTTTTTTTTTTTTTTTTTTT
>VYXH01002022.1:722732-780651 GCA_013397275.1 Burhinus bistriatus | reverse complement strand
CCAAACTCACTTTTTTTTTTTTTCCCCAACAGAAGAGTCCCAGTCTATTTGAGCATTCCTTGTATGACAGCAATTCATACCCTGGGTAGTTCTTGCCCCCTCAAAACCCTTTCCAATTCTACTGTGTCCTGTATTGAGAGGAACAGGAAAAAGCTTCATGCGATTTTTAAAGTATGGAACAAACAGAAGTTTATAGAATTATATAGAATGACCTTTTTCTGTTTTGTACTCTTTTCGTTTTCCCAATATTTCCTAACTTTCATAATGCTTCTTAAATTTCCTAATTTGCTTTTTTAGTATGGCCAAACACCTAGCTGATGCTTTCATGGAATTATCTAGCATAACCCCACTCTTCTACTCCTTAGTGTTACTGGTCTACGCAGAGCCTCTTGTTTTATATATGAAGCTAGGATTAGTTTTCTATACATGTATCGTTTTACATGAATCTAAATTGAATTTCACCAGCCATTTTATTACCTGATCACTCAGACTGATAAGGGGTTTTTGCTGTTCTTTAAGGCACTCATCCTTACTATGTTGAATAAGCATGTACCATCCGTAGATTTTCTCACCTTGCTGATGCATTGCTATTGCTTTCTCCTTCTCCCTTGCCATGTTAATTTATGCATGTATTAAACAGGACAGTTCCCAGTACAGCCCCTGTGCAAGTGACTTCCCTCCATTGTGAGAGCTGAGTCTGAACTCCTATCTTCTGGTTCCTCTGTTTTAATCAAGTTATTTTTCCATGCCACAACTTTCGCTTTTATGTCTTGGCAGCTTAGTTTACTTAAAAGCCTTTAGTGAAGAATTTTGTTTAAAGTCTTTTTCAAAAAGTGAGTAGGCTGTGTGAGCTGAATCACCCTTGTGCATGAGGTTGTAACCACTGCAGAAAACTTCAGCAGGTTTATAAGGTGGGACTTGCCTTTACAGAAGCTATATTGGCTCTTCACTGATGGATTGGTATTTAGTGAGGTGTATGCTAAATCTGTCCTTTATTATACTTTTTGTTATCAAATCTCAGGCTTACACAAATGTATTTCCCAGAACTTTTTTGTTTCTCAAGGTTGGCATTGCATTTGTCAGCTCCAGTGATCACATACCAAAGAAATTGTAGTCGCTTGGCTACTTCATCCTGTGTTTCGTTAGAACCTTTGGGTGACTACTGTGGAGCCTAGGCCGTATGTTAATTTGTGTGTTTGTACCATAGCTTTTTCCATAGTTACTTTCATTTTAAACCAAAGCTCTGCTTAATGACTCAATGACTTAGTTGTTTAGCCAGTTGATTACACTTTACCCTGTACCAGCATTTGCTTTAGTAAGGTGTGTACTCTGGCACTGCACTTCCGATACGATACCCTTCAGTAGTCTCTACTCCTGCCTGTAAGGATTCGGTTATTTTAGGAGCCCCTTCTGGCTTTTTTAACAGTCATCCTCATTTTTATATACTTCCATCTTCTGAAGATTAGCGTGACTGTGATGATTTTTCTTGGCCTTTGTTGCTCATGGAGTGGTACTGACTTTAAGTACATTATGGTTGCTGCTTCAGTGGCACTTTCACTGTGAGGTCTTGGACCAGCGCTATGCATTCCTTGGTGCAAGCATGTTGTGGGTTGTATTTCCTGTTTTGTGATGCTAACCATGAAACAACCTCTGACCTAAAAAATCAGTGGGATCTAAATAATGTTATATTTATGATGTTTGTTCCATCTACATAATGTCTAATGCAGTTGAATGCTCTGCCTTTGCTACATCTCTGATGTCTATTGGCAGGTGATGCTTCTGTTGCGATTGGTGTCACTATCATGGTTGGGCAGGTCGCAATATGCAGCAGAACTTTTTATTTCTATTTGAAATTTCAATCCATGCAGCTTGTCTGCTAGTCACCGAAATAATAGTTTGATACTTAGATTTGATTTTAAACTGCCTTTTTAATACATAGTTCTGTTGTACACCTAGCAGAGTTTACTGTATATTTTGCGTCTCCAGACTTCCTTTCACAGGAATATGCCTGGTATATTAATGTTTTTATTTAGGACAAGAAATTGGTCCAAAATGGTCCTTACAATTTTCAATTCCTGTTCTAACACTGAAAGTATAAATAATGTATTCTGCATTATTAATGCACTCCATAAATATTGAGACATAGGCATTAATAATTTGATAAAATTAAGCATTTAAAACATCGTTTGAAGTGTAATTGTATATAAAATGAAAGTTAAAAAAGAAAAAGTGTCATGGAAAAGAATAAAATCAAATGTCTTAAGTGCTATGTGCTAAAAGTATGAGCGGTACAGTACACACTGTTAATGTAGAAATGCTGGTGATGTAGAAATATGCAAATGTGTACTTTTTCCAGCTCCTCTGTTGAAAGCCCAGAATAATAAAATGGAACAAATAGCTGAACAGATCAGCTAGAATAGTAACATTAGAATTACATACTTGACAGAACATTTTTGTGTTACATGTGTATCCCTCTCATTTTAAGGGGAAAATAATTTCGGTTTGTTCAAAAAAGGAAATGGCATTTTCTCTTAATTAGAAAAAAACCTACACAACCAAGTCACATAATCAGCATTTCCTCCTTCTCATTTCTTGTATTAGGTGACTCTGGTACCAGTAGGTCAGGATTCCACAGTTATTTGGAATTTGACCTCTAAAACTAAGTAAGATCTTCAGGGCAGGAGTAATGTCTTTATTCAACATCTAGCACTAAATAGAGTCCCAACATGATACGACCGTAAAAATAATAATAAGCACAAAAAGAGAACCTTTGCAATTTTCATGATTACTTCTTTGCCCTGTATTCTATGTGTTCTGCTGTGAGAACCCACACAAATCATTTGGCCTTTTTTTTGATTAATTTTATCTAAATTTAACACCCTGAACAATTTAGGATTACTCTAGCAGGATTTGTAGAGAGTGTTCTCTACCTATACAGATTGAGTACATGATGTTTTGAAGCAGTTACCCCATGCATGAACTAGAGATGCCTGGTGAAAGTTCTTTAATCCGTGCCTCAGAAGACTTTTCAGCTGATCTGTGGAATTTACTGGATACTTAAGATTAACCATCCTCATTTCAGTGAAGAAGCTCCAGGAAGCTTGCAGTTTAAATAATGTGAATAATATAAGAAAGTGCTATCTGTGTTCCCCTCTCTGCTCCCCAAATTCTTTGTTTGAAATTGAGCAACTCTTCAGAGCTGTGCAATGAAGTCCTTCTGTTTTCTTTATATTTCTATGTTGTCAGAAGCAATTAAAAACAGCAAATAAGCTGCTAAAATATGTAACAAACTGTTTCAAGACTTTCTAATTGTCTTATTTGATATATATATTCCATTAATGCATGAGGAAATCTTCTGTAGCACATAGGAACAAGCAGTTACTTCATGCTTAATTTATGTAGCATCTTGAAAGAGTCTATTTTAATACTAAAAAAGTGAAATGCTTTTTTTAATGCAGAAATGTGGCAAATGTAGTATGTGCCCAGCCAAATATGATAACTTAAAACATATTAAATACTGAATATAGTGTTTACTTTATATACTTTCTGGTAACAACGTTAGCTTGAATTTCTCAGACCATTTATTACATTACTGTTAACAGTTACTTGCTCTTAGTTTTACTGTGAAACTTGCCTATTCTTTGCTCTTTCAACAGGAGAATGTAACTGAAGAATCCAGTAGCGTTACTAGTTGAAGTTAACCATTACATTTTTGTGTGTGTACAATATTTGTAATTCTTGAAATTTGCCTCCCAGATAGTGCATATGTTTATTTTTGAAATAATTCAATAGAGGCAAAATTTACTTTTTTGTTGATGTACTGATTTCTCTACTTTGAATTATTTTAATTAATCTCTGAAGAATACTTTGAATATTTTTACCACCATTGCTTATTACTTTGAATTGGCCCCTTTACAATCACAAGAACTATCAGGGCCTTCTCTAGGAGAGAGAATCTAGTGGTGCGTTAGCAGTCTAATACACTTCTGCTTAGTTTCTGCCCTCCTTCATGAGGTTCTTTATTTGGAAATTATTAGGAATATTTCTTCTCTGTGTGTGTTTCAAGGGTTATTACAGACCTGTCCAAACTCTGCAGTGGATGATGCTGTTGCAGTAATGGCAGGAGAGCGGCTGAGTGATAGGGTTGTTCATTATAATGTCAGGAGGAGAGCCGGGGACTTTGCTACCAGGACAGCAGTGCCAGACAATGTTAGCATGTTCAGTCAGAAACAAGCACATTCCAACTTCACAGGATACTGTGCAGCACATAATTATGGTGCACAATAGTCTCTTTCTCTCCCTATTTCAGTTTACAGAGGTGAATAAAATGCATCTTGGTATGGAGTACGATGATTATATGCAGTTCTTTACAGTGCTGTTTTAAAAACATTCACCTTTAAAATGATAAATCAGAGAGCATCTGATTGTACTCCAAATGCTGGTAACAGAGGGCAGCGCACAACTGAAAACTGATACTAACATTGGAACCTTGAATGTAGGAAGTGGTCTCAAAAAAGGAACTTGTGTTAAAAGTTCAGAAATCCTTACTGTAAAAACACAGGCTCAGTTTATTCATCCGGTTGCCTTTCTTTTCAGGCAGGTTTTCTTTTCTTGGCTAAGGTTGGTATTTCTATATAAGAGGTGTTTAAGAGGTATAATAGTTGGTGAAGGCAAACATATTCTTTGTAAGTAGTCATCCTCACTTCCCTTAGGTTGTTGCACCAACATAGAAGAGACTCAGCATTACTGAGTTTCTGAATGACATCCTCACTCTGTGACTAAAAACAGAATTCCATTGCTTTCACTGGGCTCTTCTCACCCTTGTGTAGCTGCTCTGATACGGGCAGTTGTGGATAAAGTTGTTGGAGTGATGGAGTTTTATCATCTATGCACTTGGTTAATTGTTTCTGCACAGGTCACTGAAAAGAATTACATAGTAGTTATTGCCAGCCACTCTCAGTCTAGCTTGGATTTCAGCTGAGAGGTAGAAGACTCAAGGACCATTTATCCATTCCATGAGCCATCCAGTGATCTAAGAATTGAGTTTGGTTTGGGTTAACAGCAGAACTATTCAAATTCTGTCATGTTTAGCTAGGACTTAGGTGTATCTGAGATTTTTTTTTTTTAAAACTGTTGAATAAAACCATAATATTTTTATATAAACTGTCTTCCTTATGTGAGAAAGGGATAAAGGACTGTAGATTTGCTGCCATTTTGGCAGTTACCTGGAGACAGTACAAGTCCTAGAATGACTAGCATTTATGCTGCCGACATAGATGACTGAGACTCTTGCCAAATGAATTCTGTTACAATTTGTTGTGGAGGTTTAAGATGCTGCTCGCTGCTGTCTGTCCCATCTATCTGATGCCACTTTGCAAGGGTGGGAGAATATTTGTCTGCTTTTCACCTGTTCTTGGTTGAGTACATCAGCAGACACGACTGATACCTTAAGCTAAATTTGCCAGAGCCTGTGTGGTTGAAGCTTTGAGACAGGCAGAAAACCAAGGTGCAGTTTTCTGGTGGTTAGATTGTTTCCCTAGATGAGCTATTTTTGCTGTGAGAACTCTCCCCCCACACCTCTTTTCTCCTGTGTTTGCCCAGTTTATTTATTTGGCACAAATAGGATTTATTCCCAGGTATAGTGAAAGGTACTTGTTCTCAAGCGTGCAGGTGACTTGTGGTTTTTGTGAAGCACTGCAACAACTTTCTTTGGGAGTTTGACAGACTTTCCGAGACATCTGTGGATGTTTTTAAGGACAAGTTAACCAATCATTTGCTAGCAATAACTTGCATGTAATTGATTCTTCCTTAGAATGGAAGAATGGACTGTAGATGACCTGAAACTTTCCCTGCTCTTGTACTCAGCTTTATGATTCTTAGAGTCTTTTCAAACTCCCACAGGAGCACTTTTGGGATTTGCTCATTGTGGATTGCTGCAACCTTCAGTCTCCTGAGCACCTAGATGGGTCCAAGACAGAGACAGATCTTTCTTAGTGACTTCTGCAGGGTGACAGGCTGAAGAGAGGAGCGCTTTGGCAGAAGGTGCCTTTGCTGCCTCCCTCCCCACTGGAAAGCCTGGAGGGGTTAGGAAGCAAATGGAGACGGGAAAGATGCTCTGCTGAACATGGCTGGATGAAGAGCCCAGCCATCGAGTTGGGTGCTCTCCAAAGTAACTCAAAGCAGCAGGAAATTCTGCCAGCTGTCCCTAGGGGAGTCTCCTTTCGGAAGCCCTGGCAGAACTCCTCGTGCTTTTTGCAGTGGAGTGCCTTTATCTTGCAGGAGATGTCAGGGCTTCCTGAAGCGGAGATGGAGTCTCTGGGTAAGAGCACTTTTCTTGCCAAGGAACTCACTGTGTGCACCCATCTCGGCAGACTTTGTGCTCTTTGCACTCGCCTCGCATCCAGGAGTGCCCAATATCGTATGTTTCGGTACTATTTCAGCAATCATGTCCAGAAGCTGAAGGGGGGATTTTAAAAATTGGTGTTCCCATCTACAGTTACATTTAGAAGGAACAGGTAACTTGTAAGCGAGTTGGAAGTGGCAGGTGCGAAACTGGGGCCTCTTGAAAACCTAAAATATATCAGTCTCATGCAAACTTCTGAGATTGTGGAAACTTATTTTCTCCATATTCTCTTCATTCAATATCATCTATTAGAAATTGCTAAAAAAATACCGCAGTGATTTTAAATGAAACATTCTCAGCAAAGTACCTTCAAAGTGAAATTATCAGCTTTTGTAGTGAGAAAAGCCTGTTCTTAAAGCTTTTTTGTTTCAATTTAGTTGTTACTGTGCTGTTATGTTGACTGGATCTACAAAGAACAAGAACATCTTCCTGTTATCCTTGGTCTCAAAGTTAACAGTTTTGCTCTAAGTGTTGTGTAATCATCTAGTTATTTTCTCTAACTATTGTGACAAGATGCTTCTATTTCTTCAATAAGTGGTGATATTTTTGAGTTACAGCAATAGTAGGGAATAATTCCTTTATGAGGAATAATTATGGCTTGGTAAACTTCTAGCCTTCATTATGAATGACTGTATGACTACAAGTGCTGGACAGTCACTTTCAGCCTCTTTGTTTATGAATAAGTTTGTCTAAATATTTACACAATAATTTAATAGTTTCACTGTAAAGCCTTCCATAAGGTTGCTTTTTGTTATTTTTTCTTCCTTTCCTCTTATATTAGTAAAATATTCTCCCTGTAGTGGTGCCTGATATAAACTGGGTATTAGAAGAAGCAGTTTTGGACTTGTGATGTAGCTTAATAGCAAAACAGAAGGGTTTTTTTCTTCCTCTTGTTTTCCTTTTAGTTTGTTTCTTTCTGGTTAGTTCTCTGGAGAAAAGTGGGTTCAGTGTATGATTGGGATATAAATTTTGAAACATCTTGTTGCTTTAATACTCCAATTACTTTGCCCCTCCCTCCCCCTGACTTACGTACATTGGAATGGATCATCTCAACACAAATAGAAGAATTAACTCCAAGCACGTAGGAGTTGTCACGTGAATTAAACCTTAGCTCATCTAAACAAACGTGGCAAGGATCATCTCAGTACTAATAGACTAAATCCAAGCACGTAGGAGTTGCCATGTGAGTTAAATGTATAATTATCTAAGCTGGTAACCGTCTTCAGTTATAGCCAGGGACCATAGTGGAAAAGAAAATACAGAAGTTGCATAACCACAAGAGGTTTATTTATAACTGTTTGCATAGGCTTTTTTTCCTGCAAATTTAGCATGTGCATGTATTCCATAATTTGAGGTGTTCTGTTGTTTGTTCCGCTTTTTGCATGCATGTAGTTCAAAGCAGAAGTTCTGGTGTTGGCGCAAAAAAATTAGGATAATTTCTACAACCTGTGTGCTGTGGTGAGTCAGAGTAGGTAATTTTGTTAATCTTTCTAGTCGTTAGGTCAGGTGTGCATTGTGGTAGTATTTTTTCCCCACATGAGAGTCTCACCCTTTGGGAATGCTACTTAAATTGAGGTTATGGATTATAAAAACATAGATAAAGTTAGCATGTTTTTTGAGAAATGTGCGGAAATCATGTTGTGCCAAACCAAATTAAGTTTTCTTTTTTAAATCTGTGCTTTTAGATCTCATGTTGGGATCTTTCATTGTGTCTGTATATAAATATAAAAATATGTGTTTGTTTAGTGACTAAACAATGGTATCAGTTTTGTCACCAATATAGTATTCTCTCCTGCTTACTGTTGCAGAGTGTCTCCAGACTATTAGTAGGAACATCTTATCTACTGTATTAAGTGCATAGCCATGTCTATTTTCTTTTGTTGTATTGATCTGGGAGTAATACAAATGACATGGTGGCTGCTTTAGCTTTTACTTGTTGCTATCAGCAGCATTATCTTCTCTCAAATTGCACTAAAGGTAATATTTTTTTGAGCGAACTTTTTACTTTCCTTCTTGGTTATTTTCTGGCCTTTTGATAAAGGTTTCGATTGAAGATCTTGCAGAAAAGCCAAGCAGTTGTTTTTAAATTGCATCTGTCATTGTGGTACATAGGGTAAGGCAAGGATTTTATTTACAGCTTGTATTTCATATGTTTATTGGGAAAAATAGAAATTTAGCTTCTTTTTAGATTATTTCAAATTAGTTGCTAAAGATTTTAGTGGTATAAAATTATTCTGTGCTATCTCATTGAAATCAACAATTTACCACAGAGGAATATTATTTTAATTTATTTCATTTTGTTAGTTTTTACTGACAAAAAGATAGATGACTATCTGAATTTGCTGTTTGAATATTCCCACTAAGCTTTATATGAATGTTTCCAATTTCTGTGAATGTTTGTGAAATTTTCCTGGAGATGCTAGTCACAGTGATGCCTTTATACTCTTACTTCCCCACGTCTCTTAAGAGACAGTTTAGGTAGGAGTTGTGTTCTAAAGAGGAGGAAAACTTCTCATTTTGTTTTTGTTAGTCTCCTGGCATTGATCAATGGAATTCTCCCATCTCTGATATAATACATGAAGTAATATTGGCCCACATCTCTTGGTTTTCAGGACACTTAAGTCTATATCCTCTGTCTGGCAGAACACACCTTGCAGTCTGTAGTGATCTGGCTGTTATCATTGTGTGCTGTTGGGGCTGTTATGTTCTTGTGCATAAAGTATCCCTTTAGTGGTGTAAAAAAAATAGCTGCTTTCTCTTTATTAGTTAAAGGCTCCCTGCAAATCAATTTGGGATATTAGTACACATAAAAAGAAGTCTCTACTGACCACTATGAAAGCCCCTGGAGAATAGCCGAACCATTCTGGACTTGGTTTCCACTTATGCTTACCTTCTCCAAGCTGTGATCTGTACAGTGGATTTTTCTTGGTGTTTCCCTACAACCTCTTCCCATACACTCATGAGCTCCTTAGGTACTATGGGCCACATAGCAGTCTGCCCCTATGCTGAATCCCATGCTAAATTCCACATCCGCTCCTTTTCAGGCATGCCTTCAGATTATGTGGATTCCTGACTGGTGTTTCATCAACATACTAGTTACAGTCTCCTGGACAGTCTTCTCATCTGTAAGTTAATAAAATAACCTGAATCAGTATCTGAAGAACACCTCTTGACATGAAGCATAGTCCATGTGCTAATCAAGGTATTCTGAACTTCCTTGACTATGCAACTTTTCCTTCCATCACAAAGGCATGTTGTTGCCTGGTTTTAATTATCTTAAATTTCATTACAATATATCTTAGTTATGTAAAACTGAGATGATTGTAAAGGACAGAAGTACAGTTGGAGAGACAGAATTTTCTAAGGAAAATGGGCAATGAAGAACACTTCTAGAATGGGAAAAAACTAATATAATAAATCTAGAATGGAATTGACATATTGTCTCCTGTCATATAAGGAGTGAATTGTGCTTAAATTAAGTATTGGGGGCAAGGATTTAACTAGATTTAAGATGGAGCTTGATTAGTTTAGGTCATGATTAGGATTATACAGTGTTGTCATCTGTATTGCATAGGATTAGGTTTATGATTTAAGGATAACATATCCTACCCAAATTGCAATTTAGCCACTCAAAATATATACATCTCAGATATTCAAACGTATTTCTTTTCCAAAAAAAAATAACACTATGTGTATAAATACATTAGGCTCCTCCCTGCCTAGCTGAGACATTTAATTTGAGTCGCCCACACATGCTTATAGAGGTGCTTAATTTGTCTAGATATCTGGAAAGCCTCCTGAATTCTCTATCACTCTCAGGAGAAGCTTGAAACAGTGAGCTGGGGATTAGATCTATGACTGATTTCATCTCATGTGAGAGTGGTCATTACTGTCTCTGACTGATAGAGCATTCAGTTGGTTATGCCGTATTAAAGCACTGAAAAATAATGGGTGCGGCACTCAAGCTACGTTATTTAAACCTGTGTCTTCCACCTGCTGGGGGAGAAAGGGCTAGGGAATAGAGGAAAAATGGCTTTCAAGTAACCAGGACGTTAAACTGCAAGGATGCATATCTAATTTTCTAATCAATAATTCTGGAGATGGTTTTATCTAATGACAATATATATTTTTTTAAATGCATAATTATTTTCTGGGATTAAGTTGTGGAAACTGAGTTCTACTGCTTGCAGCTAATATCTCAATTTCTGGATAAAATTTGGCTTCCTTATTTGCTTGCTCAGTTTCAAGTGCTGTCACACAAAATGTTCTGTGGCTTAATGCTTTTGATTACTGCAGTAAGGGAGGCATGAATTCATTTCTCTTAATTGGGCTTCCATCCTTTAATCAGTCTTTCCATTTCTCGATTGAGTTCTCCAAACAGCAGGCTTTTCTTCAGGAGACAAGAACCATCCTTCCAAAGAGGGTAGATAGACTTAATTTGAACTACCTGGAGGCCTTTTAGATTTCCTGTTGGTTCCATACATCCTTGGTAGAAAAAAAAAAAAAAAAGAGAAAATAACGGAATGGCCCCTTATATGTNCTGGAGGCCTTTTAGATTTCCTGTTGGTTCCATACATCCTTGGTAGAAAAAAAAAAAAAAAAATGTAAATAGACTGGATTGCTCCTTATAGGCACCTGTGATTTTTGTCCATTATGTGGAAACGCAGATGTTTAACTAGGTATGGTGACTCCCCACTGCTGTCCTCAGAGACTGCTAAAGTGACTATGTTGCTGTCTTCTCAGCCATGCCCATTTCCTCCCTTTTTCTATGCTTGAAACCAACATTTTGATGACAGCAGTGATGTTTGATAATTAGAATTTTATACAGTTTTATTCTAATACTGTGTCCTAAATTCTTCGACTATCTACAGTTAACATATCTTAAATGCAGAAGGAATTACTGAAATTACTGACTTCCTTGGTTCTTACGTTACCTACCTCTAAGGCAAACAGGTATCTTTATTACTTGATAATTATATGTAGTTCAAAGTCTGACAATTCCAAGCTATCTTTTCAGAGCTCCCTATAGAGGCAGCTAAAGATAATCTCACTTCTCCATCCCTGTTCAACCACTATCTACCCTTTGCTAAATACTTGTAAGACAGTAGGAGCCAACTTTTATTAACTCCATTACTAGATCTGCCCTTCCTCTTGGCTGGCTGGGCTGGGTTTTTTTGCTGTATTTTAGAGAATAAGTAGATTCACCTTCTTTTCTTTTTCTTTTTCATGTCTGTAGTCCCTTGACTCCCTCAAAGGAGCCAGCAGTGATCTATGTTTACTCAGCGTTTCCCTTATCACAGAATATATTATGATTGT
This sequence comes from Burhinus bistriatus, assembly GCA_013397275.1. Lineage (NCBI taxonomy): Eukaryota > Metazoa > Chordata > Aves > Charadriiformes > Burhinidae > Burhinus > Burhinus bistriatus. Next base: position 768,932 of record VYXH01002022.1, on the reverse strand, counting down.
CACTTGTAATGGTCCTGAGGGCCATGGATGTTTTCCCTGAAGACTGAGAACACCTTATTTTGCCTGATAAATATGTACATACAGGTTTTTTTTGGTCATTGTGATTTAATAAGGTTGCCATAAGCCTTGTAGGTGTACCTTTACTGTTTCTTTATTAGTAAGTCTAACATAAGAGGAATGCGCAACTGGAAACAGTCTTCTGACCCCGTGAAGGTAAGTTCCTTTGCAAAGCTTCCAAATATGAATGGTTTGTCTCTGCTTGAAACTGAGGTGGCATCTCCAGTTTAGTGACTGTAGTTTTCATTTCCATGGATTTTGTATTTCCAACCCCAAATCAGAAAGTACAAGAACATGTGAATTTCTTAATGTTCTTATTTCATGTTTGTGCCTCCAGTTCTTTAAGCTAGTAACTTTAAATAATTGTTATTTGAAGCATAGCACAAACCCAAGTTATTTTAAAAATCAACTTTTCAAACCCGGGGTCAAGAAAAGGAGGTGAATTCTTTGTTTATCTATGATTCCTACTTCATCCCAATAATTTCTAAACTGCTGTCTGATTTGAGCTAAACTTCATAGGGGAACAGATATTTGAAAGATTGTTAAAATCCTGCACATATTATGAAAATGTATGTCTTTGCAAACGTTTTAGGCAATGGAAAGGTGACAGTGTTAGTTTACATGTAAATAGATACAGGAAACCAGAGAGGAAAGGCATCTTGCAGATATCACAATTATGGGAACAGCTTTAGTTAAAGCTCACAATCAACCATGACACAAAAGCCTTGAGAGGACTAGCTTTAATTAGTTCCAGCATTCACAAAAAAAATTAGTTTTCTCTGCAATAGTTATTCCTTTCCTGGCAAGAATATTTCTCAAACTGAGACATGGACAATGAAAGTAAATGGTGACTAGAATTAATTCTAGTATTCAAATTTGGGGGAAAATACATATGTAAATACGAGATGCTCCTTATGAAATTACAAGGAAATCTAATTTTGCCTGGAAAATAAGTTTTTCCTTATGATCTATTTTAAGGTGTTTAAATTATGGCTTGCAGAAATTATGAAATATTAGAAATAATTTATTAAAATTTAACAGGTTTTAAAACTTCCATGTAGGTAATCCCTACTTGTGACATAAATTTGCTAAATGACTACTGATTCTTTTACAGGCTGAAGGATGCAGCCTTATTTATCTTTCATCAGAGTGTTATAACAGAAAGGCAAATAGTGTCACGTTTCTTGTTAATAAATATTGGCATGAGCAGTTTCTGTGATTTTCTGTAAAGGATTATTCTTTGGAGGTCATATAAATCATATAAATTCCTATTGCAACTTCTAAATGTGGTCCCGCAAGGAATCTCATTTAACTTCAGAATAGCTATTTAAAGGACTAAGAGTTTGAGGGTCTGGAGCCCAGACCTCAACCTTCAAAGGACATACAAACTAGAAACTTAATCACGATAAAAACCCCCACCTAACTTGCAAAATTGAATTAATGCAGATGCTAGTTTAGAGTAGGTGATAGCAACAAATAATAGTATAGCTGAAAGAATTCATGGAGATGTAGAATAGTTTGGGTTGGAAGGGACCTTAAAGATCATTTAGTCCAACCACCCTGCCATGGGTGGCAAAATGACACCTTCCACTAAATTAGGTTACTCAAAGCCCTGTCCAACCTGGCCTTTGAACACTTCCAGGGATGGGGCATCCACAACTTCTCTGGGCAACCTGCTCCAGTGTCTCGCCACTCTGATAGTAAAGAGTTTCTTCCTTATATCCAATCTAAACATACCGTTTTTCAGTTTACAATCATTGTCGCTTGTCCTGTCACTACAGGCCCTGGTAAAAAAGTCTGTCTCCAGAGTCTTCATAGGAGAGGCACTCCAGCCCTCTGATCATCTTCATGGCCCTCCTCTGGACCCGTTCCAACAGATCCACATCCTCCTTCTGTTGGGGGCCACAGAGCTGGATGCAGTACTCCAGGTGGGGTCTCACGAGAGCAGAGTAGAGGGGCAGAATCACCTCCCTCAACCTGCTGGCCATGCTTCTTTTGATGCAGCCCAGGACGCGGTTGGCTTTCTGGGCTGCAAGCGCACGTTGCCAGCTGAACACCGTCCTGATATTTAGGCTTGTTTAAGTATGCTCATGTAACACAAATGCATCCAGAATGCTGTTTTCACTTTTGGATACCACATTGTTAGAATAATGCTGATAAATTAGATGGTACTTGAGTAAGAGTAATCAACAATACTGGAATTAGCAATACTTCACATTTTTTTTCCTCCTAAATAAGAACAAAAATATATAACTTGGTAGAATTGCTAGCAAAGAAAGGGTGCGACATCTATAAATAACTGAATGTTACAAACAACAAGAAATAAGAATTAATATGTGTAATCTGAAAGTACAGGGGAACAAAACTGAGATGGCAAGATGTATGAGATGTAGTTGGTTGTAGAAGAGTTTACCCAAGAAATTACTGGAAACCCCCTACCTAAAATGATGAAAATTGAATGGGAAAAATACTGGAAAAATTATTGTCCTAAACGGCACTGCACTGGGTAGGAAACAGGCACATCTGAGTCCTCCAGTCTTTACTTAACAAATCTTTTATTCACTTCAGTGCAGAGTTTTGACATTATACTGAGCGAAGGATGAAACGCTCAGTTTCTAGCCTTCAACGATATAAATCATCTGTGTTTCTGGACTGTTGAATATTTAATAACATTTCTGTTCAAAAGTAAACAACAACTCTGTGCGTGTTAATACCTTTTTCCTGCAGCATGTCTATTCAAACTTGTTAAGTAGCATAAATGGCAGTAGATAGAGCAAAATGTTGTTTATGCACATTCACATTTTTTTGCAATAAATCCTCTTCTGAGGAATTCTATTGTTCACAAGGGGGAAAAAATTCATCTAGAAAGAAGCTCATCTAGTAATAATAAGGTGATTATTACACATCTGTACATCGCACTTGATAGTTGGTATATCTTAATTCTTCCTTTAAAACCATGAAAATCAAAACCAATAACCTGTCATTCATAGGTTTGGAATCATAGCATAAAATGCATTTAGGCATTTGGGATCATACCATAAAGTGCAGTGAAATTTTCATTTTTTAAATACATGGCTTATCTCTGGCTCCTGCAGTGCTAACATCACTTCTTCAAATTTCTAGTAATGTTTTGAGGCATGAAAAGCTTCTGATAGTCATTGTTGACACATGTTACTTAGTTTAGTGAGTACTACTTAGTACAGGCTGTTATCACTGGTGGATTAATATACAGGAACTGCATAAGTAGCTCCTGCATTGTATGAGGTTTCTTAGTCACAGCCCTCTGTACATTGGTCTTATTACTACTGTAGATTTGTGACATTATTTATTATTTCATTAGCATCCAGTTTCCTTCTTGGATTTGGCAGTAAGGTCAGCACGATGAAAGGCCCAGACTGTTGTATTCCCCTTCCTTCCTTTCCTCACCCATGCACAGCCGCTCATTTCTTTAATTTTTGGCACGTTATAATTTAATATTTACCAGTTGTAGCTTGGTACCAAAGGAATAATTATTTCTTAATCACTCTGCCTACAGGGGATTCTCCACTTGTGTCTGGGGAAAAAGGGCAGGCTTTGGCCACCGAGGGTGAGCGCTTCTGTGTTTCCTTTGTGAGGACAGCTCTGTTGTTAAGGCAGGGCACTGTGTGTTGAATTCTAATTGCCTTGTGCGAGGGCCAGCCTGTTTCGAAGCAGCCCAGTGCGGGAGATGTTGACTGCGATTAATAGTGCCGCAGCCCGGGGGCTCTCGTGGCGTGGGGAGTGCTGGAAGTTGGCGATGCACTGCTGATGGGGAACTAGCAGCTCAGTGTTGTGGCCAGGGTGGAACACCTTGTCTTCCCAGTACCCACCAGGTTACTTTTCTTAGCAGCTGGGAAGTTCAGGTACCTTCTCTTTAAATATTTATTACTTATTGCCACAAAATCCTGGGCATTCAAAAGCAGGTCGTTGTATCTGTGCAACAGAAGTATGTCAGCATTCATTTTACATGCATTTGGCGAATTTTATAAAATTAAGTTATAAAATTGGCATGCGCATTTAATAGGCCTTACCCTGAACTGGTAAAGGACTATGTAACAAAGGTAACTGTTGATATATAGAATACACATTTTCAAGGGAAATCATAGAAAATTCTTAAAGGTAGTAGGTTATGATGGAAATGCTAAAGCCACAGGAACTGTACCTTTAGTTCTGGTACTAAGGTTTGATTTTAAATTAACGCTGGTTTAGTTATCTGTCTCTGTCAAGGCTATAATAAAGAGCTTTTGTTGCAATCCATCATAGGGCTTTTGTGTTATACACCATACGTAGAAACTGTTAACAGGAAGACTAGATTAATGCTGAGAGAAAAAAATGTCATCAGATAAAACATAGGTCTCAAAAAGCAATTTTAAATCGCATGGTATGTTAATACATTTTTAGCCTTTGGGGAGCGGAGGAAAACTTATAATCAAAAATTAATTTGAGCATTCTTGGCTGTACCTAAATTAGAACCCAGGATACTTCCAAAATTGTTTTTAATCAACTGACCTGACAGGAGCTTACTAGGAGAAAACTAATGAGTACAGGATAATCTGAATAATATTTAGTAATGCTGATAAGAAATTTGCAGCTCTTTTTTCAAATCTTACATGTAATAATTTAAAATATTTCTCTTTAGAAGTAGCAGTATGTGTGTGTGTATCTGTATATAATAACATTGTGTTTTATATTTTTTTTAAATTAACTTCTTCAGAAAGCTTAACAGAAATACAAATGCAAGGAGTCACTTTTTTTTTTTCTTGATTGATAGCCTAACAGTAAAGTGCAACGTGGTTCCACATGATTTAAATATTTCTCCATTAATATATGGACACATATGATGAATTTCATTAATCTTTTTGGTTTTGTAGTAAGGTGTCATTAGAGCTTGTGCCTGTTTGGGGACAATGATTCTCATCTGTTCTGTTAATTGTTCACAAGATTGTTTTTTTAAGTCTTCACTGTAGTTTAATACTATCGTTTCAATATTGGAAGGAAGAGAAATGGTGAGTCGTATTTTGTGGATGGGGCTTTGAGCAACCTGGTCTAGTGGGAGGTGTCCCTGCCCCTGGCAGGGGGGTTGGAACTAGGTGATATTTAAGGTCCCTTCCAACCTAAACTATTCTATGATTCTATGATTCTAAGATTTGTATTTGTATTTGAAGAATGCAATTATATTCTATTCAGCATCTGATTGTTTAGTGTTTTGTAAACTTAAAATATCACAGGTCATGAAGGGATTGGATCATCATATGAGTAACAAAAGTTTTAGTTTAAAGATACTGAGAAGTAGAATTGTAAGGGGGGAAAAAAAAAACCAAATAGAATCAGAAATTAATTCTAATCTAACACCGGGAAATCTTTAGTGTTCATTGTTTTTGTTGGTTTTTTTTATATATACTTAGGGATTTTTTTTGAATCAGAAATTCAGCATGTTCTGTACATTTTATGTTATATATATTTTGGAAGTAAGTTGTTATACCAAAAAAAGTTCACTATCTCTTGTAGTTTCCATTTTTTCTTAAAATACTTAATGTGAAGGAAGTTTGTATGTCTAAATGTTTCTTGTTTTAGACATGCTAAACAGTGTCGTGTCTAACTTCATTGAATTTTGTCTATGAGCCAGAAATGCAGCTGGCTTAGTGCCTTATTGCCCCCAGCAGTCCTGCTCTTCAGGGTAGGTAGTGCTGAACCTGATTTAGTTAGTTAGCTAGTTAGTTATTCCAATAGTGATTTGATTTAACTAGTTAATTTATTAAGATGAACAGAAATATTTTTACAAATATTAGCAAGACACATCAAATAACTGCACTTACAGTAGCTGGATTTTTTGCTTTGCTTTTGCTGCAGATTTGTTAAATTTGACATAAACAACGTGTATTTAAAAGACACTATAGTAAGATAGAAGCTGTTGGTAGTGAGGAAGAATGAAGGAAACAACATGGTTAGGAGAATTGATGCTTAACAAATTGACAAATCAATAGGTACTTGTTTATATTCCAGAAGATCGGAGGTGAAAACAATGGAAAAAACCCTTCAGTTATGTGAAATCAAGCTGATCTTAGCCTTGTAGAAATTATCTAAAAAAGCCACAGTTTGTAAGCTGCTGTGCTCTGAATTGTTTGTGTTTTAATCCACTTCATTAATAGGAATTCTGCTTAACAGAAGTGACAAGATTTGCAGAATCCTCATGCTGTTTATTTAACCCTGTTGTATTTTGCACCCGTATTGGGAAAAATAAACCAATATTGAGCTGAATATTCTCTCCTTGTAGTTAGGATGCCTTAGGTTTTTTTGCTCTGTGCATGTGACCGGAGTGAAATCTTTCATTAGGGTTTGAGGGGAGGAGAGGACTGTATAAATGATGGTGACAGCCTCTCTCATCTGCATACTGGGACAAGAGGGGCCAGTAGCAGCGCAAACAAAACACAGGTGGGAGGAATTTCAGGGAAGTGTGTAAGGACCCTGAGGAAGCCCAAACCCATACAACGGGTTGTAACTGGAGTCAAGCTCTGAAGATCTTCCCCAACAAAATTGGAAGTGGTAGGGAAGCCCTGAGGGCTGGACTCGCTCAGTAGCAAGTGGTTGCTGCATACTATGATGCTATATTTTGTTACACATAGCTCGTTGACTTGAACCAGATTGCAGTGTTTCACTCACTGAAAATATGCTGTTGCCTCCTCTGAAACTTGAGGTAGCCCCTGTAGTTGTGAATTGGTATGTCAGCTTCTCCCCTGAATATTGCTGCTGTTTCGATTAAGTTGTACTTGTTGCATTGATACTAGGGGGTCATATTTTGCAGCGTTATCCATACTGAGAATTCCGCTGTTACTGCCATCACCAGAATCATCTCAGTGACAGTATCTATTTAAGATTTTTTGGAAAAGCTAATTTATCACAAATAAAGCTCTTAAAAGTAAGCATACAAATAATTAATCACTCCATTTCTTCCCACCCATAACTTGCCAAAATTGCCTTAATTTTTACTATATTATTTCATGATAGTCGCAACCAATATAGGGATGAAAATACAAAATTTTTTTCCAGTGTATAAAAAAATTGTTGCCCTTTTTTCATTTGTTTAGCTGAGTAAAAGGTGAAACTTAGAAATTTTGGCAAGGAAGTAGATATAGCTGCAGTTTGTGTCTATAATCAAACCCATAATTTTCAAATGTTTTTTCCATGTGCTTTAAAGATGAGTGTGCCTTTGTGTGTGCAGGTGTGCATGCATGCATGGGGGAGAGATTGTAGTCTTATGATACACATCTGAGAGAAAATTGGCTGGATCGTAGTAGCTGAAAAGTAATTTTTTAGCACTGTCTGTAATTATGCCTTAGAGATTGAGTAGAATTCAAGTCCTACCCATTTTTGTGACTGTGTTCTCTGTTTTCTGCTTATCTGACGTGACGGATGTACTAAGATGCATTTTAAATATTTTCTATAATTATATGAGTTAAATTGGTTTTTACAATCTGCTCATTATTATCTTGCTAATCAAATATTTTCCGATACAATGTTACTGAGATAAAGACTTCAATGGCCCATTGACATATTAGTCCATCCCTGCATAATCTTATCTTCAGTTTGGCAACAGAATATTTAGAGAACGTTTGAGAGACTGTTGTTGGTATTACTTCAGGAACAGTATTTTTTATATTTGTGACTAGAAATAAATTAAGAAATATTTTATTAATGACTCTGTGGTTTAATAAAAAAATAAATGTATCAACTTCCTTTATATACCCTATATAGGCATTGCTCCTTACATTATCTATTCAAAAAAGTTGTTACACATTTGGTCAATCTAGTATAAGAGGTCTTAAGTTGTAAATGATTCATTTTACACTCATTCTTAAACAGCACTGATGTCAACATCACTTTCTAGTAATATACTTTGCATTTATTTCCTTTAACACTGCTTTTTAATTACAATAAAGTCATCTTTTCCTAGTCACTTGCAGTTCGAAAAATTTTTGAGAGCGAATTGCAGAACACTGAGATTTGAGGGAAGTGTTCCAAGGACAAGTTCTTTCATTCCGTGACATGGTTCATAACAGAAAGGATTGCAAAACAGTAATTTTAACACATTTCTGTTGAATTGTCAATTTAAGATGTCAGTTGTCAACTTGTCAGTTCCAAGATGTATCCTCTAAGGGATGTTAATTGCCTTTAGAGTTTTAAAACCATTATGTCAACTCAGCAGTAGGTGGTAGTGGCCTACTTTCTTGAAGGACGCCATACTGTTGGTGTCTGTTTTTTCTCAAGCTTTTACCTGGACCTTGATCTTGCAGTGAGAGCTGCAGAGAAATAAGCTGCATGAAGTCTTTGCGCATTTGCCTTTTCAGGCAATGTGTATTATAAGATCTTCATCCTTGGATTTTCTGCAACTAGTATAACATGATGTTTCATAGTGTAATCAAAAGAAAATTTGACAAGAGAATGAGCTTGTTTTGTTAACTGATGCAATTCTGATTTTACCAGATTCATTAACACATTTGAGGATTTTTATTAGCCACTTACATTCTGTCCCAAAGTCTGTATAGTGTAGATGCAGTTAGTACATGATTATGTAAGCAAATATAAAAACTATTGTATGTTCTGTTTCTATTTCTAAGGGTAGGTGGGGGAAGTGTTAAATCGATTGTTGCGTTTCAAACTGTGGTCTGTTCTGCCAGCAGCTAGAACGTGATCAATTAAATGAGGCATATGAAAGGCTTTGCTGTTGCACATTGTTAAAGGAAAATTGCAAGAAGTATGCTAATATTAAGGCATAAAGATATACTATAGAAGTGGTTGGAATTAAATTTAACCCTGTGAAAGCAAGGGCATTCAGTGCTGCATTACTGGTATAGTATAAAAAAATTATAGACTTATGTCTTTTATTAATGCTAAGAAAATAATGTCAAATTTAGTAAGGATGAAATGTAACCTAATCGGAAGTACTTTCATGTAAAAAAAGATATGTGATTGTGAAATTTCATTAGTCTTCTGAAAGGAAAACTGAAGTATAGTTTAATTACCAGTTAAACTGTTGGGCAGGTTAGTTAGTTCGTTTTCCCCACCTTAATGTTGTGCTTTCATTCCTACTTGTCTTACTGTAACTGCTAGACAACCTGAATTATTACTGTGACAACTGACATTTCAAATTTCTCACAAGCTTCTAGTAATGTAACATTTCTCCACACATCTTGCACTTCTGAGGTGTTTCTACAGGAGCATGTTGAAGGGAAAATGATCGCTGTTTCCTACACCGCTGCTCCCCAGAGCCTTCTCTTGGCACCAGCAGCAGGGTGAAAGCATCCTGGTCGGAGCCGTGGGAGCAGCACTGCTCCTGTGGGTTCTGCTGTGTGGGCACGGGGACAGGTGCCCCGAGAGCAGGTTTCTCAGCTGCTGCCAGCAGTGTTTGAGAAGTAGGAGACAGAGATAGAAGACTACCACCCATAAGGTCCCTAATAGCCGAAGAAGGCTGTGCAGTGCACTAAAAACCTTGCCTTTTGAAAAGTGTGGTCAAATCTCATTAAGGCTATTCTTCTAAAAAGATAATAATTAACTTTCATTAGTGCCATTGTTCTGCAGTTCTTTAAGTAATAGGAAGTATTCAAAAAAACAACTGGATTGTTTTACCTAATTCCTAAAAAATGATGCATCAAAGCATGAGAGATTGCTAAAAACATTAGATACTCAGTTATGTACATGTATTTTTATTCTGTACTCATACTCGCAGCATATGTGTGGGGGATGAGGTTGTGCCAGCCATTGTGCAAGTGAAGTAGCAGAGGGGTTAGTAAAGAAGGTTAGAGTTGGCTTCTCAAGTGGATTCAGGGTGCTTCAAAGGATGCATAGGAAGCGAGGGAGAAGAGTTTTCCTTAGTGGCTCTGCAAGAGATCAGTGCCTCTTTGTAAGGAGGAGTTTCAGTTTAAGATCGCTGTAGAGTAAAGCACTTCCAGTTAACTCAAGTGTAAACTAGTGCTGCTTCTTAAGAATCACCTCAAGGATTTGTATGGGACAGTAGAGAAGAGGAGATAAGTGTGTTTGAGGGTTGCCTTCCTTCCCTTCCACTGAGTTCTGAGCTGGGGAGCGGTGGGGCTGAGGGGAGGGAGAGCTGTGAGACCTGTGTGACAGGAGAACTGTAAGCCTCTGAGGGGGTGTCATGTAGCCTTTCTTTCAGCCTAGGGATCCTCTTATGCACTGACAAGCTGCATCTCTCTTCTGCCTGGCTGGGGTTACGAACAGTTTCCAGGGCTTACTTGGGAGAAACATGGTAACAGGATTTTATGATCTAGGCATGAACTTTTCCTTTGCTGCCCAAGTGGCTTGGGTAATGTATGGTTTGGGAGTACAGGGTAGGGGTGTGTGGTTTTTGGTTTTGGGGTTTTGAGGTTTTTTTTTGCTTTTAACCTAAAGCATACACTAGATTGTAACAATACCTTTTTTGGTTTTTCCTCTTTCACAGCTCTAAAGCTGCATAATAAATATAGTAATTTCAAAATTTTTTGGCTTTCTTGATAAGAACTGCATTAGGAAAGACATCTTTTATAGGAGTGAAGAGATTGTTTGGGTACAGTAAAGTTCAGTTTGCTGTTGCACCCCTGTTTCACGAACAAGAGCTCCCTGTGCTGGGATCGCTAAATACGTTTGGGGAGGAATCATCAAGATCTTCTAGTGGTTGAACAAACTGAAGGAATATGTGGTCTGTGATGGACAATTTACTGGCAGGTATTTTTGTTGTATACAGGGTCCTGTGGCAATGAGTTCCACAATTTATTAAACATTGTGTGAAATGCCTTTTGCTTTGTTTTAAGTGTGTTTGATATTTTCCTTCGTTGTCTCCTTGTTCTTGTTTCTGCGGGAAATAGGGAAATACTCTCTGTTCAGGCTTTGCATAGTTTTTAAGTATGATGCATAATTTGGAAGGTGTCAGTTATATCTTCTGTCATTTGTTTCCTTTCCAAGTTTATTCTTGTATTAAAACTGTATCTTTTACCATACTTACTGTTCCCTCTGGTATCTTTTCTTGATATACTGTATCTTTGGGTAGGACAGCCACAGGTGTGTTATTCAGATATTAGAAAATGGTATTTGTGGGTTTTGGGAGAGAAAAAAGGTCAAAGAGTAGATTTTCAGAAAACTCTGGAGAGGTCAATGCAAGAAAATTTCTAGTATCTTAAATGGACTTTTATTCAGGTTCAGAGTTGTAAATTTTGAGGTCCAATGAGTTTGGGCTTAATCTCTGCTTGTGCAGCATCTTATTATGCCTATTGGAGAAAGTGTTTGGGCAAATAGCTTTTCAGCTATTTTGCTAAGTATTCTATGTTAGAGACAAATCAGACCGGTAAAGGGCAGTACACCCTCAAACACTGTTACTTAAAATCTAGCTAGCAGTTGGTTGTAATTACTTTTAAGATTTTTTTTTTAAATGTATTTTATTGCTATTACACAGTTTTCTAAAGAATCTATCACTCAGGCATCTGAAGCTTTACAATCTATACATGCTATAAATTGGGCAATTTTTTTAATGAATGATATAAGATCCAGGAGGGAGAGTAATACCACTTATTAGCATCTTGATTATATAAGTTAAAACAAAAGAAACGGTGCACTAGCCATCAACTGCTTTTATGCCTCTTATTTACAGATTTTTTTTAACCTTTATAACCCAGATCTATATCAGATAGAAAGAAAGAAGGAAAGAAAGAAAGGAAGAAGGACTATTTGAGTTTCTTTTGTATGTAGATTTTTACTTTTTCTGTGAAAATGTTTCTTTACATGTTTGTTTGGACCTTTTTTTAAGAGACTTGCCTACTGTGCTGTTAATACAACAGTATCATTAAAGCAGTAATCAAGAAAGGGCTTAACTCTGGAATTAATATTTAATTGCTTCTGTAGAACATTGCTCACATATCATTTGTTGTATTTCTTTTACAGTGACAGAATGGTTCCTTTATTTTATGTTGGGGAACCACGATAATGAACCTGTAGTTAAGGGTTTATTTGGGGTCTTCTCACTGGGGGTAAAGGGGTTGCATGCTCTAAGATAGCAGGAGCTCTGCTGATGGGGCCCGTTTGTTCTCCCTTGCTTCATGCTACACCTGTGTCTTGTACCAGGTATAAAGTCTCACTTTAACTATAAACACTTTCTTACTGCTTCTATCTGAGACAGTGTTCAGATTTGCACTTTTTATTTCATTTAGCTTGTATGCAGCAGCTAGCTTTTTAGCACTTAGGTATTTAAGGACTAGAAGGATTTGGGATATTCCTAGAAAATAAAAATCGGTTCTTATAGTTTACCCCTGCCCCATGCACACTTCTGTAATTTTTACTGTTAATATTGAGAAATTAAATTATGAATATTTAAGAACTGTATAACCTTTGCCTTAAGCCAGTGACTAGAAAAATTATTTTCATTGGTTTTTGTCCCTCAAAAGCATAAAATACTTTTGATTGTTCTCTGAAGAAAATAAGGGCAGTAGACATGGTGTTAAAATGCAATGAATGAAGCCTAATTGGATCCTGGAAGCACAGAGGTGTTTCTCAGGTAGACAAGGATCCTGCCTGGGTCCTTCAGCCATGAGCCCTGGCTTCAGTGAAAGAATATACTCCCAGGAAAAGTGGCAAGGAGAAATCCAAGCAGTCTACGAGAGTAAGATACTCTGTTACAGTCTCTTTGACTCTTTTAATTCCTCTATGCCATTTTAGGTCAGCAGAATTGCAGCTCTAGCACCATGGCCTTACATTATTCATACCGAAAAAATCTCTTCATTTCAACCAAGTACAGATATCAGTGGCTAAATATATACTGTAGGGAGGATTCTGTGGCATAACACAAAGCCCTAACTGCATCCTGGGAACACTTTGGGATAACGCTTCTAAGCAGAGGATGGATGAAGCTGTGGCAGGCTGTCCGGTTGAGGGACTAGGACTGCAGGTTGCATTGTGGAAAACTTGTCTGCCTCACTGTCTGGAGAAAGTGTAATCCCTTCTGCAATGGGAAGAGAGACTAAGTTATTACAATACCAAGTGTATTTATTCTCTGGGTATCAAATGGGAGTTTTGCATGGGTCATTCAGAGTTTTACATGGCAGATGATGGAAAAATTACAGAATTTTAGAGAATCCATTTTTCATGAAGAAAAGTTTTAGTAGACAGATCTTAATAAGCAGCACTAATAAGATGAGAGGCATAACTTGCCCCCAGGAAACTCCTTCCAATCATGCTGTGGGTGCAGAAAATTACAAGCCTGGGATTCACAGCCTGAGATGATTCTTACATTGTCTGCAGAACTAGTAAAGACTCTTGATTAATTTAACATACGTGGATTTATAAAGGTGTGGAGGGGTAGGATTTCTGAGTCATGGAGAACTTTGCACTACAGGTTTACTAAGGACACTTGTGTTTGGAAAGCGCGTTCTTAGCTGAATTTTTTGCCAGGAGCAGTGTAGTGGGAGGGAAACATCTTCTCTTTTCTTACCTTGATTAGGTAAGATTTAGAAGTGATGTTTAGAAGGGTGACTCCGGCTAGTAACATGACATCACATAATGAATGGATCGTATCTGCCTTTCAGGTGAAATAGGCAACTAGTTTGACTTTGACCTCATAATAAAGGGAATTTGTTGTTGGACTTTGCCTGGCCTGAATAAGGAAGTAGTCCATCAAGAAGAAAATCATTCTTTAGTGTTTTTGCACCACAAAGATTTTCCTGTCTTTTTTTTCGGGGGGGGAAGAAAAAAGCATGAACTGTAAAAAATTATTTGTCACTTCACTGGCATCTGAGTCAGGTAAAGGTTTAAAGAGAGAGAATGAAATAGTTTTTCGTTGGGCAAAGAAGAAAAGATTTATGTACTCAGAGCAATGAATTCCAGCAGTACTATGGAGGTATTTTTACCTTGTTAGGATTAGTCAATTTAACTTCAGACATAATCTGAATTTAAAATATCATTAAACTTATAACAGTATTTTATCTCCTTTCTTTACAGGTTTGCTGGTCCTCTGATACATTTCAGAATGCCGCTGGTAAAAAGGAACATAGACCCCAGGCACCTGTGCCACACAGCTCTGCCTCGAGGTATCAAGAATGAATTGGAATGTGTCACCAATATCTCCTTGGCAAATATAATCAGACAACTGAGTAGCCTAAGTAAGTACCTTGTCCTAATAGCTGTATTTAGAACTAACACATTTTACAGTCACAGTTTTTGTGATTGAAGTAGGAACACCTTTTCAAATTCTCAGTAGAAAATTGTGGCTGAGCCTTGAATGTACTCCTTTTGTGGCTAGTGACTAGCATGGACTTCTGTGAAAGAAAGCAAGGAATCTTTCCAGCATCACATCTTAAAACTGTTCAGCCATATATTTCTGTTACCAGTGGAACATGACAGAAAAAGATATCTGGTAGTTAATGAAGTCGGTAATTGCTAACCTTAGAGCAATTCTTGAGTAGGGAATATGACATAATGAGGAATATATCACTGGTTGCTTAATTCTCTTAACTTAAACTCTTGATCATGTTGTGGTCATTCACGAAAAAAAGTAGTTGCCTTTTAAAATAATAAACCCAGAAGTGTAATTATTACATAGTATTTCAAACAGCTGAAGATTTTTTCTTCCTTCTCCCTTCTGTCAACAATTTTTTTCCCTTGGTGCATTTGAGAGGAGTGAGTACTTCACAAGCTCTCAAACTCTGAAGGAGATTTTCTGAAAAGGCTGGTTTCTGGGTTGTTTTTTCTTTGTTACAGCAACTTTAAACCATCATGACAGCGTTTTGAATTTCCAATACTACAGGTGCTTTTTAACCACGGGGTAGTAAGACTACCAACACATTAAATATTAAAATGTGCATGAATATACATCTACAAGGCAAAAAGCCTTTCAGCTCTGTCAGTATCTTAGGGTCACAGGTGATGTAGCCTAATTTGTTAATTAGATTGATTTAGTTATAGGTTTGATGGTATACTGTATGGTGAGTCTGTTTTGACAGCCTTTCAAAGCTGTTAGGGTGCCATTAGGTTGAAGACTCTACTTGAGGACACTGAATTATGCAATCAAGACAGGAAGGCTTGCAGCACATAAATATGAACATTATTAGTATAGCTGCTGCAGCAGCAAGGAAAATAACTTAAATTCTTTTCAGTGAACCAAGAGCATATCAGGTTAGAATGCAGTATATGATCACCATATGTGGTCTTGCTTCATTCTGCCAAAAGCCCTTCTCAGACTTCGCTGCTCATGTACAAGCCTCCCCTTCCAATTCACTCTTATTAATATCATATTCATTTATTTTAGTTTGCTTGTTTTAAAAATTCTTACGTGATTATATACTCCATGTAGGGGAATTTCCTTTCGTAGGTGGCATACCAAATTTACATTTGATATTTTCATTTGGAAGTTTCATTTGACCTTAAAAAAAACCCACAAATCACTTGGTTTTTTCAGTTTTAAAGAACACCAACTTCTAATTCATCATGGTCTCAGTATTTACCTATTGAGATTTGGCTGCATTTGCTATGTTTTCTTGGTATACAGAACTTATGCCTGACACTGTATGTACAACTGCTTAGGAGGAGGTCAGGATGAAGCAATACCAGAACAGAAAGAACTCAATTAAGGGAGAAAATAAGTATTGAAGAACATCTGTTAAATGCTCCCACATTTGTTACATGGCTTGCCTAACGTATAGCACAGTTAGAGAGATACTTTCAAGGGAATGTAACAGTAATTATGTAAACTCCTTTTCTGTAAAAGGAATGTGGTTCTACCTGAAGCATGCATACATAGGGATGAGCCCTAAATGAGTTGTTTTCACTTGACAGGGGTTTCTGTCATGAACTGGTGACACGCTAGTTGTCAAAAAGACATGCAATGTTGGAAATGACAAGAAAGGTAAAAGAGGAGGGGAAAATGCACTAGTTTACTCCACAACAACAAGCCCAGAATAGGCCATTCAGAATTTTTTATAAGTTAAACACTGATGAGCAGGACCTGTTACCTCAGTCTTTTGTTCTTCCCTCCAAATAGCATCATGGCCTTTGTAGGTTTTCTATGGGCAGTGGTTATACCAACTGAAGTAAGTTTTTGGTTTATACTGTGTATGATTTCAACAACAAAAAAAATGTTTTTCCTACAATTAAATAAAACTTGTTTTGCAAAATAATCCTTATTTCTCAGCAACATTAAGGATTGCTCTATAAAAATGGAGATTGTGTTACAAAGGTATGAGTACCTGTGAATTCCAGAATTTTTTAGCTTTTCTGCCTGTTTGTGCTCATAGCAATACAAATTCAAAAAGATTTGGGAGCTCTGGCATAGGAATTTTGTCCCTCATGTGCTTAAGTCCAGATAACCAGTCTTCCCTTGGTGTGTCACTGTTACTGGTGTACAGTGAGGCCTGCTGACATGCAGATAAATTTTAGTAGTTGCCTGTGAGTCACAGCCAGCGGGCATGGTTTCACAACAGTCCCCTGGCAACCAGCTTCTCTGCAGTCCTTTACTTTTTCTTTTCTGTGGATAATGTGTATGTTTGAGAATCAGCCTTTAAGTTGTAGACAAAACGAAGCTTTGCTCTCAGAGTGGAAACTGAGTGTTCTGGTAGCGTTTAATTTCCTTTAAACTAAAGCTGCTTTTGCTTTTGACCGTAAAGTTATGCAAACTTAAATGAATGGTCTTTGACCTGATTAGCACTTAGTCATTTCTGCCTATAAGATTTTTCAGTTACTGGCCCTCAAGTAGAGGATTAATCTCCTGCCATTATGACTCTCAAGACCAACCATTCTTAACCTTTCTTCTGATACGATATGGACAAAGGGACAAAAAGTGCTGTGATGGAATTAGAGCCTCCAGTACTTTAAATGATACCAAAAAACTTTTCTAAAAACATTTCTAAATAATGTTAAGTGTAGAGTTTTGTCATGTATGTCATTAGATCTCCATTCTTGGAGGTATTAATAACTCGACTGGATTAATCAAGCAAGCGGATCTAATTGGATCTGCTTTGAGCAGGGTGTTGGACTAGATGACTTCTGGAGGTCTTCTCAGCCTGAACAGCACTGTGTTTCTGTATCTTGGACACTATGTGTAAGTAGGACATATCTGCAGAAACAATACCCATTAAATGACGGGAATTCTCTTTTCCTGTGTTTTAATATAAAATGAAAAGAGCTTTATATCAGTATGTCAGCAATAACTGCTATGTGTCTCCATACAAATTCTCAGTCCTTTCATAGTTTATTTGATGTGTTGCTTTTAATTGTTCAGTTTGAGAAATTTTTTGACCTTTAAAAGAAGTAGAGATGAAAGGACGAAATACTTATTTCTGCTTTGAGTAATAGTCCTTGCCTTTCTCCCTGGAGCATGAGAACACATCAGTCTGTCTTGATACAACATAGAAAGTTGACAGTAAGTAACTTTTTTTTCCCGCTGTCTATTCCCAGTCTCCTCTAACTTCATAAAAGGATCTGTCTTCTGACAGCTTTTCTTAACACTGTGGCAACAGAAACTCTTTGGACAACAGCAACACCTGTTTTGGTTTCCTAACCATTCTTCCCTGTATTTCTTGCTTTCTGACTGTGTCTGCTTTGGAGAAGTGCTTACCTATTTTTTTCAGCAATATTGCAGATACATTAGTACTCCAGTACTGCCTGAGTTGATATATGTTGATGAATGTCAGGCTATAGCATTCCAGCATATGTGAAACATAATTGATAGCACTGTGCAGCTGTGCCATTGTTAGAAGACAGATAAATAGTTCTCTTGTGTGCATGTAACCTCTGCATTTTGTTCACAGCTATTGACCAATCTTGTTTTTCCTTTTATGCAGCTGTTCCCTGTACAGAGAATCTCAGTACCACATAAGAAACCTAACTGATGGGGTTTGTTCTTGGCCCTGGTCTCTGACACCTCCATCTGGGGAGGAGAACATTTCTCATTTTGAGTATGTTCCTTTAACGAATATTTATATTGCAGGCATTCAGACCAGAACTTTTATTCAATCATAGCAAGATGTCATTTCCCTTTTTTTCTTCTACCTCTGTATAAAGAAAGAGAATGCTGCATAACTGTTTGCTAAGCTGGAGTGCCTTTTGTGCCAGTGAAAGCAATTTTCAATTAACATTGAACCTTCAGTAGCCTTTCCCCTCTTTCTGTCTTTTCTTTGTACTATTTCCTATTTTTACCATGTTGTCCTAGTTAGTTACTTCTTTTCCTCACCCCTTATTTGTTAGTTTTCACGAGTGAAACCCTGACTTTTGAGGATATTATTTCTCCCCCTTTTTTTTCCCCTCTCAGACGCTTTAAACTTTTCTTCCTTGTCTTTTGCTTACCACACGATTCCCTAGAGGGTTTTAAACACTGCTTATCTTGTGAGAGATATTTTCTCACCTCAGGAAAACCTTCCATTTGCCATGACTTAAGGTGTTAACATTCAATAAGTGGGAAATGTTTCTCCAGAAATACTTACCAGCAAGGTGTCTGGACTGCAACTAACCTTTAGAACCAGGCCTCTTCAACTCAAAGACCAGCCTTTTCTCTTCATCCTGTCTGGACAACATCTTCAGCATGTGCCTGAGGCCCCTGCCTGTTGCGTGGTCAGAGGTAGGTCTCTGCAGATCTGCAGCTAGAGATTCAGTCACTATTCCAGAGCCAGCAGAATCCTTGCTGCAGGTCCTGCCTTGGAAATCCTCCTTCTCACTGTGCTCACAAGCATATTCAGTATTCTCTGTGAATTTTCTTCATTAGTCACCCCTGTTTCTTCGTTATTACAATGGTTGCCAGGGAACACTAGAGAAAGTGTTCTTATGCACATAGGATAAGGGAACTGATGGACTTGAAAACTAAAGGCTTACTCAGCTTTTCAGGGACCCCCATCCTCTCAAAGGCTTCTGCCTATTTTCTTGATGTTGTCTCCCCAGCAGTGGCAGTATTGGCAATGTGATGCTCTTTTGTGTCCACCTCAAATGATAATGAGGGGATGAGCAAATGGTCAGTAATTTCTCATTGAAAACAACTATGTGTTAGCAGAAAAAAGTCACAGAATCACAGAGGTTGGAAGGGACCTCTGGCGATCATCTAGTCCAACCCCCCTGTCAGAGCAGGGTCACCTAGAGCAGGTTGCACAGGACGGCATCCAGGCAAGTTTTGAATGTCTCCAGAGTCAGAGACTCCACCACCTCTCTGGGCAGCCTTGTTTCAGTGCTCTGCCACCCTCAAAGGAAAGAAGTTCCTCCTCATGTTTAGATGGAACTTCCTATGTTCAAGTTTGTGCCCATTACCTCTTGTCCTATCACTGGGCACCACTGAAAAAAGACTGGTGCCATCCTCCCAGCACCCTTCCTTTAAGTATTTATAGGCATTGATGAGATCCCCTCTGAGCCTTCTCTTCTCCAGACTAAAAAGACCCAAGTCCCTCAGCCTTTCCTCACAAGAAAGATGTTCCAGTCCCCTAATCATCTTTGTAGTCCTCTGCTGTACCACCCTCTCCAGCAATCGCCTGTACTTCTTCAAGTGGGGAGCCCAGAACTGGACACAGTACTCCAGGTGTGGCCTCACCAGGGCAGAGTAGAGGGGAAGGATAACCTCGAGCGACCTGCTGGCCACACACCTCTTGATGCACCCCAGGATGCCATTGACCTTCTTGGCCGCAAGGGCACATTGCTGGCTCATGGTCATCCTGTTGTCCACCAGGACTCCCAGGTCCCTTTCCCCAGAGCTGCTTTCCAGCAGGTCAGCCCCTAACCTGTACTGGTGCATGGGGTTATTCCTCCCCTGGTGCAGTACCCTACACTTGCCTTTGTTGAACTTCGTTAGGTTTCCTACCTGTCATTAATTCCTTATCTACATAGTGCTGTGATTTCAGGTGAGATTTAAAAAAGGAAAGGAAGAGCAAGACTTCCCTGTGAAATGATCTTTAGGACTGGTGCCTTCAACATCAGGTTCAGCTCTCAGCAGTCTCTTTCACAGACTTCTGAACACTTAATGGATAATCTCAGCCAATTTACTTGATGGTGTCCTCAGTAAGAGATAAGAAATGATATCTCAGACCTCCATGACTGGAGATTTTTTGAAGGCTAACTTTGTCTTCTTGGATGTCAACAAGAAACATCAGACCTGCTCCAGAGATGGCCTTTAACAGTTTATTTGATACTTTTGATACCCTGGTTGGGTTGGCTGATAAATGCCTGGTTCAGTTTTGCTGGCTAAAGGAACCAAGTTATCTCTTCAGTACTCTGATATTCCTGTTACAATCCTTAAATCCAGTCCTTGTGGACTGCCCTTTACACCTTCGTAATGATAGGTTCCTAATTAGCATCACTGAACTATATTTAGTACATCATTTTTCAGAGCTTGCTCAACCATAACCACTAAAGTTCTCAAGGATCTACCATGGTTCTTATCTCCAAGCCTGGGGAGGCAGTTCAATCTCCTAGCTTTTGGTCCTTCTCCTCGCCACTGAGCTTTGAGATTGAAATGATCCTAACAAGAAACAAGCCTAAGGTTTCAAGTGAAACTCAGATATACCTTGATTTTTGCTAAAACATTCAATTAAATAAAATTAATGTAATGAAGTTCTGAAGCTGAATCAACGGGCAATGGATACATTAAATTATGTGTCAGAATTAACAGAGGAGGAAAAATGTATTAATAGACTTAGAATAACTTTCTTGTTTTGCTTTATAAAGGGATCCTGGTTATATATTGTTGTTGGCTTATGTGGTAACTAATTATCCTGAAAGAATATTTTCTAATATGTACGCTATATTGTGTAGGAAGGAACTATTCAGTAGCGAATAATGTAATTTTGCATAGTGTAAGTATATTGGGAAGGGATTGTGCAGTAGGACACGAGACAGGTTTTACAGCTGCTTTTGTTCTATGCTTTTATCTTTTAGAAAATGTACTGGGCAAAAACATTGTGTAGTGTGTGAATGGGATTGAAATAATAGAAATCAAGGAATGATAGCGTATAGGTGGGTAACAGATTGAATTCTTAGCTTATTCTTTCTAATATTTTATGAATTTCTACATCTTTTTAAAAAGTCAAATTGCCAAACCTGTATTTTTAAACTGTAATAGTATTATAAGGTTTGTATATTTGAATGTATCAACATATTTACTATTTTAATATTAGAATAACATTTAGTAATATTAAATTTAATAATATAACACCTCATTATACACTGCATTTAATAATGTCATGACATTTAATATATTAAATATTTTTATAACTTAATTCCAATGATAAGTATGTTGGATTAGATTTTGTTTGCGTACATGTTAATCCTGCTCTCCCTCTTCCCCCCTTCCCACTGAGCTCCAGAAGTTTGACGGATTAGTTAAGGCTAAATTAATTAAGATTAATACTTTTGGCAACATTGAACAATTGCCTTATTTTGATTGACCTGCTTAATGCATCTTGCATTGGCCTGAGATTTACCAGTCATCCTCTTAAAACAGCAACATTTTTGGAAATTCATGGCATTGAGCACTTGAGGTGCTCGATTTATTTATCCAGGTAGCTACTTAAAATTTAGACCATGGTTCCTAGAGGCTGCTGATGCCATAACTGATCTGCGGGATGCTGTTCAAGTTTAGATGCAGTTGAAGGGTTTGGAACTCTTTTTCTTTAAAAATGCAAAAGGATAGTAAAGAAGTGGCTTCCTCCACAAGTCCTGCTTTAGGACTTGTGTCCCACTCCTTGTCTGAGAGCCTGTAGTTAAGTCTGATGGTAACTGATCCAGTGTTGTAAAAATCATTAATTTAAATGCCCTTTCCTTAAGGTTTGCTGACAGATACAGTGTCAAGAATGCTGTAGTTCAGGTGAATTTGAGGACTGGAGTTTTGAGGGGACTGCTAATTTATGCCCTGAACCTGCAGCATATTAGTGTGGTTCTAGGAATTTGTACAACACAATATGTAAGACTTAACAAGACATCTCTTTGCCACGCTTTGTTTAATTAGCCTGAAATAAGATTCAGAACCTTATGTGGTGATTGTAGTTGACTTCAGTTCATCTTATAACATACCCAGTCCCCCAGAACAAGACAAAAATGCATTTCTCTTACCTTAGTATCCCTTTGCATTAGTGTATTGGATAGTTAGAAATTATTCATTTGTGCACAGAAGCCAACACTGGACAAATGTTTAGGAAATTATGGGGGAAAATTAGGAGATAAAACAACTTAAGAGAAACAAATGGTGAAAGAGGGAACTGTAAAACTGATTAGTAGTTTTTTTCAGATTTTATAAGCCATTGTACACTTACTGTGATGGTAATGAACAGGAGTGGATGATACATGTTTTGGTGCTTTTAATTAAAAAAAAAATGAGGAAGGCAGTGAGCAGTATTATTTTTATTCTATTTTCAGCTAGTAGCTACTAGCTAGTATTCTGTTTTCAGCTCATAGGTCTGTTTTAAATGTCAGGGAAATAATTGTTCAAAAAAGGCTGTCAAAACACACACATGTTCTTGGTGGGAGGAAGGACAACACATTGCTTCCAAGACATTTTATTTGTCTGTCACAAAAAAGGACATTGACTGACACCAGAGGGAGCTGCGTTCCTGTATCCCTTTCTTACTGAAGGGTTAATTGTGAGTAGAGACCTTTGAGATAAGAAGAAAAAGTTGTGAAAATAATAAGAAGATGAATACTACATTCCTTAATTAAAAATAAATAATAATTATCCTTTTATTTAATGAAAAAAAACCTTGTACTCTGTTAATAAAAATAAATGCCAGTATGATGGACTGAGAAGAACAGCTAGTAGTATTGGAGGGAATATGACTTGCCTTTTGAAAATGACAAATTTTGTTATATTTCTGGTCAATTAAGCACGTTTTGCAAATACAATAAAATAAGCTTTTCACAGATGTTGCAATAATTTATTTGCAGAAGTCTACATTGTCATTTAATTTAATAGGCAAACAAGATCACTGATCTTTTTAATCTGGTATTATGTATGCAGCTGTGACCAAGATCCTAAGGCATTATTATTTTAATTGTCATAGTCATATGTCATTCTCTTTACTGTACTACATGAAACAAGAGTAGAGTTTTTCATCAAGCAGTCCCATAATGATATAAGTTTTCTGAAGTCTTAATAATACTCTGGAATATTCATTCTATATAATGGAATTAATTTTGATTCCTTACTCTTCTAATGTATTACCTATATATTAAGTGTAATGAGATCAGTAATGTTCTCATAAGATTTTTTTTTTTTTTTATTTGAGTTGTTATGACACTTTGTTCAGGTTTATCACTTGTAATTGTATTTTTTGTAATCCATTCAAAATCAGAGATACATTCATACAGAATACAGGCAGAGACAGCAACATAAACAAATACTGGATTATAAATGTTGTATACATATATACATTCACACATAATATTCTTTTGAAGGGAAGTTGTACATTTCAGTAAAAGCAAACATTTTGCTTTGCTTGAAAAAGCGTTTAGTTAAATATACTTCAAGCTAAATAAAGAGACTGCCAACAGGCATGTAGGTAGAGCCATTGTGGTTGGCATACCGCTTCAAATGCCACAGGTTGTTTTTAATGTATTTCCCATTTGAGGATTAGTGTTCATAAGCATAGGCAAATTATTCCGTGCAATATGTTTGTGGCTGTATGGAACATAATGAAAAGATTTTTGAGACAGATTATTTGCAATTGGAGCTCATTAATGAGGTAGCAAAATTGTAAGCCTGATGGAATCATACAGATAAAACAAACTGTAGCCTTAAACTACACCTATAAAAGGGACGTTGTTGGATTTCAAAGCCGTGCAAGTTACTTTTTGTTCTCTATATGAAATTTTACACTTTAATTTTAATTTGCATGTCTGAATTTTATGAGTTGTCTAATTAAGTTGAATAATATATCTGAGTATATATTTTAATATATTATCTGAAATACATTAAAACAGTAGTAAATGTATATTAAAAATTTAGTAAGGCTGCTCTTAGTGGATCATATTTTTAAGTAATTTCTCTTGCTTCAGATACAGGTTAAAGAACATAAACTTTTCAGAATTTCAAGACATATATTAGAAAGTCTTATGTTAGGTGAGTTGCCAGATAAGTAGACTTTACTGACTTTGCATCTCTATTTTACTGTGGCCTGGTACTTAAGGACAAAGGTTCTAAGAATGGCTACACCTTTGATCTGCTTCTCACTGTGGCTAATAGCAGATGCTCCAAGAATGAGAGCAAGGCAAGCATGTACGATACTCCCACTAATCTCCCAGCCTCCAACTCTTCCCAGCGTGGAAGCCTCTTCAACCAGCTGGGGCTTCTGTGTATTTGGTAATGCTCAGAGTGTTTCTTTTCCATGACCTAGTATTGTTGGCAAACTTTAATCTCTTTTTTTTTCAGGCCATTTAGCGTAGGTCCCAGTACAGAAACCTGTGAAAACTAACCTTTCTCAACTGTGAAGACCAGTTACTTACTCCTATCCTCTGTTTTGTACCTTTTGAGGAATTATCTGTCCATGCCATGTCTTTTCTTTTTTTATGACCTAGTTGTTAAGTATTCCTCAAAAGCTTTGATTAAAGCCTTTCAAAGCTCTCTTGGAAATCTAACGGATCATAGCTCTTCATCTGTGTGCTTATAAGCACTTCAGGGACATGCTGGGTTTGCATGGCAAGGTTTTGGTGGTGGTGGGGCTAGAGGGGTAGCTTCTGTGAGAAGCTGCTAGAAGCTTCCCCCATGTCTGATAGAGCCAATGCTGGCCAGCTCCAAGACAGACCCACTGCTGGCTGAGGCCGAGTCCATCAGTGACAGTGGTAGCACCTCTGTGATAACATATTTAAGAAGGCTGTGGGAAAACTGCTGCACAACAGCAGCCGGGGGGAGAGGAGTGAGAATATGTGAGAGAAACAACTCTGCAAACACCAAGGTCAGTGAAGAAGGAGGGGGAGGAGGTGCTCCAGGTGCTGGAGCAGAGATTCCCCTGCAGCCCGTGGTAAAGACCATGGTGAGGCAGGCTGTCCCCCTGCAGCCCATGGAGGTGAATGGTGGAGCAGATATCCACCTGCAGCCTGTGGAGGATCCCACGCCGGAGCAGGTGGATGTGCCCGACGGAGGCTGTGACCCCATGGGAAGCCTGTACTGGAGTAGGCTCCTGGCAGGACCTGTGGGCCCGTGGAGAGAGGAGCCCATGCTGGAGCAGGTTTGCTGGCAGGACTTGTGACCCCATGGAGGACCTGCACTGCAGCAGTCTGTTCCTGAAGGACTGCACCTCGTGGAAAGGACCTACGCTGGAGCAGTTCATGAAAAACTGCAGCCCTTGGGAAGGATCCACATTGGAGAAGTTCATGGAGGACTGTCTTCTGTGGGAGGGACCCCACACTGGAGCAGGGGAAGAGTGTGAGAAGGAAGCAACGGCAGAGACAATGTGTGATTGACCACAACCCCCATTCCCCAACCCCCTGCACCTGCTTGGGGGAAGGAGGTAGAGAAATCGGAAGTGAAGTTGAGCCCAGGAAGAAGGGAGGGGTGGGGGGGAAGGTATTTTAAGATTTGGTTTTATTTCTCATTACCCTGTTCTGACTTTTGATTGGTAATAGATTAAATTAATTTCCCCAAGTCAAGTCTGTTTTATGCCCATGATGGTAACTGGTGAGTGATCTCCCTGTCCCGATCTCGACCCGCAAGCCTTTTGTCATATTTTTTCTCCCCCTGTCCAGCTGAGGAGAGGGAGTGATAGAACAGCTTGGTGGGCACCTGGTATCCAGCCAGGGTCAACCCACCACAAGAGATTTCACTTTACGAAAATTGTGTTGTCTCTTCTCCAACAAGTCATCCAGGTGACAGCTAATACAGTTCTTCGTAATGATTTATGCTAAATTGTCTGGATGGCAAGCTTACAGGCCTATAGTTTTCAAGATGTTCCATGAAAAAATTTTTGAACCTTGCTGCCATGCTTGCCACCTTTCAGCATGTATTAAGGAGATTTACAAATTTTTACTAGTATTTTACAGGTCATATTTTTGATTGAGTTTTGTAATTTTTGTATAGTTCCTTCAGTTTCTTTGAGCTTCCCACACAGAAGAGTTGTGGCATGAGGATCCTCTCTAGTTCCTTTCACTGAACACTAGTGGAAAGTGTTAGTTTAGCTTGTGTGCGGTGATCTTGTCTTCTCTGAGTACTCCTCTATACCTTCATTACCAGTTGGCTCTACAGACTCCCTGGCAGGCTTTCTTGCTCCTCACATCTTTGAAGAAATATTTATTATTAGTTTGGTAGTTGTTCCTCAGGCTAGTTTTTGGGTTTTATGTTTAATATGCCAGAATTTATTATCCTTTCTATTTTCTTCATCTGTATGTTTCTTCTGATGCTGCCTTTTATATTCTATTGTTTATAGTCATGCTGGTTTTCTATTGCCATTACCTGCATCTTAATAAATGGTATGTGCTGGCCTTGTGCTAACCACACGGTATCTTTAAGTAGTTTCCACACTACCTGTAGGGATTTAATTTTTGTCCTTTTGATGTCTTTATTTAGAAGTGTCCTCATTTTTATGTATACTTCGAGATTTATTGTGCACCAAAGGCAAAGTTTTCTTAACTAGCCTTTCCTTTTGTACCTGTCAGAACTTGTGTGCAAAACAGGTAGTTAGAAATTTGTGAGATTTATACTTCCAAAAATCAATGTAAGTGCACAAACAGCACAGAAATTACATATGCACAGTATGGTAGAAAGTTTTAAAAGCTATCATGTGGTATTTCAGAAATGTGGCTACAAATTTTGCTAGGCAGCCTGGTGTTTATTTTCAGTGGCATTGACAGACTACTCAGATTGAGTCCAGGGTGCAGCAGAAGCACTATATGGAGTACTCTTGTCTGTACAAGAGAAACTCGTTACTGATCCTTTTCTCATGATACCTGAATCTCCTCTTTTGAGCTAAATGTGTGATGCCCATTGAAGTGATCAAAAGACATTCTTACCTTATTTCAGTATAAATTAGTCAGTTACTAGAATTTTGATCCTTCAAAGTAGAAGGATTATTTTATTACAGTATTATATTATATTACATTATTATTTTAGTGTGTGGTTTTGAATAGGCTGGTTCTAACTAACCTCAATGTAAATATCTGCTCTTCCATTTTTGTCAGGTCCTCTAAGCAGTAGGAGTGGAAACTGTAATTCATTTTGAGAAATGTTGAGATAAATTTCACTTGGAAAGATTAGTTATTGCTCATACAAGAGCAACTTAAGATGCTGGAAATCATCCTTTTATACATACCCAAGGAACTAAACAGTCTAGTTCCTTGCATATCAGCATAGTTAAATCAATTTATACTAGCTGAATATCTGTCCTGTAATGTATTAAATAATTTCATTTCTGATAAATAAATTAAAAATTAAATATTTAACTTCTATTTACTTTTCTGAAGCACTCAATGAGCTCAGTAAGTACAGGTTGTTACAAGTGATATTCATGCATCTTAGGTTTACTTTCTTAAAATATTTAGAAATCTTTTTCAAGAGAAAACTCATTTGACTTGTCTTGTGATGTGCTGGATTTTTTTTGTTTTCCTATTTCAGGTAAATATGCTGAAGATATATTTGGTGAACTTTTCAATGAAGCACACAGTTTCTCATTTAGAGTCAACTCCTTACAAGAACGTGTAGATCGCTTATCTGTCAGTGTTACACAGCTCGATCCAAAGGAAGAGGAATGTAAGTTAACTCCTGCATTGAAGCTTTCTTATTTTGTCACCCAGACACCATTGATATACAAGATGGAAGTAATTATAGTTTAAATTATATTTATAAGAACACAGAGCAAAGCATCATGAGAGAGAGGTCCATTTCTATTTCTGGTCCAGGTTTCTTTGATAGCCTTGAGCAGCTTTCTGAACTCAACATTTTCATGGTAACTGAACAGTACTGTTACCAATGAATTTACATAAAAACTGCTACAGGAGTATGTGTGACTTCAGTAGTATTATGTATTAGTGTTAATAATATGTAATGCTATGTGAATGCTTAGAGATAAGTCTTTACTCTTTTTTTAACCTTTCTACTACTTCCCAGGGGATGTAACCATTTGTTCAAGTAGGGTTTTTGCATTTGACTTGTTACCATCTTACATTCTGTATGAAGTTATAGTTCTGTAGCTCTGCTTATTGACTCCATATATCCTCTTAGATTCTTCCTACATAGCTTTAAGTACTATAAATATTGGTTAGCACCCAGAAAAAAAGTACTTCCAAAAGTCAACCAGGTATGGCTCATGCCTATAAAATAGAATTTGTATGGGATTTAAACGATTCATAGGCTTTGTGATGAGTACAGGAGCAATGACCACTTAATATGTAAATGCCATGAAGCTTTTTTGGCTTCCTGGATAACCTGGATATTGGTTACAGGTGAAACTATGAAAGGTCTTGTAACCCCAAACAGCTTTAGGGTGTCCTAGACTATACAGCTAAGACCTAGAAAGTAGAGCAACATCCTGTCATGAAAGATAACTTCAGATCGCTGGTGGGATACGATTTTAAAGTATAGAAAGCTATTTCAGTTCTGAATGTCTGGGGATAATAGTTATGTGTCATTCAGGAAAAATGAAGTGTCAGACCAGGAGCATGGTCTTCAGGCTGTGTTTAGTTACCAATGTCGAAATGTCACTAATAGCAAAATTAAACTAAGGAAGTTTTGGTTCTGTACTTTGCGTGACATTAATTTTAGAGCAGATTTCGAAAGACAGCTGTTCACAGCTCGTAGCAGATTTTCCACAAAATCATGACTTGCCTAGGGGAATTCTTACATTAATGGGATTTTCCAAGACTCTTGACAACTGAGCATAAATCATACACACACACACCTCTCTTTCCATATAAAATACTATGTTTATGATGATTGGATTATGACAAAAATCTTTTCTGTGTACAGTAACAAATTGTCAGCAATTGTAATATTGTAAGAACTGTAATACTCCAGAGTGTTAATGTCATTTCTGCGTTTACCCTTGACAGCCTAGTTTTTGGTTTAAATCAGAGTGGGGTATATGTTGATACAGCATATCTAGTATGGCAACCATTCACATTTCAGGAAAATGAAGAGACCATTTTAAGTCATTGAGTTAAAGCATCTAAGGATGTTACAGGATAGCAAGATGCAAAATTGTACTTTCCTGTATAAACGGCCTTTAACAGGTTTGGCTGTAGGTTTCAGTACTAAATATCCATAGCAATTTGATGTTAGAGAATTGCTAGAAATATTTTTAAATAGTATGTAGTCCCAAATGCACCAGATCAATAACTTTTCACAGTACCGTGTATACTGGAGCATTTGCTAAACTGTATAGCTAAAGAAAGGGACAGACACCGCAATTAAAGAAAACAACGCTGAAAGGAGGCCTACTTGATTGAGTCCAGAGTGCCTAAGTGTGATTCGAATCTGATACCCTGGATTTGTCTCTCACACCATAGAATAGCGGAGACTGCTAGTACTTCCGAGGAACACATACAGTCCTCAATGTCAGGAACCATTAAATGACTGTTTTTATTAACCTAAGAATATTCAGTCCTTGTGCCATACCCAGTGTTCCTTATTCATGAACATCTGCCCAGAATGAGTCACCAGGTGAGGACAAAGGAGATGAGAGGAAATTCAATATTATATTTCCTTTAAAAATCAAGGATCTGGAAACTGTTTCTCTTTCAGTGTCCTGTTTTGGGCTTGAAATTTAGAAATTCATCACAAATAGTTTTGTTTTAGTCCTGATCTAGGCTAAAATAGCTAGAGGATGTTAACACTTGAAAGTGTGGGGAAAACATTTGGATTTACCTTTCTTGCCTTTCTTAACCCTCTGTGCAAGAATTAAGCAAATTTCAGTACTTCTGCTCATCTAACAGCATGTGTAAAATGGGCTATACTTGTAAAATGAGTCTCATTTGCTAGTTCTTTGCCAGCAGGCAGTAATGGAAGATTCAATGTCTTCCTTTGGGCCCATGCTATTACACAAGAGGAAAAAATTAAGATGCATTTAAAGCTAAGCGGCATGAATGAAATCAGCCCAAGTGAAGATTCATTGAACGAGGTATAGATACTTGACAAGGTGTTTCTGGTAGAGTCAAAATAATAAAAAGCTCTGATTTTTTTTAATAGTTTGTGTGTTTTCTCATTTTGAATTATTACAGTATCTCTGTGAAAGAATAAAGCCAAATGAAACCAAGGTTAGGATTATATCCTGGAGGAACTAACTCCTGGTGCACAATCTTTCTGTCACAGAAGAATTGCTATGAACTTGATTTGGTTTGAATTATTACAGTTTTCAAATTCTTGATTTCACAGAATTATTAGTTTAATATTGTATTTGATTTTTTACATACTTTATTCTTTTTACATACATGTGTTTTTTTTCCCTCAGAAGAGATACTGAACTTGCGTACAGACAAAAAGAAATCCTCTGCTTTCCTTCAGTATACTGAACTTTATTTCAGTTGTATGGGAAATTAGCCAGTATGTATTCAAGAGTTATCATATCTGGCCTATTTTTAGAACTGGGAAAACGCATTCTTGCTATGGAGGTGAAATAAGGTTGACAGTTTCAGTAGCCCTGCAGTATAAGATATCCTCGTAGGTCAGAAAATAAACTTCAAGAGTATAGTTTCTTTGCAACCATTTTTAATTTCAGTATTTATTTTATAAAAAATATTATTAACTCCAAATATAGGCAATTTTTCTAAGTATAATAATAGATTTTTGTTAATTTACCACATTTTTGTGAATTTATTTGTACCATTAAGCTTGAACTACTACTACAGGTAAATAATTTCGTATCTGTAGAAATCTGAGTGTTTAAAAGAATAATCATTTTAGCTTTTATGTTGTTCTTTTTTGCAATGCTGACACACAGTACAGCTCTGATGTGCAGTGTAATGAAGTATTAGAAAATAGTTGTGTGTTACTCATAAATGGTATCATGACAGAAGGAGAATTCATAAACTAAAAGTTTATCTGCATATTTTGGTATTAATGTAGTGCTTCTTTAATATGAACTGCCTAATTCTATTTAAATCTCAAACCGGACAGGATTGTAATCTCAAAGGCAGTGTATCAAATTCTTGATTTCTACAGCATATCTGTTACAACTGTGACAAGCAACCTAAAAATATTAACAGCAGAAGTGCTATGGGTGAGCAGCCTGGCATACTTCAGGAAAGGAATCAGTGTTGTGAATTGTATTTCAATAGGTTTCTGTCTTTAAATACAGGTGCTTGGTTTTTTTCTAAGCATTCTTGAAATACTGCCTTGTCATAAAAAGGACAGTAGTTCAGGAATTTTGCTGGATTAATGCTAAAGAGAGATTTTGAGGGTGTGCTATAAGCAAAAAAGGTGGCATCTGGTAGGGAGAAACCTAAAAAGCTTGACTGCTAATTGTGGTCTGTGTGCTTCTGAAAATGGGAGATTCGGTCAACTTTCAAATCAGGATACTCAGTCCATCTTGAGACTTAGAAGGAAAGGGTAGTAAATCCCATTTTAAGGGGCAGCTCACTTACCGTCTCTAGCCTCTGAAGAGGAATGTGGTGACTTGAGTGTAAATGTAATCAAAGTTAAGAACAGGGAGCAGGTGAAAATGGGGTCATGACCTCCACATGTAATATGTTAATGTGGAGAATAACACTGTTGTCAATTCATTCATAAGAATTTTTACCCCCAAAGTCAAATAAAGAAAAAGACTGTTAAATTAAATTATATAGCAGGTCAATTTTCCTGGCACATCTCCACTTAATAAAAGTTGGATTTGAGTGCATCTCCCTCTCAAAGATCTGCCCAGATGGGCTGAGCTCCAACTGGTCTCTTTGTGCTTTTTCTTCCAATTTTTTTAGCCCTTGATTCAATTTATGGGTTATTTAGTAAGTAAATCGGTTTTAAATTAGTGTGTCCAAGGCTTAATAGTTCAATAGTAAAGCTGTGATATTGCATAATTTGTATTTTGTATATAAAAACAGGGATCTGGACAAAATGTCATTTGCTAAATAATGTGGCAGTTTTGTTGAGACTCACCAGCAGATTTGCTGTTTGATGCAGCTGGGTGATTTACATCTTCCCTAATGGGCTGCTCAAGGCTCCCTGGTTCTACACGCTGCATTTAAAGCAGCTTCTGAGTCCTCTTAACTTGATTGCTCTAACATTTACAACTTCTCTTTCTTTACCTGTAGTAGTTGAGCTACATACATTCTCTATCCAAACAGTGCTTGAGCTGTTTTGGATTTTTTTTAAATCAATGTTTCAGAAAAGTTTAATTTCTTGTGTTGGGGACAAGCCCAAAAGAGAGTAATTTCTGTTCTGGAGAAGTCATCCATCTGCTTAGCAACTATTAAACCTGCAGTGACCAGTCAGAAGTACTCTGATGGCAGAGAAACCTAATACGTGTGCGATTGTAGACATTGTTGAAGTGGATAATCATTAAAAAAATAAAATACATAAAGTAGAAATCACATGTGAAGATTGCAGCATCTTGAGGAACTGAATCACACAAATCTTTATCTGAAGAGAATTTTCAACCCCCCCAATTAACTACGTTTAATTGGAATCTTATGACTAAATTGTTCGTTCCATATTGTCATTCTTTCTTCCATGCACTCTTCAGATCGCTGGGTCAGATTTTGAACAGAGAAAGGGCATTGTGGGCAGCTGAGTCCGTTGATTTGTATATAATTTCCCATAGTCGTTCAGTTCTGCAAGAAGTCATAACTGTAGCATTCAGGAGTTCATGGTCTTAAAGATTGTCAGGATGAAATTTTGCAGAAAGTGTTGAGAGGGTAAACTTTTAAAAGGAATATATATTATTTACTTATTTACCACCTTTAGGAGAATGGTATTTTTTGGCTTAGAACCTCT
Organism: Burhinus bistriatus; assembly: GCA_013397275.1. Taxonomy (NCBI): domain Eukaryota; kingdom Metazoa; phylum Chordata; class Aves; order Charadriiformes; family Burhinidae; genus Burhinus; species Burhinus bistriatus. The sequence continues at coordinate 736,015 of VYXH01002022.1, read as the reverse complement.
TGATAAATTGTACATTGGAGTGAGTTTAAAAGAATGAAAAAAGCAATCTAGTAAGTTTTTTTTCTTCTGGTGAGGTAAAATAAAATGTAATATTTAGTATCTTTAAAATGTAAAATTAGGTTCTGTCAGTACGCTGATGTGCTCCATCCCTGACTTTTACTACAAATGGGGGATTGCAGTGTAATGAGAGGCTTAACAGGAAGTAAAACATTATTATGTGTGTACATGACTGATGTGTTCTTTTATTTAATGTGTAGTTCAGCCCAAAGGAAACCCAGTTATATCTTATTAGAGTGCAATTTAACGACCTTTTTTCCCCAGTTCGTTATTGATTACGAATAAAAATGGACTGAAATCTCTTTTTTAAAACCAAATGTACAAAAGGTTAGTAGTTTAGCTTTCTCACAGAAATAATTTTTAATTATGTGGAAAATATTGTGGTGTACAGAAAGTTAGACTGGCTGATATAATAGGTCTTTTCGTACAATTCAAACAGGCACAGTAAAGATAAACTGGCATTTGTTCAGATTGTTGAATGAACATTTAACTTAAATTGTGAACATCTCAACATTTAAGGAAATTATTTAAGACCACACTTTTTGTTCATTGCATTAAACACAAGTGGTGTAGCAGATGGACTTCCAGGAAAATGTATCCATATGAAATTTAGGATCTTAGGTTATAGGAAGGTTCTGGTGCTAGTTAGGAATTAGGCAACTGGAAGCTTAAATTTATCAGCATCAAGTCAAATCCCTGCAGCATTTTCAGTTCCTTCTTCAGTGTCTCGTCTCTTCTCACACCTGAATTCATACATCCAATTTGTTTGACCTGTCCTCTTGCTGTGCCAGTTTGTCAGTCAGCCAAAGCTAAGTGGCTGGATGACCAGCCAGGTTTTCACGTATTTTCTCTCCCTGAGGTGGCAAGCCATGCAGAGCTTCTGTTTCTTAGCCAGCTGGCAAGCTAAACAACATGGTTTTGTAAGCCAAACTGTGCACAGCCCAGGATTATGCTGTGCTTGCAACATGGGATTTACCCTGATCCCTGTCTGTAGGCGAGTTATATCAGTGTCATGATTCTCAGTATTTTGTGTGCCACAGCCTTTAATTTCCTTAGTAATGTTGTCCTAATAGAGTCAGTTGTTTTGAATAATGGCATGCTTTTCAGTGAATGCCGGTCATTGGATATCAGTGCAGGAAATGCTGTTAGCTTTTTGAAATTCCACAATGTATGTTTTCTATGAAGACCTTTACTGCGTAGCTTAGTTTTCGAGAGAAGGTAATCTATGCTTATTATTGGGGATTGATTGATTATCCTCAGGTGTATTATCCCTGGTACGTATTTACAAAAAGTGGAGATTTAAATAAGAAAATGGAGATTATGACTTAGACTGGCTAGATTTGCTCACTCAAGAGATTAAGGAATGCTTAAAAAGAGTTTACAGAACGATGTACGCCTCAATAATACGGTGTCACATACTCTGTGAGCATTTTAGTATTAAAACAAAGAAATGTCTTTATTTATAGGAATAAATTAATTTACTTCATTGCCTTCAGAATGTACACAGGTTCAAAGAGAAGTACACTAACTTTTTGTTGTTGTTGGCATAGTCTCCAGTAAATGACAGACAGTTTAAAGACTTGGAAGGATTGACGAGCAACTCTGAACAAGTACATTTGGAGAGTTTTTTAAAACCAACAACCCAAAGGAAAAACAGCTGATGTATAAAAGAACCTAAGATTAGATTTTTAGATGAGTTAAACCCCAGTTCTTTTAATTGTGAACTTTTGCCAGCAAATAATAACCTGTACTTCGTGGCAGATATAAAATATATACAGTTACTTATGAGTGCAAAAATACCTGCAGAAATTGAGACTCCTAGCTGACATTCATACCTTATAATACTTCTTTCACACACTTAAAAAGGCCTCTGAGCAGCTAATTAAAGGTATTAAAATGAATAAAAGACACTGTAATGAAATAGAACCTAAGGGTAAAAAGGAGGAAGCTTCTCCAGGAACATACAACCTTGCCAACTGTAATAAACTTCAAAAGCCAAACTGAAAATAAAATAAATCCTATCTTTAGCCTCACAAAGGGTGCTGCTGATACGCTTTGGTAAGAAGATAAAACATTCCAAGAATATTCAAGCCCTCTGGACAAAATCCTGCCTTCTGCCCCTTTGTGATCATACAATAGAAATCTGGCTCTGTGTGTGTGTGTGTATGTATGTACATACACTTGTCTGTGTCACAGGAACCAGAGTAAAATGCAGCTTTCGGCTTAAGCAGATGCACTCTTAAAAAATTATTGCCAAAGGCCCTAGTGATGGCGGGGGGGGTCCTCTCATCTTGAGTAGAGGGCACTACTTTCAACTTATTTGTCTAAAATAAACAGAATTGTTTATACCTAAAATGCATGTGCTGAAAATACTCTCTGCTAGTATGTCTTAAAACTGTCTGTTTTCAGTATTGTTTGTGATTTAAAAAAAAAAAAAAAATAAAATTAAAAAAGCCCAAACCAATGAGAAAGGCTGCTGCTTTATTTAGTGAAAGTCTGACACTCGCTGCAAAGTTAGTCTTGAGACACACCTGGACTTCACAGGTGTAGTAACTGAAGATCAGGGAGGGAGAGAAATATGATATGGAACAGGTACACAGTTTCTGGAATTAAAAGTGCAAGTTTTATCAGTCGTGGTCGCTTTTCCATTAATGTTTTGCTGAATTTTAATGATTGTGAAATAGGAAAAGATATATGAGCTTTAACAGCAGTAAGTCAGTGTATTTCAAATTGCTATTTAATCTATTGTGTTCACCTAGTGTTATTTTCCTTTGAATCTTACATAAAGATAATTGATTATTCCTAACTACTGTGCTTAAAAACTTGAGGTGTCTCACCTGAATTAAACAGAGAAGTCTCATCTTGATTATACAGTCTGATTAAAAAACATTTCCCTAGTTTCATGTGTTGGAACATAGTATCACCTCCCATTAAAACTCACTGATACCAGTAGCATAAGATATGCTGATATGCATAAGCATAAGACAGCTGGTTCCAAGTGCAGTCTGCAGTGGACCCATGGCCAAACAACCAAAACCACTGCATTCTACAGTGGACCCACAGCCAAACAAAAAATTTCCCCACTGGCTCACACAGAGGGGAGGGGGGCCAATAATGCAGAATCACGGAATCACAGAATTTTCAGAGTTGGAAGGGACCTCTAGAGATCATCTCGTCCAACTCCCCTGCTGACACAGGAATGCCTAGAGCACATCACTCAGGACTGCATCCAGGTGGGTCTTGAAAATCTCCAGAGAAGGGGACTCCACAACCTCCCTGGGCAGCCTGTTCCAGTGCTCTGTCACCCTCACCGTAAAGAAGTATTTTCTTATGTTTGAATGGAAGCTTGCAACAGCAAGGACCAGCAGGAGGAAGAGACTTCCCCTGAAGCCTGAGATGCCCTTGCAGAACTGCTTCACCACTCTGCAGACTGAAAAGGAAAGACCAGGCACATCAAGAGAGACGCTGGAGCTGAGTAAGGCAGCCTGATCTGCTCCCCACATAACAACCAGTGCAACTAAGAGAAAGCAATGGGTGATAGTAGTAGGTGACTCTCTTCTGAAAGGTACGGAGGCACCCGTTTGCCAACCTGACTCACTCTCTAGAGGGGTGTGCTGCTTACCAGGGCTCATATCAGGGATGTCACCGAGAGACTACCAAGCCTTGTACAGTCCACTGACTATTATCCGCTGCTGTTGTTTCATGTGGGCACCAGTGATACCGCCAGGAGCAGCCTGAGGACTATCAAGAAGGATTAGAGAGCCCTGGGAGCAGCAGTAAAGGACTCTGGAGCGCAGGTAGTTTTTTCATCGATCCTCCCAGTCAAAGGGAAGGGGTTTGAAAGGGCCAGTCAAATCTGGTGAGTCGTCAAATGTTTACAGGACTGGTGCCACAGCTACTTAGACCATGGGACTCGCTTTGAGAAACAAGGTCTATGGGGGGCTGATGGGATCCATCTGTCAGAGAAGGGGAAGAGCAACTTCGGTCTAAGGCTTGCCAAACTCGTGAAGAGGGCTTTAAACTAGAGTTGCTGGGGGAGGGGAACCTCAATCCATCCCACTCCTACCAGTTTGATGCCAGTGCCAGCAGTAGATGCCCAGAGCCTGGAGAAGGATCACAGGTCAGCAGGAGAGTACCTGGAGTGCAGCATGAAGGAATCCCAGCCACTCCAGCCAGTAAACCAGCTTCATCAGGAGCCCAACTTAAATGCCTTTATGCAAACACATGTGGGACAGGGAACAAACAAGAGGAGTTAGAGATGTGTGCACACCTGCAGGTTTATGATCTTATTGGCATCAGGAAGACATGGTGGGAGGGCTCCTATGACTGGAGTGCTGGAATGCAAGGATACAGGCTCTTTAGGAAGGACAGGCAGTGGAGAATGAGGAGGCTGTATCACCCTCTATGTAAATGACCAGCTGAGTGCATGGAGCTCCATCTGGGGATGGTTGAGAAGCCAACTGGGAACTTATGGGTCAGCAGGAAGGCAGGGACAGGTGGCATTATAGTGGGGGTCTACTACAGGCCACCTGACCAGGGTGATGGAGCAGATGAGGCTCTCTATAGACAGATAGGAGCAGCCTTGTGTTCACAAGCCCTGGTCCTCATGGGGGACATCAACCACCCTAATATCTGTTGGAGGGACAACACAGCAGGCCATAAGCGATCCAGGTGGTTCCTGGAACGCGTTGATGATAACTTCTTTCTGTAAGTGATTGAGGAGCCAATAAGGAGAGGTGCTATGCTGGACCTTGTTCTCACCAACAAGGAGAAGCTGGTGGGGAATGTGAAGCTCGAGGGCAGTCTTGGCTGCAGTGACTATGAAGTGGTGGAGTTCCAAGATCCTTAGGGCAGTGAGGACGAAGCACAGCAAGCTCACTACCCTGGACTTCAGAAGAGCAGGCTTTGGCCTCTTCAGGGACCTGCTTGGTAGAGTACCATGGGATAAAGCCCTGGAGGGAAGAGGGGCCCAAGAAAGCTGATTAATATTCAAGGATCACTTCCTCCAAGCTCAGGAGCAACGGATCCCAACAAAGAGGAAGTCAGGCAAAAACACCAGGAGACCTGCGTGGATGAACAAGGAGCACTTGAACAAACTCATGGTCAGAAAGGAAGCCTACAGAGGGTGGAAGCAAGGACAGGTAGCCTGGGAGGAATACAAAGAAATTTTTGAGGCAGCCAGGACTCGGGTTAGGAAAGCTAAAGCCCTGGTAGAATTAAATCTGGCTGGGGACATTAAGGGCAACAAGAAAAGCCTCTATAGGTACATCAGTGATAAAAGGAAGACTAGAGAAGATGTGGGCCTTCTCCAGAAGGAAACGGGAGACCTGGTTACCTGGGACGTGGAGAAGGCTGAGGTACTCAATGACTTTCTTGCCTCAGTCTTTACCGGCAAGTGCCCTAGCCACACTGCCCAAGTCACAGAAGGCAAAGGAAGGGACTGAGAGAATGAGGTACCGCCCACTGTAGTAGAAGACCAGATTCGAGACTGTCTAAGGAACCTGAATGTGCACAAGTCCATGGGACCTGATGAGACGCATCCATGGGTCCTGAGGGAACTGAAGTTGCTAAGCCACTATCCATCATATTTGAGAAGTCGTAGCAGTCTGGTGAAGTTCCTACTGACTGGAAAAGGGGAAACATAATGCCCATTTTTAAAAAGGGAAAAAAGGAAGACCTGGGGAACTACAGGCCAGTCAGTCTCATCTCTGTGCCCAGCAAGATCATGGAGCAGATCCTTCTGGAAACTCTGCTAAGGCACATGGAAAATAAGGTTATCGGCAACAGCTAACATGGCTTCATTAAGGGCAACTCATGCCTGACAAATTTGGTGGCCTTCTATGATGGCATTACAGCATTAGTGGATAAGGGAAGAGTGTCTGACATCATCTACCTGGACTTGTGCAAAGCATTTTACACCATCCCACACGATGTTGTTTTCTCTAAATTGGAGAGACGTGGATTTGACAGATAGACCACTTGGTGGGTAAGGAATTGATTGGATGGCCGCACTCACGTGTTGCAGTCAATGGCTTGATGTCCAAGTGGAGACCAGTGGTGACTGGTGTTCCTCAGGGGTTGGTGTGGGGACCAGTGCTGTTTAACATCTCTGTTGGCAACATGGACAGCAAGATTGAGTGCACCCTCAGCAAGTTTGCTGACGACACCAAGCTGTGTGGAGCAGTCAGCATGCTGGAGGGAAGGGTTACCATCCAGAGGGACCTGGACAGGCTTGAGAGGCGGGCCCATGTGAACCTCGTGAAATTCAATAAGGCCAACTGCAAGGTCCTACATGTGGGGCAGGGCAATCCCAAGCACAAACAGAGGCTTGGCAGAGAATGGATTGAGAGCAGCCCTGAGGAGAGGGTGTTGGTGGATGAGAAGCTCAACACGAGCCGGCAATGGGCACTTGCAGCCCAGAAGGCCAACCGTATCCTGGGCTGCATCAAAAGAAGCATGGCCAGCAGGTCGAGGGAGGTGATTCTGGCCTGCTACTCCACTCTCATGAGACCCCACCTGGAGTACTGTGTCCATGTCTGGAGCCCCCAACATAAGAAGGACATGGACCTGTTGGAGCAAGTCCAGAGGAGGGCCACGAAGATGATCGGAGGGCTGGCACGCCTCTCCTATGAAGACAGGCTGAGAGAGTTGGGGCTGTTCAGCCTGGAGAAGAGAAGGCTCCGGGGAGACCTTATAGTGGCCTTCCAGTACTTAAAAGGGGCCTACAGGAAAGATGGGGAGTGTAGTGATAGGATGAGGGGTAACAGTTTTAAACTGGAAGAGGGTAAAAGGAGATTAGATATTAGGAAGAAATTCTGTGAGGAATTAGGAATTCACTGCGAGGGTGGTGAGACACTGGAACAGGTTGCCCGGGGAAGCTGTGGCTGCCCCATCCCTGGAAGTGTTCAAGCCCAGGCTAGATGGGGCTTTGAGCAACATGGTCTAGTAGAAGATGCCCCTGGCTGTGGCAGGGGGGTTGGAACTAGATGATCTTTAAGGTCCCTTCAAACCCAAACCATTCTGTGATTCTATGATAAGCTTAAGTGATTTGCTGGTGTGGCATCTCAGTGGGCCTTCAGTGGAACTGCTGCATATGTACAAGGAATGCAAAGTTTGGCTTGCTGATAGTATAAAGGTAAAATCTATATCTCAAGATAGAGAGTAATTTTTTAGTACCAAAAGGATTGTGAAATGGACTTGGTAAATGTTATTAGGTACTTTGGAACTACAGAATGATATTTTATAGCTACAGTAAGCAATTTGTTGAACTGATTCGGAGAGACAGCATTCTGGTATCTGTCGAGGTGAGCAAAAATTTGCTGTGAAGCTAAATAGAGGGTAATGTGCTAGAACCATGTTTTTCACATAATCTGACAATACCTTGCCATGGCAATAGTGCTAGATGAATTTATATTTGCTGTAAAATGCATAAGATACTAGTAGTAATGCTTAATATTTATATTCTAACCAGCATTAAGCAATTCCAGATTAATCCAAATAAACTGGTTTTGGTGTTTTTCTTAAATGGCAATATCCCCTTTCAGTGTCACTGCAGGACATTACAATGAGGAAAGCTTTCCGGAGTTCCACAATTCAAGATCAGCAGCTGTTTGACCGCAAAACTCTGCCTATTCCTTTGCAAGAAACTTACGACATTTGTGAACAGCCTCCTCCACTTAACATTCTCACCCCTTACAGGTTAGTAAAATAAAATTAATCAAAACCAATTGCTAGCTTATTTTATGTAATAGAGACGCTATATGCAGGCACCTTAGTCGTGTTCAGTAGCACTTGAATGTTTAAGGAGCCACACTAGAAAACTGTGAAGCTGCTGGAGGAATACAGGCAGCAGAGGACATTATAAGCATTAAAATTTCACTCTACTTTACTCAAATTTTACTGCACTGTAACAATGGTAAGAAAAAGCCATTTTTATTATATGTATTTATTAAGCTATCTAATGCTCTTGGATGCGAAGTGAAGAAAATAAGCAGTTAAGTATGTAGAAAGAAAGGTCTTCAATGGAAATGAAGGTTGTTTGCTGTCCCAAAGTCAATTTGAATCAATAGTTGAACACGAGCAGCCACACAAATTTGCTCATTATTTTAAAAGCAAGATTTGAGTCATTGGAATGGGAGTTCTCTGATTTATGATACTCTCTCTGTATCTACAGCTTGTGTTAAAGTTACTTTTCTAAAATCAGGACCTTGAATATGAGGAATGATGGCACAGGAGGTCAATGTTCTTATTTTTAATGTTCTTCAGTAAAATATTGCAGGGTCTGAGATACTAGGTATTCCTTAATATGCATTTTATTTGCCTTAATGTTTGGATTCCTGTCTTGTTAAATAATAGTGTGCCCTGTTTGTGTCATTTTATCTCAGGGATGATGGAAAGGAGGGTTTGAAGTTTTATACCAATCCTTCGTACTTCTTTGATCTGTGGAAGGAAAAAATGTTGCAGGACACTGAGGACAAAAGAAAAGAAAAGAGGAAGCAGAAGGTATATATGTTAGCCTTACGTAGCTTCTGGTTGTTTTTTCCTGAAAAGGGTTCACTTGCAGATATGGTACTTTTTTGGTTATGCAATTAATAACAATCCAAAAATTACAGACTCATCTTCATTCAACTAGAACTACTTGCATTCATTCAATTCCATCAACTTTAACAAATAAATATTTAATAATAATAATAATAATAATGAAAAATAACATAGAAGGGCCTAGAGCTTTCATGCTGTCTTAATGTAACTAACAGCAGGTTTGCCAAAATTTGTAAGTCTTCTAGCAATGACTTAAAAAAGGAGAAAAAAGGAGGAATACGACAAGAATAAAGAATTTTACTGGAAAAACTTTTTTATAATACAAAATTCTGACAATCTTATGGGTGAAAAAGCTTGAATGACATTCTGATAGATATGTTTATTCTAAACTAGAAAGAAATTAGTAGGAATAGAGCACTTTGGTTATATTTTCTTAAAATTAAACTTTTGCAAAGGTAGTGCTACTTTTTGTTTCAATATTCTGTATATTTCATACATAGAGACAGTAAATATAAGCATCAGATTCATAATTTCATTTCAGACAGAATAAAAAGCTACTTACAGTTATTTTGCTCTGTATTGTTCAACTACTTATGCACTAGACTGAAGTTTCTGCCTCTTTCAAGTCCTTTTGGTTTACATATCATATTTAGACAAAGTACATTTTTCTTGCACTTGAGTTGGGATTGTTTTCCATTACTTTGTGACTGATGCTTAAATGCAGCTAATTAAAAAACACTGTCTTAGTTACCAGTTTTGTTTGCACAACTTTCCTACAGCAGAAAAATCTAGATCGCCCTCATGAACCAGAAAAAGTGCCAAGGGCACCTCATGACAGACGGAGAGAGTGGCAGAAGTTAGCCCAAGGTCCGGAGCTCGCAGAAGATGATGCTAACCTCTTACATAAACACATTGAAGTTGCTAATGGCCCAGCTTCACATTTTGAATCAAGGTTTCTTTTTATTTTTTTCTATCCTTTATGAAGTACAGATATTCATACTACATAGTGAACACGCTTGAGAAATGGTAATGATGAGATGCTACTGCTGTTCTTTAAATGCACTGGAAAACATTGATTTAGCTCAATCAAAACTCAGTTCTAAAATACTTAGTGTGTCCTTGAAGAAGTAATTATTATCTTGTTGTTTTTAAGAGTAGTGTGTATCCTTAAGGATGTGTTGTCATCTGCAACTTGAAGAAGGTGTAGTGTCACTGTTGCAAGTGTGCATCCAGGTGTGTCACTACATTCCAGTCTTGACCTACAAAATCCCTGTTATTCCAGTCTCTTGATTTTTCTTCAGCAGACGCTGCCAAGACTATATGGTGGGTGTGATGTGAGCAAATGTCCACTTGGAACTCAGATGAGATCACTGAGCTTCTCTTTACTCTTGAGCAAATCCAAGATTTGATTGATGTTTCTGGTTATAGTCTATTACAAAATCCAGCCTGTTAGATTCTCATTTCACAGCATGTATTTGCTGGTGGCTAAAAGTAGCATTTCACATGGTAAACACCTGCTGTGTTTACACTTCTGGTGTCTGTGCAAAACCAGCTGAGAGGATAGGAAAGGGGGCTGACAACTAGCGTTAGGAGTTTTGGTGGTGTGCTTTTGAGAGGTTGGTTGTTTGGTTTTCTTTTAATTGAAAAACATTCATTGTCCTCCAAAATACAGGTAACTTTTTTCCCCAATCCTTCACTGGCCAAAAGCACCATAAGAGACTATTTTGTTTAGCTTTGTAAGGCCTTGAAACAAACGTAATAGTGACAGTGGATAATTATAACAGCTCTAGGATATAGTGTTTTCTGTCTGAAAAATGGAAAAGCCTGTATGTAGAAAACCGCTTTCTGAATTTGGAAAGTAAAAATGGTCTTGGTGCATTTCAGTCAGTGGGATACAACTCGAAGTTATGGTGATTAGCGTTTTTCTGGGAACAACTTTATAGTATCTTATTTTTGTAAACTGCTGTGTCAAGTTGTTGGCAGAAACATCTGCTTTCCTGCTGTCCTTCTGTTGTGTTGTACAGCAGATTCCATTAGCACACTTATTCCAGGACTCCTTTTGTATCCAGGACCCTCGCCTAAACTTTGATTATCTCAATATCAGTAATGCAATTATGAATAATGCTGTAGTGCTTGGGAGCACTACATGTGCAGAGCATGTCATTCAGATACAGAACAGCAACGTGCTTTTGAATAACAGAGTAATATTTCACCCCCGAAGAATTTGATAGGTTAGATACTACAGTGGTGACAGTATGTGGAAGACAGAGTACTGCTTTACTTGTTGGAAAGTGTTCTGCAAACGCATTTCCTCTGAATTTAATAGATAAATTTTTAAAAATCTTTAATTGAGGAGTTAATTAAAATTTCCTAACTGATCGGGTCCTTAAGGTGTGTCTAAAGTTGTATTAACAAGGAAGGTGAATCATTTTAAGCTGTAGTTATCTTTATTTACTGCTACTATACAATAGGTATTTAGGTTATCTTCCTTGTATCTGTTGTATAGCTACAAAATATTCCGTCTGAAGTAGTGGGTTCTCTCTACTGGAATATAGATCCTCTGACAGAAGTTCAGCTGAATTACCTGACTGTAAATTCTACCATTCTAACATCGATGGATGTTTGCTGAATGTTGTAAAAGAATATGGTTACATATATGTGGGGATTGAGGAGCAGAAATGATTACTGACTATAATGTCTGGTATATGTGTACTTCTGATTATATTGCTACGTTTACTTAACTGAAAATAATGTGACTAATAAACACTAAGATCACACATGTACTGTAGAAATTGACTGATATACCTGTCAAAAGCTTTAAACCCTTGAGCTGCTAGAAGCAATAGCATGGAAAGTGAGATAAATTATTAATAAGCCGTGAAGTACAATATGCAACAGTGATGCAGAGAAGATACTTGAATTCAGAAATCAAACTGAAGTATAGAGTATCAGCTGAGGGCACTAATACTTTTACTAAAGCTTACGTTGGATTATTTTTCACTATTTTTCTACAGATCTCAAGCGTATGTGGACCATATGGATGGATCATACTCACTTTCTGCATTGCCCTATAGCCAGATGTCTGAACTTCTGAACAGAGCCGAGGAGCGAGTGTTGGTCAGACCACATGAACCACCACCGCCGCCTCCAATGCATGGAGCAGGAGATGTGAAACCTGTGCCTCCTTGTGTTAGGTACAAAGTGGTCAAGCCACATGCAGGTTTATTGGAGAGTTTTAGTTTTCCACCAGCCCCCTAATTGTCCATTAGTATTATTTCCATGCAGCCCAGGCAGTACGCGCATCCTAGGGGCTATGTCAGTCCACAGCCTTGATGTGTCTGCAGCTGCAGGGCCACACCAGAGTTGGAGATAAGGGTTGGAATCTAAACCCCGTAGGGTGCCATTGTGGAGGCAGGCCTTACCTTGCCAGTAATATTGTGACTATGTCACCTTCTGAGTTAAATGGCAAGACAAAAAACTGTATGGAAAATATTTCTGTGAAAGATCTTGGAATCTTAGGATTTAGCTTTGGAATTTTGGAAATTGGGAAATCTGAAATTTGTACCACTGAGCTGTGTTTCAGCCTATATGCAAAGAAGGATATATTGCAGTAAGTCAGCTGTCAAAACTATATATTCATCACACTTGCTAAATTACAACTGCTTTTTTTTTTTTTTTTAATTCCCCTAAGTGTTTTTATTTTCTATTTCTCTATAGCTTTCCAGAACTGGATACATACTTAGAGCATTTTCTAGAGTGAGGCTCTGGTTGTCTCTCCCCTGTTTAATACCCAAACTCTTAACTTTATGGTCAGGTACATACAACTTGGAATAGAGGACAGTTAATTCAGACAGTTGTTACATCAGCAAGATGTTAGTCTCTTGAGAAGAATGTCTTTTTACTGTTCAGGAGATTATACACAGAAATCTTTAGATTAGTTTTCCATAACAGTTGAAAGAAATGCTCTAGTGGTCTTTCAGGAAAATAATTTTACTGTTCCCTTTTGTTTTCTTTAATTCCCCTCTTTGTTGCGTTATAATGAATATCTAGCATATAAATGTACCTTGCTGTACATAGAATTGATGACCTTTGATATTAGCCGCACTCACCCTGTCATCAAATCTTAAATATGTATTTCAGATGTAACTCATCTTCACTGCTTGTACTGTTTTGTTTTTAAATTCTGTGAATCAAAGCAGTTAATCAAACGCAAGTTCCCTTCAGAAAAATAATTTGGATTTACTTAGGGGTGGGAGGGGAGAATTATACTAGTACAGGAAACCTTTGATAAAGATGCAGGTTTGTATAAGAGCATAAACTCGGTTAATAGCTGAATTTGAGCAAAGGTCTGTTGGAAGACTGATGCATACTCCATACTGAGAATGAGATTTCCTTGTATATGAGGTATGAATAGCTCGAAATCATCATAGTACATAATGCTCTTTAATGCCCAGTGTTCAATATTGTTAAGTTGCAGAAATGAATCTATTACTATTTTTTTCACTCTCCAGCTCTAATAACTTTGTCTTGGTTTTGGATATTTCAGTTCTTCTACTGGCTTGGTAGAAAATCGTCCTCAGTCACCAGCAACAGGCAGAACACCAGTGTTTGTGAGCCCCACTCCTCCTCCTCCACCACCCCCACCTCTTCCATCTGCTTTGTCAACTTCATCATTAAGAGCTGCA
>VYXH01002022.1:689966-722514 GCA_013397275.1 Burhinus bistriatus | reverse complement strand
GCAGCTGCTCTACAGGCCCCGGCAGTGCCACCTCCACCAGCTCCTCTCCAGATAGCTCCTGGAGTCCTACATCCAGCTCCACCTCCAATTGCTCCTCCCCTAGCACAGCCCTCTCCTCCTGTCACTAGAGCTGCCCAAGTGTGTGAAGCTGTACCCGTTCACCCAGTTCCTCCACAAGCTGAAGTACAGGGACTTCCTCCACCACCCCCACCTCCTCCCTTGCCTCCTCCTGGCATTCGACCCTCCTCTCCTGTCACAGTTGCAGCCCTTTCTCACCCACCTCCTGTTCTGCACCCTCCTCCCGCAACCATTGTCCCTGCCCCTCATGCCCCCCTAATGCCTCCATCTCCACCGTCCCAAGTGATTCCTGCTCCTGAACCCAAACGCCATCCTTCAACTCTTCCTGTCATCAGTGATGCTAGAAGCGTTCTGCTGGAAGCAATACGGAAAGGTAATGTTTGGCTATTAAGAGGCAAAAAGAACAGTCTCAGAAACTTGCTAAATACACATTAGCTTTGAGAGATGGAATATTTCACATGTATAAGAAGTTAGTTTAGAGGAATGCATCTTAAGTCTGTTTCTACTTTCTATTCTCTACAGTGTATGCGTTGCCAAGTAAACAGATTTTTTTTCAATTTGTAATCGCACTTATCAGATGTTTAGTTTGGATGGCAAAACTGGTTCTCTGAGGAAGTTAGATTAAAAAAAAAAGTACATGTGTTTCTAGATGATCTGTGGAGATTATCTCTTCATTTCTGTTTACCTGAAAATGTAGCTATTTCTGTTAACCTACAGATTGTGTAGAAGACAAACATTGTTTTTCACAGACTGTTAGATGAAAGCAAAACAGATCAATTGGCATTGGCATTTTGATCATATATCATATATCACAACAACTTATAAATGACATTCAGAAATCATTGCTTAAGTAAGACTTAAAGCTGTTAAGTATCTAATCTTGACAAGTCTCAACTCAGTAGTGGAGCAGTCTTTACATTTCAAGGTGCCCCCCTGGCAGAATGCAAGTGAATGGCAGAGGTGCAGGGCAACGTTTTCCTGATGACCTAGCGAGGAGCTGTATGTACAAGCTGTACCTTTCATCTTATGTGCCTTCAGCTGGAAAAATCCCCACTGCACTCTGAGTGCTGCTCTTTGACTGTGCGGTATCTTTGAATAGTTAATCTTTCTCAAATGTTTTGAGTACTACATTCTTCTCGTTTTCCCCTGCACCTACAACACAGTACAGAATCTGTATGGTACTGTAATATCAGTAGATAGGCTATAATACTAATTCAAAATATTTTTAAAGCATCTATGTGCATATGAATTGATAACGTCATTGACTCTAAAGAAGTATCGACAGCAGTTGAGTACAACAGTGGTGCAGGAACAGTAGTAAAGAATGTCACCAAAAAAAGTAATAAAGGAGAGCCTGCTGGTATAATTTAAGTGATTCCTGAAAATGCTTTTGACCAAGTCTTGCACAAGAAACAAAGGCTTACGTTACCACAGCTTAAATTCCACTAAGAACCTGTGCTTGCATTGCCTGTCAGTTAGCAACAGAGAGTATTAAGTACAGGATGTAGGTCGTATTTAGACTGTGTCAGTCTGTGGTGTTGTGAGTATAAAACCAAAACATACAATCTCTGTTATGTTTTTAACTAAGTTACTGGATTTAACTTTCTCATACTATTGGTATGTGTAATTTCTCCTTTGTGTTTGATCTTTAAGTAATAATTTATCCCAAAACAGATCATTACATGATCAAAACTGAATTACAAGAAGCCCTATCTTGTTAGGGTACTCAAATAGCTATAACTTTTAATTGAGACCATGAAGAGAGAGTATAAAAATTGTTTGGAAATGCAAATAGTAAAATGGCTTAATCACTTACAGTGGTACTAAAAATGTGGGTGTATTTTTAATGGGAAATCAGAAACACGATATTATAGTAGAAAGGCTGATGTTGCAGTCTGCCATTGCAATTCTGACATCCCTCTCTTTAAAAACTTGACAGAGAACTTCTATCTGAGGAGGACAAGGTCCTCAGCCTTCATTTTTGCTTGCAAAGCATTTTGTGAATCATGAGCTAAATACTTTGCATAATGATAAAGGAGGAGAGTAACGTGTTTATGATTTGATGTTCTTGTAGGTATTCAGCTACGCAAAGTTGAAGAGCAACGTGAACAAGAAGCTAAGCATGAGCGCATTGAGAATGATGTTGCTACTATACTTTCTCGTCGCATTGCTGTGGAATACAGTGATTCAGAAGATGATTCAGAATTTGATGAAGTGGATTGGTTGGAGTAAAATTACTACATTGCTGTACACTGCAAAATCGAATGCTATTGTCCATTGTGGTGCTTGTTCTCTGAAAGTTTGATGGTCATTTCTAGTGGTTTTTGTATTTTTTTCTTTACATAATTAATCCATGTTTTTCTACTTTTCAGTTTACAAAAAGCTCCTAGTGCATCTTTGAAACTAGATGTTTTACAGTGGCTTTTCTTACACATCTTTCCTGAAAGAGCATACTTTGTTCTAATAGACCACTAAGTATTAAGCATGGGCAGCTGTTGGTAGAGTAGCAGTTCCAATTTTTTGGCATATCTTAACTGTGCACTTTGTGAATTTTAAGTTAATGAAGGCAACTGAGATTGACATTCCAAGGGCAGCTGTATGTACTAATGAGCCTTATTCCACTTCTGATAGTGTTTTAAAACATTAAACCTAGCTATCAAGATATCACTGCCTCGATTACATCTGTACACTAAAAGTACATATAGTTAGTAGCACTGAACACACTGAAAGGAAAATGGATCTTTGGGGGGTTTTATTATTGTTTTATTGTTGTTTTTAAATAATTATGGCCTTATTTGAATGTTTAGAGATTCCCCTTCCCTTCTTCCCTCCCAGGTACATATTGTGTGGTACTATTTTTGCCTGCATAATAGACGTTTAAATTTTTTTTTTTCCTTGTGAAATCTTTTGACTTAAACATGCTGTGTAACTTAAGTAAATGTTAAAATAACAGTTTGATTTAATAAATGGTTCATTTTAAATGTTGCTGGCTGTTGCTTTTTCAATGAAGCCTGCTTTTCACTGGTATACCTGAGGGATCTTTGAATGTCAGTGGTCTGCAAAGTTACAATAAATATTCTGCACTTGATCTAAGGACCTATATTAAACAAGAAAACATGTATCATCAAATGATATCTATATGCATATCTACAAAAGAAAGTTGAAACCTTACTGCAAAAAAAAAAAAAAAAAACAACAAAATTGGGAGCTTGTGGCTTATATGATTTAGGTTGTTTTTATAAAAAAAACCTTTACCATCAACGTGTCTTGGGAGGAGAAAGGGAGATGCAGCAGTCAAAATTATCGTTAAGGAAAGATGACAAAGAACATGGGTGATATTGCAAAGTCATTTTTTAAGTGCTGTCTAGCAGCGTACTGCATGTTGCGTAGTTATAGGGCTTTTGTGTTTCCCTTCTGGAATAACTCCTTCAGGTCTGAGCACATAGTCAAAAGCCTATTGAGAAGGGAAGCGTGAGAGAGTGCAAGAGCACTCTGACCTTGCGAAATCGTTCTTGGAAGATGGGATTGTATAATAGAGGAGAACAAGTGTTGAAACTCAGAATGAGATTTCTGAAGGTGGAACACGAAATGTTCTACAGGCTTCAGGACAATTTAGAGAGGCATGTGGTTATTAACCTACTCTTAGGACTGGGCAAAACTCCAGAGTTACAGACTGGAGTAGGAATACCGTACAGCAACCCTTCCAACTTTACTGTCACCATCTCAGCCGCCGCTATAATTTTGTACATGTGTATTCAAGACTTTTTCCTCTGCAACAGTAATGCCTTTGTCGTGTTTGTGGGAGAAAAATCATGTCACAATTTGTGAATCTGCATCTTTATAACTAGGGATGCAGTTCTTCTCTGTATGCTGTTCTCTTTGATAGTTGTCTTCACAATAACGCCATCTGGTTTATTCTGCCATTTTCAGTTAACTTTCAACATGCGTGTCCTTCTTAATAGCTCCTCATAATGTTAAAGACGAGGTGTCAGAAGCACCGCTGCATGAAGATTTGATTGTGTTTGATCTAGGTGTTTCCTTGGACCTCAGTAATCCTAAATTGCCAAAGCTAGCCCAATAACTGAACGTGAGAGATCTCATTTACAGAACTGAAAAGGACTGATCTCTTCAAGCAGAAGTGCGGTATACGCGCCTGCAGCTACCCTTTAAGCAGGGAGCCACATCTACACTTCAGGCAGCTGAAAGAAGAGCTTGTGCCTAAATTCCATATATAGGTAGTTCTGCCATTTGCGAAATTACTTTTCAACTAATGTTTATACCTGTTCCTTGCTGTAGTCCTGATTTTCCTGGTGGATATTACAGACAGCAGCCTACATTGTCACTTAAATGGAGCAGCAGCGTGTCTGTGCCCAGGCTGTAACTGTTCAAAGTAGAAGATCTCCTCATTGCACTGTCACACCTGCACTGTAGGTATGCTCTGAGCACGTCCAGGCGCTGTGAACGGGGTATAACTTGCCTAAAGCAAGGAGATGACTTAGCAAAAGAAAAAAAAAACAAAAGAAATGAAAGCCAGAAGGCCCTTACAGACTGCAGCTATCACGTATTGGACTTGAAGGTATAAAAAAAATCCTTATTGGCAAATGGTTGTTATTGACCTGCTTCGCTGTCCCAGTGATTAGTAATATCCCTTCCAAGCCAGTACCCAGGGCAGACAAAGCACTCATTTAATATGACACAGTCACACGAAGTAATGAACCTTGACTGAGAAAAGTCAAGAGTTAAATTCAGTTAACATTTCAAAGGCGGGATTCTTGGCCTTCTGCCACCGCTACAGCTTTCTGCCATAGCAACTGGTCTCCAGATAGCAATAGCGTGATTCACTAGTAGCGAGAGGTGATTGTTGAATTTGAATATTTGCATTTATAGATCTGCTCCAAGCGATGCATTTGCAGTCTTGGTGATTTGTGTCCTTCTTATTGTGGTCTCCAACTGCCCTTCTCATTTGGTGGAACGCTATTCAGAGGACTGCTGGGCTATTCATGCCCGTGATTAGATGTGTAATAGATTATTGATTGCTTTGTCTTGTAAGGTACTAAATCAAGTCTTCTGTATTGAACTGTTTATAGATTCTGTTGTTTAATTCTGTACATTTACAGCAGCTGGTTAAAATCGAAGACTTCAAGTCTGCTACAGAAATAACGTGTCAGTAATGTTCAATATAAGTGAAGAGAAACCTTTGTTCAACTTCACACCTTTCTTGAACTGTAATCTGGGACAGTTAAAAATTACCTACCTCTCCTCCTGCAAAACGGGCAAAAAAAGAATAAAATAAAAAGCACAGAAAGAAGAAACAAAAGGTACGTGATGGCAGAACCAGAGCAGAAGACCAGGGTGGTGCAAAATTGGTCACTCAGGGGTTTTATCGAAAGATAAAGTAGCAACAATGACATAGCCATCATGGACAGACCAAAAATAAATAGCCTAATGGAAGAGAACAAGTACCAAAGAAACAAAAATGACAGAGACATAATTCCAGTTCTTTTTTTAGTGTTACGTTATGAACAGCAACCATTAAATACTAGGTATCATTAAGGGATTATGTAATCTCCCATTAAATTGGGATTAAACAAGCAGGAGGCATTTTAAAAAGACCTTTAGTCGAGAAAATCATCCTTCCCTGCGCGTGGCACAGGAGTGAGCTCCTCAGCATTCCGGTGGATGCTGACATACCGTCACCTGTCTGATGAATGCACAGACTAATGCAGAGTTGGCTTCAAAAGATGCCATGGGACCTGAGCGTGCAAACGGTACCGACGGCCCCAGTTCTGGTGCGACAGGTGTTCTTCACAATGCTGGGACCACCTTGGCTCGGATGTAGCTGCCACCCTTGAAACGCATCCCCGCTTGCTTTTCCTGATGGCCGTGAGCTCTCGGACTGCGAGGAGGATGCAGACAGAAACGCGGGCTCTGTGGTGGGCTGCCCCATCTCCGTCTCCCCAGCCCATGGATCACCCCGGGGAGCGGAGGGTCAACACCAGCTCCGGAGCACGGTGCAGAAACCCCTGCCTGACAGGCAATCCAGCAGATACAGCTCTCCGCAAAGTTGCTTGCTCGAAGCCAGGTACCTATAGCAGTATAGGATTATGTCAGCAGTCAGAGCCCCGAAACCCGGCATTTGCACAAACTAGAGCAGCTCCAAGAGGAGACACCGGAGGCAAAGCCTGGTCACAGCCTCTGCAGTCGAGGTCTGCATCAGCAAAAGGTCTGACAGAAATTCGACTCGAGCTCCATCCAGTGTCCGCTCTGTATCCCCAGCTACAGGCTAGAAAGAGTTTTACTCTCTCTCATTCTCTTTTGCAAGTGGCAACATTAAACACCAAGAGACGACTCATGACCGGAGGCCAGGGGCAGCAATAGCTGTCTCCCTTTTTAGGGCCACTCAGCTGCTTTTTCCCTCTCCTTTCCACTCCTGACAACTTTTCCCACTTGAACGACTCTCAGGGCAGTAGCCTGCCCGTGGGAGACTTTTCACACACCCTTTGTGGCTGCAGCTGGGACAGACCTTACCGATTCCCAAACTGCTTCTTGCGTACATTTACCAGCCCTTGGTAGACATTAGTGCCCCCGTCTGTTCTTTGAGCTGCTCGGGACAGTGCTCCCTCACCCAATCCAACCATAATGAGCTGGGGTAGGTTTAAGTGCTTTTTGACAACGCACATCCAGGGAGTACTCCCGGGAGCGACTTGGCTGTCAGCTCTGAGGGCTTAATGAAGTTTTGGCAGCACACCACCAGGCAGCTGCAGAGGAGCAGACAGGGGATGGGAACCCCATCCCCATCCTCCCAGCTGCTGCTTGAAGAGGACACATGGACAAACCCTGGGAAATGGGCACTGGGGTACTGCGAGGCTGGAGCGGTGCACCCCATCCCGTTCCCATTGGAGCGACAAAAACGGTATTGTGCAGTCTGTGCTTTTTCTTTGATCCTTGCCATGCAGTGAGCAGATGTGTTCCTCCCCCCCACCCCACCTCCCCCGCAGCTAACCCCTTTGCCTGCAGGATGGGTTCTGCCACCTTAGTCATCGCTTGCGTTCCCCAACTGCCAGCAGCCCCTGACAGCAGCATCAGCAACAGCCCCTGAAGAAAATTGCATCCGTCCTATTTCTTCAAAATTCGTATTTTTAGAGTATTCGCAAGCTCTGGGCAGTTGCTCCAACCAGCTTCCTTTTACCAGTTGGAAACATCTGAGTATGGATCGGAGCAGGTATCAAGCATCTCTTGCCAAACGGGGCTGAATATTCCCCTCCTTACGCTTCTTTCTCTGATGGTTTAATAGCTTCACCTTCAGACACAGGATAGCTGAGGGCTGCCTACAGACAGGTTGTTTCCATTTTCCATGCCCCCCGTTTTAATCCCTTTAGTGACAGAGTGTTTGTTATTGCAAAACCTGTGACATTTTAACCCAGCTTCATGGCAGCATCACTCCAAGAAAAGCTTCAAAAATTACCTCCCTTCAGTGCGATTTTACACTGTGTTTTAGCCACTTCCACTCCTCTGTGAGGCATTTTCTTCACCACAATTTTAAAATCTCGGAACAGGACTCCTTGGGGCCATCCCTATCACTCCCACAGAGCGAGCATCCACGCTCAGTGTCGTATTGTCACAGCTTGATATTGCACTTCAATGCTAGCCAGAAATAACTCCAGCAACCTGCCCAAGTCTAACCTCACGGGAAAGCAGCGTGCAGCCCGGGTGTTGGCATGCTGGTGGAGCTTCAGCGCTGCGCCTTTGTGCCAGGCAAACAGCGTAGGCTGAATTTTCCCGGCTTCGTTTTGGCGAAGACAAAACCAGCTTGTAAGGATTGCCAGCAGGACATGCAGGCAACATGGCCCCATGCAGGGGTGTGAGGGGCCACCAAGCAGCCTGGTCTGGAGACTGCCCTCCCTCACTGCACCCCAGAGCGGGATGTGTCTTCTGGGTTCTAAAAGCACGAAGAAGTTAGCGATGCTCCCAAATGAGGCAGGTGTTGCCCATGAGCCAGCATCGTTTGGTGGCCAGCAGAATTCCTGGCAGTAATTCAGCAGTGATTAATTAGAAGAAAACATTAGGATAACTCCTTTGCTTCCATATACTTTGTTCTCTGCACAGCTGCTGTGCCCCAGCGCCTGCCGGGAGGAGTTTCAGTGCTGATGATTCATCTTCGGATGAATCAGAGGTAGAAAGCAGGACTCAGCCCTTGTCCCCCCTGCAGGGAGAGCCCAGGTCTGGGACAAACCAAATACACCTGGACTTCCCAGGCAGCTCCTGCAGATCACTCTCTGCAGATGTCTCTGATGGAGATCTCTAAGGTCATGTGGCAAAGTTACCACCCTAAATTCCAGGGATTTTCAGGCCGTGCTTGGATGTTTCTTTGGTTTTTGAAACCTTCCATTGACTTCCCACATCTCTGCAGCTTGCAAAATCTGGGGGTGTGAGGGTCTGCAGAGGACCCTGCAAGCGCAGGGTGCCGCCAGCCCGGCTCCCACAGCCACAGCCAAGCTGACTTCACGCTCCCTGCAACCAGGAGGTGTTTTGGGGAGCACTGGGGCTGAAGCCCTGCCCCAGTGGGGGCTGCGGTGCCTTCTACCATGAGGCCTGAGCAGGTCCCATGGGGGCAAACCGAAGGGGCTCATGTGGCTGCAGCCGCACGTGGCCGTCACCCTACATTCAGGCTAAACAAAAATCCTGCCGGAGCACCCTGCTGTCATCCACATCAACTCCCAGCGCGGGCACGGTCAGTGACACCTATGAGGAGGTGTTTATCAGAAGTCTGCTGGCAAAATAGCCTCCCAACACACATGGGATCGGTTACTTTTGCAGTTTCCCCCCCCCCAATTTTAATGGTCCTTGTACTCTACATAAATTTCATTAGCTGGATTTATGTGGTCACTAAACTGCTTGATACAGCATTATATTCACAGCGGGAAATTATTTGCCGTTCTGGTGAAAATGAGCATTTCCTAGTTTTGTCAGCGGAGAGGATTACATTATCAGGGAAATAATAACCAGCTGAACTGAAGGAGGGTTTGATTCATGGTAATTACTGATTATATGCAGATTACTTTATGGCTTTAATTCTTTGGTCTCCCACTGTTTGCTTGCTAAACCTTTAAAAAAAAAAAGGGGGGAGTGAGCGTACGAGCATCTTGTTTGTAAGGTAAATTACAGAACCTAATTTGTTGATTACATGAAAGGAAGCAGAGCTCTGCACAAAGCGGGCCGGCAGCGGGAAGGAGCCGGCAGTGAGCCACGCTTGCCTCTATCGCTGGCCGCTGCCACTTCCACGCTGCTTTTTAGCACCCAGTTCGCATTCCCATGACTGCAGCCCTCACCTGCACTTGTGGCTGCTTTTACTGGGGCCACAGCAGCAGCTGGCCCCAATAAAACACCCATGGGCACAAGCTAGGGCATGTGAAGGTGGCCCCTTGCTCCTCCAGCTCACAGCCCCCCCAGCTCCGTCTGTCCCTTTTCTGCTTTCACCCCCCGTCATCAGATGGAGGCAAGTGGATGTATCGATTCATTTGTGCTCAAAATGCCCCTAAAAACACTTCTTCCAATTAAGTGCAACAAAAAGGCCCTTGCAAACCTTCAGTTTTAGCTAGCACCATGCTTTAAAACGTTAGAAGCTGGTTAGCAAACTACAGGCTGCCTTTGACAGAAAGCTATCCAAAAATAGAGCGGCACACTGCTGCCGTCTCTCAGCCACTCGAGCCTTTCCGAAACAGCTCTTCTCCTCTTATTTCCTACAGCAAACCTTCAGTAGACTCACAATCCCCAGAGATGAAATGGGCCTTTTGATCATGTATATTATTCTTTGCATCGCTGGAGCAAAATGGCAGCCCCTGCTCTCTCCGTAACAGAGAGATGGGGAGCGGGGCCGTGCTCCCTCCAGCCGGCCCCGGCTGCCTCCCTGCCCAGCTGGGGCGTGCGGCCATCCCCGTTGTGCCTGGGCAGCATGCTGACCGCTCGCTGCAGTGACTCTTAAAATACATATCTACGCAGATTTGCTGGGGTTCACATCCAAAAATACCACTCCGTGTAGGAGCGGGATCAGAAGCGTGGCCGGCGGCTGGGTGCTCCGCAGGGCTCTGTGCGCTTGTCTGCAGCCAGTCCCACGTGTGCCGGCTGGGATCCTCCAGCTGCCAACGCTTTATCTAATAAGATGAAAGGGAGGGAGAGGGAAAGCGCTGCAATCACCAACACAAACGACAGCCCTCTGTGCCAGCCTTGCCTGCCTGTGCTCCCTGGGGAAGGCAGCACAGAGGAACCGCCAGGGGGCAGGGGGGGGAGCAGCACCCACCAAACCCATCAAGGATAGTCCAGAGCATGACTTGCAGCCCGTGTAAGCCCTGTCACCATCATGGCATGGTGCAGGGCCGGATTCAGGCTCTGGGATGGAGGGCTGGCACCACCAGCACCCCAGTGGGAGCCTCCAGAAAATCACCCTGTCCCCTTGGTTGGAACCAGCCGTGATGGCTCCCCCAGCCCAACCGTGGGGTGATGCCATTCCTTCAGTCCACATTATTGCCCTCGCTAGTAGAGATTCCCCCTCCCAGATGCGAAATCGGATCCTCAGCTGTTCCCAAGTGCCCCAGCAGGTGAAACGCCCCGACTCTGTGCCCCACTCGCTGCAATGAGCAGCCCCACTCATGGGACAGCTTCTTCAGAAATGGTTCCCACTCCTGCCCTAATGTCAACGGGGATGTTTTAGCCTTTCTGTTTTGCACAGGGAGACCTGAAGACGGCCAGGCAGCCCCACCAGCAGACTTTAGTCTGCCTGTACAGGATGTCCACTGTCCTGGTTTGAGGTAAAACAGGACCAATTTTGTTCAGTAACTTTACTTTTTAGCTAGGCCTCTTCTAACTGCTGAAATTAGCAGCATGTTGTGCAGAAAACTGTTCACTCTCAGAGTGGTAAGACCCATGTTTATAGTTGATGCCAAGGAATGGGATGCAGAGAGGCTCTTGCTTATCCTTATTGCTATAACAACCAAGGGCAGCCAACTTTGTTACTTGCCCCGTTGGAGGGTCAGAAGCGGAAAAGCGTAGAGGGGTCACACCTGCGGGGAGGAGCGTACAGGACAGGTGACCCAAACCTGACCAACAGGGTATTCCACCCCATCTGCCTCATGCTCAGTATAAAAGCTGAGGGATCAAAGTGTCAGCTCTCTTCCTTCAATGGCCAACATCCGAGGAGGACTCTGTCTGTTCGTCTGCCTTTGATCCCGATCCTGAATCCAGATCCGGAATCCAGTTACCATCCGTCACTGAGTCCAGTCTGGGACTTCCCCAAGTGTCTGCTGGTGACGTGATTGTCATCCTGGGAGCTTGATACGGTTTTATATATATTTCATTATTTTCTTTTGATTATTTTATTATTAATATTTCATTAAAGTAGTTTAGTTCCTTCTAAACTCTTAAGTCTCTCTCTCTCTCTCCTGCCTCCCTTCGGAAGTGGAGCAGAAGAGAGAGAGCGTCTGTCATTCCTCCTGATAGGGCCAAACCATGACAGCCCCCCTTTGGACTTCTGAACTTTTCCTTCTCCCTTTGCAGGTCATAACCCTTTAGAAGAACGATATACACCATTTTGTGCTGACCAGTAAGATCTATTCATCCTCCCCTTCACCACCTTGTTTCTCTGCCTTCCTTCAGTGGAAGAATAATACTTAAAATGTAATCATAATGAAATAAACATGATTAAAAGAGAGCTGCTTTCCTTTTGGGTGTTTGCTATGGAAAGGCTGCTTCTTCCCTATCTGCCCCTGTTGTTTCACTCACCCCCACCATCAGATAGCGTTTGATCAACCACCACAAATCAGTAGAATGCAGATTATGTATAATTTCTGTGCCATTGGTACCTGGAGGCGGCGCGTGCGGTTCTGCTTTATCACAGAGCCGGCTGCCCCCGGAGCTAACCATAAACCACTTCAGGCCGGGCTGAAAACCACCTGGGGTGATGGTGTTTCTCACATGCACGGAATAAACCCCAAAGCCTCAAGCACTCCCCCAAATTCTTGCCAGGAGGCAGCCGCCGCCGCCGCCGCCGCCGAGCTGGAGACGCGCATCAGGAGGTGGCAGCATCTCCCCGCCGTGCAGAGCCCGGCCCCGAGCGGGGACAGGGACAGGGACAGGGACAGGGACAGGCCGGGCACAGCCGCTCCCCGGCCGCCTCGCAGGCAGCTGAAGTGCTCTTTTCAAGAGAAAAGAAGCAATTTTTATTCCTTTTGCTTTCAAGGCCCACGTTTGGCGTCTCATACTTTCCGGTTACCACTTATTCCTATTTTTAGCCCTTCTTTTCTTCCCCCCCTCCCTTTTTTTTTTTTTTTAGGAGATGGGAAGGAGATAAAAGAGGTAGCAAAAAGGCAGCAAACTGCCTGCCGCAGCCGGAGCAGCATCCCAGGGTCTCACCCGAGCTGTGTTGGTCACCCCAGTCCCCAGCGAGGATGGGAGTTGAAGGAGAGGGGCTCCCCAGGCACGTCTGTCACCCGTGGGATGCTTGCTGCAGGACCAGGGCCCCCGCCTGCTAGTGGGGGTGGAGGTTGGATGCCCCCAGCATTGGGCTGTGGTGGGGCTCCCACCAGCCTCCCGCTTGCTCAGGGTTGGGGAGACAAGCCCTGCATGAGTCCTGTGAGAGCCCACAAAGCCAGTGAGAAATCCCTCTGGCTGAAGATGTTCTCCTCAAGCAACACTGGAAAAACAGAAAACAGCCTCATCTCTTATTTCAAGAATCTCTTGGGACATTTCTAAAAGTCTTTCTGAAAAACTGCGACTGAGGCCCTTTTTGTAGACATGGCCCGTCACCATTAATCTTTAGGATTCAAGTATAGGAAGGCAGGTGGGGCAGTGAGGGCATCTAAATGCAGAGGAGCAGAGGAGCCAGAGGCCACACCTTGATGTAAACTGGTTGGAGGGATGCTGGTCCCAGCAGAGCAGCAGCGCAGGAAAAGGCACTGGCAATTTGCAAAAGCGCTAATCACTAAGCAAACCAGGTTGGCCAGAAATGGCAAAAAGCATACTCTGTAGGGTAAGCAAGTTGTTCCCTAAGGATAAGCAGAGCACCGCTCACACACTGAAATGGTGTTTCTGCAGACACTTTTACCTACCCGAAAGCTGTGATCTTCACAGAACAGCAAGGAAACACAGGGGTGTTAAGGAAGGTTTAAATCCTAATAAGCTGGTATCATCTTTTATAAATACTTACAGACGAGGTTTCTGTCTCATTAAGTTTCACTTATACCTGGCCAGTAACATAATTGCCAGTCAGGCGTTTGTGAATTCGTTATGTCGTGGCGCTGCTGTGTGGGGCTTTACTTGCGTGTCCGGAACACGGCCTCGGATTTGTGGTGGAGCCCCTGTGGGATCTGCCACTGCTGAGGTGTGTTTGTGGGGTGCCGGGGCCCTGCTGCTGGGGTGCCCTCTGCCTCTGCACCCCTCCCAGACAGACAATGTCCTTCCAAACCCAACCCTCTCCCCAGGGCTGACCTGGGAGAATGGGCTGAGGGGAAACGTCTGTACTCCCTTCCCCTTTTCTGCTTACTTTTGCAGTGTTATTTTTAGCGGTGGGCTGGTGGTGCAGGTCTGGCTAGTGCTGAGGCTCCCCAGGCAGCCTCCCTGGCACAGCTCTGGCAGTGGGCACTGCCACCCACTGCATCTCCGGATGGATTCACCCTCAAGCAAAAGCACCCAGGGCTGCCCCTGACACTGGAAGCCCCAAGCCTCAAACCCAGAGGCCTGTCTGTAAGCCCCTGGTGACTTCATGCGTGCCACCAGCATGGCTAAACATCTCCCTCTTGGGGGATCAAATACCCCAATGGAACAAATGGTCTAACACCAGTGTCTGCACAGGCTTGGTGGTGTCCCGCATCTGAACCCCACATGTAGTTGCTGCAATGACACTAATTGTTAGGCAATGCCAAGGCAAGGGGAACCTTCCAGCTCTCAGGCACTACATGGCAGTACTGGTTCCTGGGACTCAGAAAAGTTGATTTTTTCCCTAAGTGTTTCCCTTCTTTTCCCCACCCAGCAAGACCCTTGAGTGTGGTCTGGGGTTTCACCCACCGATGCCACCACCACAGGCCATGACCACAGCACTGAAATGCTGTGGTCCCAGTAACAGAGGCTTTAACATCGACCTCTTCATTTGCACAAAGACGGCAGAGCGACTCATACCCGTAAGAGCTGGTGGGTGCTGCCCATGGGTTTCAGTCTCCATATGCACCAAGAACCTAAAGCAGGCACTTGGCGCAGTGCCTCCGTGCCCTGGCATCTCCTTGGGGGACAGAGCCGAGCAAGTTCCCCTAGAGAAGGCAGGTGGCTGTGCTGGGGGACACCGGGGAGCTCCTCCCTGCCATTGCTAGCAGTTGTGGGCGCCGCGCTTGGCCGTCTCACCCACTGTGGCAGTTTGTCTGCTCCTGACAATTTGTCAGGTCAGGCAGCACAAGCGATCCCACACCAAGCCCCCCGAGGCTGCCTCCTGGGGCAGAGCCAGCCCTCTCCCCAGGGCGGCTGGCAGCTGTCAGACCTCATCTCCAAGTGCGTGTGTTTGCCAGGTACCGGGTGTTATGTACAGTACACATGTACTGCACACGCTTACATGCTCCTGCCAAAACATGGGTTGTTTTACGGTGTGCTGAATCATTACCATCAAATAAGTTTTTGTATCGGGAAGGGAAACTGGATCCTGGCCCCCACTGCATTAGGCACAATACAGCCACATAAAAAGATAGTCCTGCCTGGAGTTGGCCAAAGCTGAGCTCCTAGGTCCTGGTTTCAGCACATAAATAGAGGAGCTGATGATGTGACAAGCTGAATGATGGCATCTCCCAGAACTTTCAGAAGAGCAGTCTGGGAAATGGCTTTCATTGTTCAGTGAAAATGCTGCAAACCAGAAAAGCCCAGGTTAGCTGAAAACATTTGCAGTACTCAAGAAAAGCTAAAGTCTACTAGTGAACTTCATCTGTAGACATGAGACAGTGCAAGAAAACCTATCTTTTTAATCAGGTCTTTGAGGATAGGTGGGGTGCCACAGGGGCATTTCCCGAGAGCATCACTTGGGTTAAAACAATGCGCATCCTCCAGGCAAACCCACCAAGAAATCTCCAGGCTTTTTCCCATTGCTGCCGTACCCCTCTCCTAATGTGCGCCCGGATCTAGGGAGGAGCAGCCCACACAGAGTGGCTCTTTCCATCCCTGGGAAGGAGAGGTAGAACGGCAGGGACACTGCCCAGACCCCTCTGTGTCTCAGACTCGTAGGACAATCCCTGATCTCCATCCAGGCAAAGCTGCTGGTCCACGGTGCCTGGCTCACAGAGGCGCTTCTCCACGCAGAGCTGGGCAAAGGTTGTTTCATAAAAAGAAATCAGTGACTATGTATAAATTCGGAGCCTGCTGCCCCCCAAGACCACCCTTGTGTGCGTGGGGTGGGGTCCTTCTCCTTTCAGTGAGCCTGGGCAAGTGGCAGGAGGGCTGAGCTGTGGCGCGAGGCAGTGTGGTTTCTGCCGAGAGGCCAGCCTGCTCAGAAATAAACATGGCTGGCAAGGCAAACAGCCCCCTGAATCCCTTTAAATGAAACAACTGATCCCTCTCTTGTAAACGTTTGCATGCAAACAGCAGCAGCCTTACCTTTACCAGCAACCGGATATTGAGGTATCGGTGCCTGTGATTTTGGCAGCTTGTTTAAGGGCAGGTTTTCCTTTTATGGGCTGCAATAAATCAGACCGATTATGTTGGCTAAATTACTAGTTTCCTCTTGGCTAGCTGTCTGCAGATTAGGCTTTTACTACTGCTGCTAACTGCACATATTTCTGTGTCACGTACCTTTTTAACATGAACATTTTTAGTAGTGTGGAAAGAAAATGCCGTAAGGATCTCCCCTCCTCTTCTTTTTGAGGCAAAGCCATCACAAAGAGTCAGCCATAAAACAATATGAACTCTTCCTGCAATCACATGGTTGCGCTAAACATCGTTATTAACCTAATGTTCACAGACAAGTAGATGTTCTGGGAAAATATCAACAAGGGTAACATATTTTATTTGGCAGCTGATCACGTATGACTGCTATGTGTTTTGCTATGACCATTTTAAAGTTGGTTACCAGTAGCATGGGGTATTTGCAGTGGAGGTAGTACAGAGAGAGTGCGTTACAGACATGTGCTGCCAAAAATGAAAGACCAACAAGACCAAGACCATAACCCTGAGTCAAACCCTGGCCATGGGGCAAGACTGTGTATGAGGGACTTGGCCAACCTACTCTTTGCTGAGCATGCAACACTTGGGAGTCCTGCAGCAAACCCAGTGCTGTGAATCTTGTATCCTGCCGCACCTACAGCAGAAAGGCCCTTTTTGGGTAAAAGCCACCTCTGAGCAGGCACTTGCTGCCACACGCTGCCCTGCTTGCCCCAGAAACAAGTGTCTCTGTGAGCCCCCTCACACCATTTCCACTGCCCAAGGGAGCCTTCTGCCTTTTTTTCCTTCATTCAGTTCCTGCATCTCTTTGCAGAGTGTGTCCATGGGATGGTCCTGGGGCTCACACGTTCTTGGAAAGGTGTACCCAGGTGACAGCGGTCATAGTGAAATTGCTCCCTAACAGATATTCTAAAGCCATATAAAGGCGTTCACTCAACAATTACTTAGCGTAGTGAATGAGTAGGGTTTCTGAGGGGGGGATCAGTGCACCACGCAGCTCTATGGGTGTTGGACATTTGGCTCCTGATCCTTATTCAAAATGCATCCTGTAAGCATCCCTCAGAGGGTTCAGAAAACTGAATTCTTGCCTTTTTTTTAACTAACAAAGTTTGACTAACTCAAACTCGGTAGCATGAGCATCTGAACAGATTGCATACCCCCAGGTTTTCTACAAGGTTCTTTGTCAAAAGTTACTATAATTTAGATAAATGTCTATTGTCGTCACTAAGCCTATAGCTTTGACAAAGGCAGCTATTGATTTTGTCTGATGTGATCTATCCCGTATGAACACATGCAGCTTCTCACTCGTCAGCTTGTTATCTGCTGCATTATCACGTATTGATTCCCTTATTGGCTTTGTATTTACCAGCTGCAGAAATTGGCTGAGTTGTTTGGCAATTTGGGGGACCAATCTTCATGAAGACTCTTTGCTTTACTCCGGTTTTCTCCTAGCAAAGCTTGGCCAACATTTGTCAGAGGGATGGCACCCTTTTCTGCAGGTTTCCATAGGTTCCCTGAATGGCCTGAGCAGAAAGGGAACTGGGTGATCCCTTAAGAACATTCCTACCCTGACCTTTCTGTCAGCACCATAAGGTCTGTCCTCTGAGGTTGCAGACACTGACTTGTGCATGTATGCACGTGCACACCTAACTTAATTCTGCTGTCAGACACCATTACATTACCATTGCCATTAATTAAAACTAATGGCTGTGTCCTAATGACATGGACTAGAATTTGACCCCGTTTGTTCATCCACATCGTTATGATTTAATTTGCAGTCTCTGTAGTGCTGTGCCAGTTGCTATAAAGCACGTACAACAGACTTGAGCGCCTCAAGGAGGTCTTCTTCCACCCCCTGCTGTTTTTGGTAGCACTAGTCCCTGCTCACTGGAGGTCCTTCACTCTGCCTGGCGAGTGGTCACTCATACCATATCGATGGGAAGAGCTCGGATGAGCAGCGGTGAACAGGGGTTGGCAGTCTGGTATTAGGAGCTCGCAGTGATTCAATAACCCTTCCATCCCATTGGCTGTAGATAACCTGGCATAAAGAACATCTCCATGGAAATCACTTTACTTGGGACATTTTTCCTAGACTGTTATTCATTTGTCACCAATTTCCAAACCCAGCTTTAGCTAAAGAGGAAAGATGGCATACTCCATATTCTTTTTGCATGACGTCTCAAAGAAAAAGAGTGCTTCAGCTTGTACCTGTAGGTAGAGCTGTCCTCAGATGACTTCAGTCATTTCTCTATAACAACTTGGAGGTCAGCTGGGTGTAATCGTTATAGGAAATGTATCAAAGCACCTCCCACCATGAGGGATGATTTGTAGCACTCCCTCTTAGCAATGGGCTTGCACACAAGGAAGTCCAACAAAGGAAAACTTGATTTAAAAAGATGTGTATATATACACACATGCAAACTCAGAGTTCAATGCCTGATGAAGAAGATGCTGACACTGCGGGAAATATTTTTGGGAAAAACCTGCCATATTTATTCATAAACAATTCTGCTTGTACAGGCTCCATTCTGGTGTCTAGACGTGGTACGAATTGGGAGGAGAATTGCTGGCTCTAGGAGGCCAACAATATATTAGAAAGTAATCACAAAGTCTGGCCTAAACAGAAGATAGAGAACCATAGCATCTGTAGCATCTGAGCACCTGCTACATAAATATTTCCAAACAGCAAATTGAAGTATATGTGACTATAACAGTGACATAGAAAAATGGTGCTGGAAGAGAGCACATGACTTTATTCAACTTGTCACTCTGTCTGGAGACAGACTCGGTCTCCCTGTGTTGTTCCTGGTGGATGTTTGTGACTTGCTGTGAGAGGTTTCCCCTGATGGAGGTGCCTGCCACCTCCCTACATAGACTGTTCCAGTGCTCCTTTATTTCTGGCAATGGATAATTTTCTGGTGTCAAGCCTGACTCTGCCTTGCTGTAATTTAAGCCAATCATTCATTGTTCTACAAAGCGTGGATGTGGGACACACATGATTTCCTTCCACTTTTACAGCAGCTTTCACGTACTGGAGGAGCTCCCCTGAGCCTTCACAAACAGTGAGGCGATGCTGTCGACCAAGCTCGGCTCATGATATTCCTCCACAGGTTTGCTATGTGGCTGGTCACTCCCCATCCTGGATCTGCAACTCTGATTTTCCTGCTGAGCTGCTGTGCTTGCCCCTAATAGACTATCCACTTTTTTTTCCTCAGGCTGTCTTTCAGACTTGCTAAGATCATGTTGAACACCAAGTTTGTCCTCTAAGGTAACTGCAGCCCCTCCCAGCTGCCTGACAGCTGCACACGGAATAAGTATTCTCCCTGCTTCATCACCCAAGTGATTTATGAAATAATTGACTCACACTTTGGCCAAGACAGACACCTGTGAAACACGACTCAGTACATCCTCCTGCGCTGGCAGCACACCCCCAGTCATTGCTCTCATGGCTGGTTTTACAGAAAAATTTCACCCAAACCAAGTTCTTCTCCCTTGCTTGCTCTCAATGCTCTTAAGCGGTTGCACAGAAGAATTAGGCTTTGTGTCAGGCTTTCTTCCTCCATCGTAGTTATGAAGGACATTTCCCTAAAGCAGCTGTCATATTTGTAGAAAGAAGAAGAAACAAAATCAATTCAGCAATGGGAGGAGAGACACAAACAAGCAATAAAAAGGTCTCAGGCTCTACAGATCCACTGGTCATGCTGCCTATATTAGTTCCAAGTACTTTATCTGCAGACCTTAATAATTAAAACCAGAAGAAGAGTAATATAGAACATGGAGGTTTCCACTGTATCTCTCAACAAAAGAACATTTTCAAAAGTTAGAAACAACCACTATCAGCTCATGGCATAAAGAAGCTTGCAGAAAGATGGACAACCTCTACGTGATGGATGAAGCGTGCAAGTAGCTCTTGAGAAACGCAGCTTGACAGGGAAATGGCACTGAGCAACAGTTCTTCTCTCTCCTTTGCTTGGGGTGAACCGGGGGGACGGACCCAGCTAACCACAGCACAGCAAGCTCATCGCAGCTGATCGATAGCCCAAAGTGCTGGAACAGCCGAGAAATTGTTGCTATGGATTTATATAGGGTTATAAATTTTAAAGGGAGGTCACTCGAGAGTAATCTTGAGAAGCAGGAACAGCAATTTCTCTTCTACGTGGAAGGAAAGAGAGGTGATACCAGGACAGGCAAAGTTGTAAACGTCATATTAAGGCATTTGGGAATAGAGTGAAGACAGGATGATGTAAAAGCTGAATTAGGTTGTTTAAAAGATATTTTTATTTCTTGCGGGTGATACATTGAAGGACATAAACATGGATTTCTCAGTCTCAGTTTCTGATTAAGAAAGCCAGCAAATTACAGACCACAACTGGAGCCTCTCTAAGAGGCAGCAAGACAGAGCGATCCACCCTCCGCTCCCACTGCCTGCCCCTGCCTGCACCGGTGCCTCTGTGGGGAGGGAGGACCCCGAGTAGCACACCACCACCACCAGCCCCAGACTGGGGATTCGCATGACCTGAGTAGGAGACACAAGACACCCACCTCACCGAGGGAGCCACGGAGGGGCTTGTGGCAGAGCTGGCTGCCGCAGCGGCCCTGAGCTGGGTTGCTCTCCCCATCCTGCCTGGTTTGCCCCCTCCCCTCTGCCTCCTGCCTGCAGCTGGGCAGCCGGGTTTGCATGTATGTATTAAAAGGGAACCGTCAGCAGAAGTGTTGCTGCAGGGGGAGAGCGTTTACCTCCACCAAAGGATCTGACTGACCTCTCTGATACGTGCAAAAGCAGCTCGCGGCGTGTTTTCAGACCAACCTGAACGTGTCTGCCTGTTGGTTGGGCTCTGTAAGTGGAACTTCACTGCTACACCTGCATTAATCTGTTCTGTTCCTACCCTGGCACCTGGAAAAAATTATTCACAGGGAACTGTCCTGCCTATCACACCCCAAAGACAGGTCTTGGAGATGTCCTTCAGGTAGCCCAACAGCACGGCGTGCCCTTTAGGATCATCCTGGCCACAAATCAGCACATAACAGTGAGGCAGGCTAAGCTTTCAGTGCTTGCTCTGAAGACCTTAGGGATGTTACATGCTGAGTATCCTGCAAAATATCACTGCTGTTGTGTCTTTCACCTCTGGTGGTAGGTGACTTTCAAGAGACAGAGGATAAACTCCACCAGCAGCTTATAGATCCTTCTGAGGAGCACTAAGAGACAAAGCAAGGTATTTTTGTTTGCATCTTCACAGACTGGCCCACAGATCCCTCTCAGTTATGGTTTTCCCAGGTGTAGCAAGAGCAGAAGTGGCACACAAGTGTTAGGTGGAGCAGTCCCCTCTGAGGTGACGTCTACTCTACTCCTCACACATGAAACCCCTCCAAGAGAAGTGGTAGTGCTGTCTGAAAAGAGAGGAAAATGGAGATGTGTTTGAGGATAGGAAGTTCATGCCAAGAGCAGGAAACCAGACATTTTCACAGTGCCTTCAGGGAAGAGAGAAAGAAAGGCAACCTCTGGCCAGAAATAAAGGCAAATGGGGGTGTCAGGGCAAGAAGTGAGAGAAATAGGAACAACAGACACATATGGATGTTCCCAAAGTGGGAACAGAAGACATGCATCCTATCTGTGTTTTCTATGCAAACACCTTGTTCTAGGAGCAAAATGACTTTTCTGATGTTCTTTGGTAGCTCCTAAGCAAGTTTCACTGCTACCTCATTTTCTCATATCATCATTTTCTGCCCCACAGAAAAGGAAGATAACAAAACACAGGCTTTCATGCAGGTATCCAGCTCTCACTTGTTACTACGTAGGGATGCTCCACAGAGCGGGATAAGACACTTTCCATGTCTTGATCTGTCCAGTGGTATGCTGTACTCATGGGAAGCACCCACAGCACTGACACACTCCTCAGTTTCTGGCAGGAATAAAATGGGGAGGGGGTACTGAGGGGTTTGTGCGCTGCTCAGCACTGGCTGAGGCACCAGGGAATCACTGGAGAGGTGGAAACACAGCCACGTAGCTTGGCAGGCAAACAGGATAAGCAACTGGTTGGGAAGAAAACTAGTTCTGCTGCCTGCATGATAGAGAAGCTGGATTGACATCTCCAAGTCAAGTATCAGACAGAATCACAGAATCACAAGGGTTAGAAGGGACCTCTGGACATCATCTAGTCCAACCCCCCTGCCAGAGCAGGGACACCTAGAGCAGGTTGCACAGGCCGGAGTCCAGGCGGGTTTTGAATGTCTCCAGAGTCGGAGACTCCACCACCTCTCCGGGCAGCCTGGTCCAATGCTCTGCCACCCTCAACGGAAAGAAGTTCCTCCTCATGTTTAGATGGAAATTCCTATGTTCAAGTTTGTGCCCATTACCTCTTGTCCTATTACTGGACACCACTGCAAAAAGACTGGTGCCATCCTCCCGGCACCCTCCCTTTCAGTATTTATAAGCATTGATGAGATCCCCTCTGAGCCTTCTCTTCTCCAGACTAAAAAGACTCAAGTCCCTCAGNAGCAAACTTGCTGATGGTACATCTATCCCTTCATCCAGGTCATTGATGAATCTTGAACAGGACCCAGTACTGACCCCTGGGGAACGCCACTTGTCACAGACCTCCAACTAGACTCTGTGCCACTAATCACAGCCCTCTGAGCTCTACCTGCTAGCCCGTTTTCAATCCACCTCACTGTCCATTCATCCAACCCACACTTCCTAAGCTTGCCTATGAGGATGCTGTGGGAGACACTGTCGAAAGCCTTGCTGAAGTCAAGGTAGACAACATCCACTGCCCTCCCCTCATCTATCTGTCCAGTCATGCCATCGTAGAAGGCTATCAGATTAGTCAGACATGACTTTCCCCTTGGTGAATCCATGTTGGCTACTTCTGATAACCTTCTTTTCCTCCAGATACTTTGAGACGACGCCCAGAATGAGCGGTTCCATCATCTTTCCAGGGATGGAGGTGAGGCTGACTGACCTGTAGTTTCCCAGGTCTTCCTTCTTGCCCTTTTTGAAGAGTGGAGTGATACTGGCTTTCTTCCAGTCTTCAGGCACTTCACCTGTTCTCCAGGACCTTTCAAAGATGATGGAGAGTGGCCCAGCAATGACTTCTGCCAGTTCTCTCAGCACTCGTGGGTGCATCCCATCAAGGACCCATGGACTTGTGGATGTCCAGTTTACTTAACTGATCTCTCAGCGTGTTTCTGCCTGCTCAGATAAAGTAACAAGTGCTCATTTCAGTCCAAGCATGGCTGGATGAGAGAGTATTATTGGGAAGATTTAATAGATCTGACCATCCTACGGTCAGACAAAAGGTCCCAGTTTTAATTACCATGAAGGCAGCATCAGAGCCTTCCCTAACTTCTAAAAATATCTTATGAAAGAAGAAAATCGGAGATGTTCTGGTTGGCACAATAAGTACCACGTGCTCCTAAAGTAGTGGTGGGTTTCAGCAGACAAGCTAGCACCAGGGTATTTACCTAAATAGGGCTGGGAGAGTTGTGGTGCTTCAAAGAGTCTTGATTTCCCCCAAAGGCGCCTCCCATGTAACTGATGCTCTCTGACAGCACAGCAACTACAACAAAGTATGCTAATCTCTCCAATTTCATTGCAGATGAAAAGAATGCAATTAGCTGTTCCTATTCACAAATAAGCAGTACCTGATTACTCTTAGGGCTCACTATTCCAGTGTTATGAGCGAGGCCTCCTGCAATGGATTCCTCTGCAAACACCTGTCTCCGACATGATGGTCTTTGAGTGCCACGGAGCAGCTCAGGTCCCCGGGAGAAGGGACTCCATCTTCAGCCACATCAAGTTGATGAGGAGCTGCTCAGAGTCTTGGGTTTATGCTTAGCGCATAAATCACACTTCATCCCCAAACCCTCCCTGTAAAAGGCTTTCTGACGTATTTATTTTTGACAGTGCAATCCAATCAACTTTATTACTTTCTCTGAGTCATTTATAGAACAGCAAATGTACAGAAAGGTAGAGTCCTTTTAACTTATTTGTCTCCCATTTTTCTTATTTGCCACTGCACAACTGCGTATAAAACAGGATACATCACGGTTCGGAAAAATCATGAATGCTTTAGGAAAAGCTAACTTCCTACAGATTAAGAAAAATCAGCGCAGTATCAAAAGTCAGAAACTGCTATTGGAAAGGAGCAAGGTCACCATATTTAATAAGGCATCTAATTTCTGACAGAATAAACTTCTTTTGACAACACCTTAGTATTACATAGATGCATGTCTTTCTATAAAAAGCAGCAACAACTAAAAGTGACAAATTTTATCTGCCTGCCAGTATAAAACCACATTATCTCACCATGATGCAAAGGATAACGCGTCACTGAAAATTATGATTAAAAAACTTTAGTCGTTCCAAATGTGTCCTAGATCTAATTACATTTTATAGGAGACTCAACCTTTATTCAAACAATCTACATCTTGGAGAATGTTTTCAGAACCTCTCCTTCTGCCTCAGTTTTAAAGGTAATTATTAATCTGCATGCCATCACCCTATCAGTGAGAAAATGAGTACTGATCCATGCAAAATAAGCCTTAGCTCAAGAAAGACATAAGGTTCAAGCTAATTTTTAAAATTTTTTCCCAAACCTCCCCTGAAAAATCTCATTCTTTCAATTAAGCCACAAACTGAAGCAAATGCGCAACAAGGAGGCCGCTTGGAGAAACTCCGTCCTAGGAAAAACAACTTTGTTTTAAATCAGGCAGGAGCTAGATAGTGAGTAGCAGGAAAAAAGTATGAAAATATTCCCCCAACTCAGAATTTCTTTCCTTCCCCCGGAGCCGATTCGCCTCCTCCTGACCCCATCCAGCCCCCGTGCCTGAAGCATCGCTGCCAGCCCATCCCTGCCATCCCTGCATCACTGAACCAAAACACCCTATGCTAGAGAAACACGTGTTTCCCACAGTGCTGATAAACTTCCTTTGCATAAAAAGCCCCTCTCTGCCAGTATCCTGGGCTCAACCCCTTCCTCTGCTGAAGGGAATTTAAGCCCATGGAAACTCTGGCCAGTGCAGAGACAAAAAACGTGGATTGTTCTTATCCCACACAGTGTCCCGTGCTTTCCTACCGAACAGAGCCACGTGGGAAACACAGATGTAAGGACACAAGAGCTCCAGAATCCCTGCCGAGTTTAGGGGGAGCAAGCAGCTTCAGCTGTGAAAAACCGAAGCACCCTGTGCAACTACTGCTGCCCGACAATGAGAGCGCAGAGGATAAAAACGTAAAGCAGCCGGTTGATTTTGTACTTGTCGGTCCAGTCAGTAAGCAAGATTGCTGAAGGGCTCGCCTTTAGGAATATGGGTGCTTAAATCCTTTTCCTAATTCTGATCCTAAGCATCTAATTCTCACTTTCAAGTGCTGACACATCTTTAAAAAGCTGCCGTCGTATAGATTTTACATGCTAACCAGGGAAAATGAGGAATCCTCTTTTCTTTCTGAGTAAAGCTGGAGAGGTAGATAAACTCAGAATGAGGAGCTCAATTCACACAGTATTGTTTCTTTTTCTTGATTACAGAACTGTAATTCCTATTTGCATAGTTAGAAAGAAATGCATGTGTAGAGAGATACAGCTTGACTCAGAAAAAAGTTCCCTTACCAGTTATTCAGATTTTCTGTTTCCACTCAACACCTCCTGCAACGCCTGTGGGCACCAGCAATGGGTGAAAACTGGCAATCGAAGTGCAGTCAAGGGTTGGCAGATATTTTCCCAGGTATTTTCCTCATCAGCTAGGTTCTGACACTGTGCATAGCTATGAGTGGGATTGAGGGCAAGCTTGTGTTGTCTCACAGTGCTGTAGAAAACAGCACCTTCAGGAGATGTTCCAGTAACCAAAAGACCCACAACAAGGCACAGCTCTCTGGAGACGTGGAGGCATGAACCAGAGCTCACGTCAGGTAACACAGTAATGCAGTGGTCCATCTGTGTGGGTGACATAAAGCACATGGAAAGACAAGGAAAAACCAACAAATGCAAATAGGACATAGCGAAGGCATTGAGGACACCTCTTGGTTTGTGTACTATTGGGATGTTATAATTTTTGTTTCTTTATTTTAATGGCTTTGCTCTTTTTCATGCATTTGATGCACCATGATTGGATGCTTAATGTTCCTGTCTTTGACCCAAATAAGCGTGTTAGAAACACAGGCTCCTTTGTCTGAAAACAACGGAAAATGTCTGTTTAAGGAAAACAGCCAAGAGCATGGACTAACCAAGGGTGGCTGCGCTCGGGTGCAGGGGGTGATGGCACGTGCAGCATCTGGCTCCTGCTTTGGTCCTGCCTGTGTGGAGAAGAAGCCCGTGCCGTAGGGAGAGCTGTTGGGAAGCCCTCCACTTGCACGGGGAAGGTGCGAAGGATGGTGCAAAAATGCTCTGCCCCCACACCTTGTGTCAGGGGCGCAGGCAGCAGCAGAGGATAGAAGAGGCGTGTTGTCTTGTAGGTGATTGCCAAAACTGGGCTTGCAGCTAGAAGCTTAAATGGGCTCAAAAGCAGGGTGAGACATGGATCTTGACTATGTTTTCTTCCTCCACAAAGCTGTGCAGCAGTAGATTGGGCAGCTCAAGCGATCTGCCTGCACTTGCAGTTTTCTAGTTGAGGGGTCTACGATTGATAACTCAAATGATGCTGCAATAAAGAAATGGTTTTGGTCTCTTTTGTTGTGTGCAGCACCAACCTGTTGCTGGAAGGGTGTACCGGATTCACTTGATGTATCCGAGGTACCTGCTGGAGGAGCTGTTTCTGTGTTGTGTGTGATACCTTGAACCACTGTGTTCGTCGCCTAATGCAGATAATAGCACCTTCATCTTTTCTCTCTCTTTCTCTCCCACCACGTGTAGTATGGTGCCAACAAACTAGAATGAAAAAAAAAAAACCCACAATGGGAATCTGCTGGAAAAAAGCCCTTCGCTAACAGTCTTTGTGGGCCCCGCACAGAGACCACACCATTGCTTCAGTTCCTGCTGCCTTCTGTCACTTCTTTGCAGCAGACGGAGCTGACACGAGCAGACCTGCCTCGGCTGAACCAGTTGCCACATCTACTGTCAGTGCTGAGTCAGTGCTTACGGCTCTCCAGGCACCCTGGCAGCCGTTGGATTCTATGTTACAGCCCTCAATAAATGAAACTGCCCCTGGAGGAATGTTTTCCCTGGGAGAGCTTTCCATACTCAGAGGAAAGAGTTTAAACATCGAGAGGGCAGGGAAACATGTGTTGGTTTTCCACCCGGGGGGGTTTTGTGTGGCACTCCTGAGCAAAACGCAGCAGCTCAGGATCTGCTCCCTGAGCTTTCAGCTGCAGCAGGTCCCAGGGAGGAGTTCACTCGATGAGGACCCGGCAATGGGGAGACACCTCACGACTCAGTATCCCCCAAACAAGCAAACCCAGCAGGGGTTCAGGCAATCTTCAGATGTGCTCATCCTCCATGCAGAGCTGAATCGCACATGCTTGGTCACTCCTTGCCCGCCAAGTCGCGTGTCTCTGTCATGAAGCAGCAAGAAGGAGAAAACATGTTTTTTTGTTTTCCCCCTTGCCTTTTTTTTTTTTAAATGACTTTTTTTTTTTTTTTTCTTTTTTTTAACCGCAAAAGCTAGCTGAAGAGCTTAGGAGCAGATGCACTACCAGAAATTATTTTTACCTCATTAAAAAAATTTATCCTTTTAAAATGAGAGCGGCAGACTGGAGACTGGAGCTTCTAGTGTTTTGCTGAGTGTTACTTAGTACCTGTGGATCATTACATTGATAAAAATATGTACAGACTCACTTTTCAGGTTTAGAAGTGTTTTGTCCTTTTGTTTGCTTAGCTAAATAAAGAGGTTTTGTTTGACCTGTGATTTTGAATCCAGCTGGCTTTTTAATATACAGTGACTCATACAAAGCAGCCTGCAGAGTTGGTCTCGTTTCCACCGTTACACCACGGATTTCAGCAGAAACCCCACAGAAAATCAAGGGATGTGGGGGGCCTTCAGCCCAGCTCCCGACCAGGCTTCCTCACCGGGGTCGTGATCTTCCTTCTGTAATTTCTCCCGCCGAAATGAGGGAGCTAATCACAGAGAGAGGCACTTCACACAAGCCAAATCGCTAGGATCTGGCCTTTCGAGGCACTGTAAGTCCCGTAACATTTTCAAGGTTAGTAATAAACCATTAGCTTCTAATGAAAATTGGAGCTGAGGCCAAGGACTTCCTGCCTCAAAATGGTAGCTTTTTATAATGAGATACTGTCATTATCTTGGCTGATGTGCAATAGAGCGTCACTGGTTTTAGCGGGAACATGCTGGGAGCTCTTTAGGCCAAGACTGACATTATTTTATCTACTTCAGAATAAGCCAAAGAATTTTTAAGGGCAGTAAAGCAGGAAATCTCATTTCCATTTTCAGTAAAGTCTACACAGAATACATCATTACCAAACATTGGGCCTGATCCTTGCACCTAATTCAGTGGGTGTTTTCTCCCCCCACAGACTGCACCATTGCCATGAGAATGTAAAAAGCATTGAGCACGCGGGCCCGCAGGGACAAGGGAAGATTTGTGCTCACCAGTGGTAAAGGCAACTCCTAATGCAGTTCTGCAGTCTCTAAGTAGGCAAATTTGCCTGTTGACTTTTGGAAATACAAGATCAGACACAGCATATGGTTGTCCCCCTAGCTGGCTCCCCATTGGGGCTGCCTGGGGGTCACGGCAATGCACTGCCCAGCGACTGGCAATGGGACTCCAGGAATTTTTTTCTTCTACGTGTCATTTCAGGACCAAGGTAGAAGTGACATCATCTGACAACAGGAGGAGTTTATGGGTCCAGATACTGCAGATGTAACACCAGAAATGTCTGCTGTTTCAATAAAAAACTCAGCAAGGAAAATATAGGCATCATGCTACACATAATTCCTGGACTTCCTCCATCAGAAATTGCAGCTCTCCTTTTTCTAAAGTGAGATGTTATTTGGGGAGACAAGAGATTATGTAGTCTGCTTTATGTTATTCTGCTCAGGTATCCCTGCAGATCAGGACTCGCTTTGAAAATGAAAGGCCGTATTTTACTGCAAGTGGGTTGATGTCAGTTCCACTCTCGGGACTAACTAAAACCCATCAAAATACTGTCTCCTTTCTTGCCTTAGTCTTTCCCTGAAATTATGAGTCAGCAAAAGCTTTCGGAACGTGGTATATAGAAAAACCCCCACACTTGTATTGTCCCAACACAATGAATGGCTAAGATCACTGTAACCCAAATTTGCTTCCCAGAACAGGGGAAGAATGCTCAGGGAAATAGCTTAAGTGTGCTCTGCTTTTAACAGGAGGGATCCAGCTTTATTTTGTAGGTACAGTAAATCACTGGGGAAAGTGCTAAACTGAAAATGCAGTCATATAGTAAAAAAAAATGAAACAAAGCAAATAATATGTTGGGCTAAAAATGGAAAAGTTACTCACCTAAGTCCTTTTCACTCTTGGATTAAGCAGTTTATTATTGAAGTAGGATTCTATTTATCTAAGTTGTCTATATCTAATTTTTGCACAGGTTGTCACTGCTTAATGAATTTATGGTGAAAATCCCTAATGCCCAGTTCCTGACAGAGTTAATGGAGGGAGTGGCATCAGGACTGGTCTCGAGTAGATTCTGTCTCCCTAACTTCAGTGTTTAAAAGTACACCTGAGAAATTTCTCCTAGGGACTTTTAGAGCCAATACTGCTCTCCAGAGCCTGCACAGGGCTCCC
This sequence comes from Burhinus bistriatus, assembly GCA_013397275.1. Classification (NCBI taxonomy): domain Eukaryota; kingdom Metazoa; phylum Chordata; class Aves; order Charadriiformes; family Burhinidae; genus Burhinus; species Burhinus bistriatus. The sequence continues at coordinate 693,050 of VYXH01002022.1, read as the reverse complement.
AGGAACCTGCTCAGGTCCTACTCAGCATCTCACACCCGGGTGCAGGTTCAGTGCCAGGGTGTGAGGATCAGCATCCTGATGTGGAGCTCTGCCTGCAGGAAACACTCAGTAAGGGAACTGATGGCAACCCCGCCTGGTGGTTTTACTGCAGTCCACACAGGAATGACAAAGATTTATGAGACTGAAGCCTAGCAGATGGCAAGTTTTCAAGTTTTACCAGAAAGTTTTGCCAGATTTCACCAGTCCGAGGCACTCGCTGGTCTTTTCTCTCAGCAGTTACTACTGTAGGTGATGCAGCATCTGAGTCTATGCAGGTTACTACAGCAGGGCCAGGATGCTCCAGCCAGCGGTTTGGTCCCTGGTTTTGCAGGGGGAAAGAGTTTAGATACACTCTGTGCCACCCAGCCACAGGACTAGAGGGCAGGCCTTGCCCTCTTTTATTTACTAGCTTAGATGTAGTGTATGAGATGAAGGCTTAAAAGAGGGGAAAAAAAAAAAATCTTTCTCACTAGCAACTTTAGAGTTATTAGTCTGAGCAATGTTTTGACCTGTCATAGGATCTGGTTTAAATTGTATTTGTAACATCACTGCAACCGTGCCCTGATGATTGGCATGCCTGAAGGTATTCATCAATTACAATGTCACTTTTGTGGTTATTGGAATTGATAAAAATAATGGGTCTAGCAGAGTCTGGAATACAGCAGGGTTTTTTAAAATGAAATATCTTTGCACTATCAGTGAAATGATACCAGTTTTCAGAATACTTGCACCCACATAAATACAGCATTACTGACTCACAGCATCACTGAGGCTTGTTGGATCCTTGTGGCCCCAGCTGCTCCAGCAGGCAAATGTTTTATGCATTGCCCAGTCATAAACTGGAAAACACATTAATCCAAACTTTTTATATGGTACTATGCACATAAAAGTAATCTGTTTCAGCCCTTAAACACGAATTGAAATTATAGTGATAAACTATAACATAACCGGGATGTAAATGCAGCATAACTATAAATAAATAAACAGCAACACTGCTTCTGAAATCTGCCGTGCATGTTATTACTGGAAATAAATCAGTCGCCAGTGAATTTGAACCTGAGTGAGGAAGTGTTTCCAAACTCTGAACAACATTGACCACTGATGGGCTCTTTGAAGCCACTAAACCGTGGGATTATCAGAAAACTGTATTCTGCTCCGAGACAGGCAGACAGAAAAGATGCACTTAAATGATTTTTCTACAGCACACAGTCCAAAAAGAAAGGAGGGGGAGAAACAATTCAGATTCCCCTCAGAACTGCAGATGATAAGGAAAGTCAATTTATTGTGGCATTCTACAGGCTTTTAGGAAAGAAGACCGTGACTTTTTTTTTTGTTTTTCCTTTTGCCCTCTCCAGTCTTAAACTAAAAGAGGAAAAAAGGAGCCCAGCTTAGAGCCTGCTTTTCCCCCACAGTTTGATAACTTTTCAATGGAGCATTATCATAAAGGGCTAACTTACAACCTGAAGATGAAAGCTACTGGAGACTTGGAGAATAACTGTAATTAGCAGCCTATTTGACTGGGCTTTGTGTTTCTTTGTTTGCTGGAGAATAAAAAGGAGTTTGTGCTCTTAGTTACTCTTTCTTTGCCAGAGTAAAGAAGAGACCAAACAAACAAGCAAGCAGGAAGGTGCCTTTCTTGGGGCAGTATTTCATCTCCATAGTGAATGATGATCTCTTTAGGCAGAATTACATAGGGAGCTTTCAAAAGTAAACAAAGGCACTTTGCTCAACTGGCAAATTTGCAAGCCCTCTCATTTCTAAAAGCATCTAAACAACAAACTTACATTGCATCTTAAATGCTTTTATTTGTATACAAAATGTTATAATTTATCAATATTGTGCAGCAAAGTATAGATACACACATACATACATACATCCACACCCACCCACACACACACATGTACAAATACAACACAAATGCCACTTTCATTCTCTGCCCTTCAGAAAGGCAACACTGTTTTGGCAGGTCAGCAGCTAGAAATAAGGTGCTATAATTAAGCAGTATCGGAATGTCTTCACTTTACAAATGTGATGTGCAAATTTATATACAACCACCTTTTTTTTTTTTTCATGAAACCTGAAACTCCATACCCCGAACCACTCTCAGAGATACAAACATGTATAAAGTGCTAATACTTAAGCATGTTTCCAATGACTTCACGACGTAGTTTGAAGTTTAGAACAGGCACTGTAATAGTTCACTGGGTAGATTGTCACTTGGTGTGGTACGACAGAGAGAAAAGTCACTCAGACATCACTGGGGGACCGGGAGCGAAAGGACACTTTAGCCTGAAAGCAGCCGCAGAAAAGCACCCACATGGACCTCTGGATTTCCTGGTTTCTGTAGGCGTAAATGATGGGGTTGATCATGGAGTTGTAGGTAGCAGGTAGAAGAGTGGCGTACGTGTACACGGAAGGGTAGTCGGGATCCCCCACTACACAGTAGATGGCAAAAGGCAGCCAGCTGGCTCCAAAAGTCCCGAGGATTATAGCGAGGGTAGAGACTCCCTTTTTGGTGGCGACATAATGCGAAGCAGTCAGAAAGTGCTGCTGGAGAGCTATCTGGTGGGCATGCCTGCAAACGATCTTGCAGATCTCGATGTAGAGATGGAGCATGATGAGGAAAATGAGAAAGAAAGAGGCGGACAGCAGCGTCACGTTGCTCTTGGTCAAGGGTCTGACGACGCTGCAGGCGGCGCGGTCGTGGAGGCAGTTCCAGCCCAGGACGGGCAGCAGCCCCAGGCAGAGGGAGACCCCCCAGGCACCCGCCAGCATGGTGTGGATGCAGAGCACTGTCCTCTCCGAGTAGTAGGTGAGGGCATTGTAGAGGGAGAGGTAGCGATCGACCGTGATGGCCAGCAAGCTACTCACGGAGGCGGCGAAGGAGGCGACGAGGAAGCCCACCGTCAGCAGGCTGACCGTCTCCGAGCGGATCACGTACTGGAAAACGAAGTTGAGGATGAGGCCGAGGCCGGCCAGGAGGTCGGCGGTGGCCAGGCTGCCCACCAGCACGAACATGGGGGTGCGCAGGGCGGGCGAGTAGCA